>CM024611.1:28913219-29442131 GCA_014182575.1 Eucalyptus decipiens | reverse complement strand
CCGACAATTACTCCATAACCCCGTCGGGCGGGTCATTATAGGCCCGCCAGCTTCCGAGTAGTTCATCCTCAAATCACACGGATACTAGAGGGCTTGTTGCTTTCATGCCACATTGCCCCTCGATTAATTCACTTGAGGTATTGTTCGTTTAACCTGTCTCATATCAAGTCTCACGGTTTTATCTTTCGACGTACATGTAGGTACTTTATCAGAGATCATAGGAAGAAAATCAATCATAGAAGTTTTGACAGAAAAGGATAGCCTTCCTAATGGTGGCATTGGATGGCGTAAATTTGGTAAATTCCACGTATCAAGAAAAGAAATAGCTAAAGGAAGTAATGGGACCATTGTCCTTGAGGGCATCTATGAAGGTAGACACATTGCAGTGAAACGCCTTGTTCGGGCCCATTGTGATGTTGCTTCAACGAGATTCAGATTTTGTTGGCCTCCCCGACCGACATAAAAATATCGTTCGGTATCATGGAGTGGAGTCAACGAAGTGGTTTCGTGTATCTTGCTCGGAGCGCCGTGCTTGTAGCTTAGATGATTTAATTCAGCACATTCAATCTTCAAATAACTCTGCGTTCCGTGGTGATCCAGCATCAGCGGATGATTATAAAAATCAAATTGGATTCTGTTAGGGATATGATGCAAGATGTTAACTTTTGTGGCGGCGATGGTTATCCCTCACCTTTATTCTGAATCGATGAGGTAATTTTTATGTTTTGATTTGTCAAAAGGGGTGTGAATAGAGAGATAAATGCAGAATCTCACTTATTGCGGCACTCCTAAAATCAATTGTCACATATATGTATTTGTAGTGAGCTTGGTTAGATCTGTTTTACATGACTCGGAAGAATCTCATAGAGATCACTAGCTTCATGTACTCTTTCTTTGCTGGCTTATGTGGGTATCAGTGCTAGTTGAAGGACTTAATAGCTCTCCTACAAAAACTTCCAAGTGATGCATGATACAGCCGAATTATTAGGTCACTACCTTGACTCGGTGGTGAGTCCAATGCGGTCACCATCGTGAGCTAAGTTTTGAACCTTGCAAGCTTCCTTTCTGACCCATTAAGTTTCAATCTCACCATCAAGGCTAAATTCTCGTTTTCTTTCCAAGGAAATTAGTTAGGTATTATCAAGTTACGTAGTAATAATTAGATTGATTATCCCATCTTGGTAAAAATAGTATGCCTTCTTTCCTTTTGATTCGTGAATGTTGCAGAATCCTCATGCACTCAAATCGGTAAATGTTGATGTGAGATTAATATGGTAAATTAGATTCTATAGCAGATTTTCATTGTAGAGTTTACGTAAAGAACCTATAGTTCTTTTCTCCGGTATACTTTTGACATCCTTACTAGGTCTTAGTGTGTTAGAGAAAGTCCTTAATTTCGAATAAGATATGGCTTAGTATATATATGAGGCCTTCAAGTGGCCCGAATACTATTTTGGTTCCGATCGATTGTTGATTTAAGTCATGATGTCTTCTCTATATTATGATACGAAATGTGGTATCGGGACTCAGCCATTTGCATTACTTGAGAATAATTCATCGGGACTTAAAGCCTCAAAATGTCTTGATTACTAAGAATCGACCATTTCGTGCTCGGTTATACGATATGGGCATTAGCAAATGCCTTCTCGAAGGTAAATCTTCATTTGGGATAATCATGCCACCAGTAAGTGCTCATGACAGCTTTATCTAGATCTTTGATTTTCTTTTCCTCAAGATTGATTCATGCATAATTTAAATCTATATAGTGGTAAAGGGCCATCAAATGGGTGGTCGGAGTCGGTTTAGGGGATTAGGTCAAAAATGATCCGATCCGTATTGACCTATTTAATTCATTTTGATCCATTTTTATGCAATGTAATTTAATGACCCATACTTGACCCGACCGATATGAGATCCATACCTAACCCAACCTATATTATCAAAACACATTGATATTTAACTCAATTTAGGTTAATCTACTCTCCCACCCATTTGATTCACTTTAAGCTCTTCACATATATGTTGGCTGAATAAAAACTTCACATCAAATTTAAAAAGTAAATTAAACAATAAATATTAGTAAATAAAATAAAAAAAATGTCAAAACATTTAACTAAACCTAAGAAAAGATTATTCTTTATGATATTTTTTTAAATAGTATTGCTAAAACACTTTAATGCAATACAAATATAATGGACAATTTTATAATTCTTATAAAATTATTTTTAAAAAAATTCGAATTTTTAATTATTTTTTTAAATCAAAAATTTTAATTATTTTTATTTTTTTTTGTAAAAACATTTTAATTTTTCTTTTATTTTTTTCTTCTTCGCCCGACCGCCGACCACGACAATGGTCGGGAATGGCACGAGGCAAGCTAGAGCTACTTCTAACACCGTGAACTTGAGCCTCACCAAATCGGTGAGATCGGCTCGCCCGACACCGATCTCACTAGATCGGCGAGGCTTGAGCCTTGCCAAATGTTGGCGAGCTCAAGCCTCGCCCATTTTCGATGAGGCTCGAGCCTTGCCCATCATCGGCGAGGCCTTGACCTCCAAATCTCGCAAGATTGAGCTCACCCCGAAGCCAACAAGAAACGAGCCTGCCAATCGTCAACAACCTTAGGGGCCGGTGAGCGCAGAGCCTCACCTCGGTCGGCCGCCGACCGTCACCATGTTAGCCATTAGCTAAGGAAAGAGGAAGAAAAAGAAAGAAAAGAAAACCAACAAGCTCGACCTCACTAGTCATCGCCGAGCTCCAACCTCGCCGAGCTAGTCGTTGACCGTCATCGTGCGGCCACCCGACCAGAAGGGGGAAGAAAGAAAAAAAAAGGAAAAAAAAGAAAAAGAAAAAAAGAAACAAAATTATTATATTTTCGATTTTTATTAAAAAAACAATTTCATAAAGTTGAAGGGGGAAAGAGAGAGTGTGAGACTTGGGTTGGAAATTGGTTTTTAAGTCCAATCCATTTAAGGCCCATATTCTTCAAAATACAGGTGACTCATATATGACCCATTTCAAAATGTAAATAACCCATATATAAACCATTTATGATTTAAATGGGTCATATATGGGTTTAAGACCCGTTTTGACACCTCTAGTAATTTATATGTTAGAGAAATCTCTTCTTTTTAAAGAAGATTGTTGAGTTGGAAGTCAAGTTGCGTTGTATTGCTTCTTATGTTGTGGTAAAGTTTGTGAAGATTTAGTAGTCCTTGCCATGGCCTTCCTTCATTGACTAATGAATATATCATATTCATCTATATAACGTCCAAGTGATGAAGACTATTCTATTGATCTTAGATGTTTGTCTTGGCGTGTTGTGGAACCTCGGGATTTTAGAGCACCAGGCCTTACTGCATGGTGGGCGCCAAACGCCGGCAATGGATGTGTTTAGTTTAGGGTTGTGTCTTGTGCTTTTGCTTCACTTGTGGAAGACATCCATTTGGTGAAAATCTAGAGCGTGACCACAACATTGCTCGCAACAAAATGGACCATCCTTTGTGGACATACCGGAAGCTCATGATCTATTTTCAACAGTTTACTAAACCAAGACCCCAAATTGAGGTGAGTGTATTGTCATCCTTATTTGCATCACTACCATTTTCATTCTACCATTTGATAGATTTTATAGCCATTGCCCGATTGACTAATTTCCAACATCAGCAATCTCGTGAGTACTAAGGCGGCTTCAAATTCGTCCAACATGGCTTAAATATCTGTCCTGCTGGTGGGGCTCTACTTAATGAGCAAAATCGTGTAGATCCCACTCATTTCTTTTGGCAATCGACAACAGTAGCCGAGGAAAAGGTTGACCATGTGATAGCCTAAATGCGTTTGACAATTGTGGTATTGAAATGGAAGATGATCATTGTGGGAGGCCTAGTTATTAGGGCTATAAGTTTGTTCCCCACATACGAACAAATAAATTCCAATCATTCCTAGCGCAATATTAGATCTGCTATGCATTACACCGAAGAGGATTTCATACGAACATTCCAAGGGTTTTAGCATATGACGCTCACTATGAAATAACAATCCTAGGGATTGGGTGATTAGATTTCTAATTTAAGGTACTTGGAGTAAATTATTCCCGAGTTCTTGTTGTAGTCAAGCAACTCCCTTCATCCCAAACTCATGAATTATGAAGTGTAAGGAAGTTTTCAGACATTTTGCTTACTCTTTTATTGAGTTAATGCAATTTTAATTGTTTTAGATATTGCACATACACCAAACTTGCGATGCTTTTGAACTCGAGAAATCGATCCACTTCGGTATCGTTCGTGTAATTGATTTCTTTGAGCATGTCAGGTCAATAGTAAATTACTTTTTATGGCTAGCAGGCCAAAGGCATCAGAGGTGCTTCACCATCCATTTTTCTGGAGTTCAAAGATGAGACTGACCTTTCTTCATGACATCAGTGATGAAGTAGAATCAGAATCAAGGAAAGGCAGTTTAGATATTCTAAATGCATTAGAGAACATTGCGCAATTAGTTTTTGATGGAATTGGGATGAGAAAATAGATAAAGATGTTATGGATGACCTACGTCAACACGGTACATTATGCCCTATAATGGTAGCCGTGTTAGAGACTTATTGAGAGTCGTGCGGAATAAGTTTAACCACCTAGGGCATGCTCCAGAAAAGTTAAGGTACTCTCTTGCTCTCTCTCTAGAACAAGGTGGTGATATCCACAACCACATGCATACAAGGCTTATATCTGTTATTGCTTTGATGATTCTGGCAGGCGATCCACGGATCGGATCCTAATGATTTGGATGCTTACTTTGCTAAACGATTCCCCAGACTCTTGATTGAGTCATACAAAGTGGTGTCCCGTAACTGCAAAAAGGAGAAATTGCTTGGAGTACTTCGAAATAATGTGCTTTTGACCCTTCGGCCACTTCCCACGATGATTCCTTCTTCAAGCCAGCATGGTTGGCCATGAATACGGGCGTAGGACTCTACTCCCATTGTTCCTAATGTCGAGTTTTTTAAATAATTTTTATAGTATCTTTGTTGCCACATACTTTAATCGCTTGATATATTGTTCTTGATATTGCATAAACAAATATTATATTTCAATTTCGTGCAATTTTTTTTTTTCAATATCGCAATATTTAAATTTAACTCTTGTACTTTATTTCAAAAAGTTTATTTTAGAGTTCAGAACCAAAAAAAAAAGGCCCAGGTCACCAAAACAAAAACAGAAAAAGGCTCAGGTACACGCTTGGGCCAACACTTTTCATCAACAAAAAAGTACCTTTCCGCATGTTTGTAGTTTGGCAACTTCTTCCCTAGCTATTAACTTTTTCCATATGCAATCCAAAATATCTAAAGAAAAATATTTAGGTTAAATAAATCTCAATGGAGTAGGTAACATTCAGTTATGAAAGAACTACTTGCAAGTATTTACATGAAATAGACATCACTCTATTATTTTGAAGTATTTACCCACATGGTCAATGATTTTTCTATATAATTTCTAACATATCTTGTAGTTGATAATTTTTCTCATTGAGCTAATGGCTTTGGAAATTGAAAGTATTAATCCACATATAATTAAAATATACATAAAAAATAACACTCGTGTATTTCAAAACCTCATAAAGAATAAATGGCAAGAAAATGCATTAACGATTCTAAACCTCATATAAAGTGGACAGAAAATCTTAAGTATCATCTACATACTCCATGCATTGTTAATCAAATTTATGTACATTTAGTTCGTCCAATCAAATTGTTCTAGTTTTATAAAATGTCATCTCAAGTCTATCCGACACAAAATCAGATCAAATTCACGAACCTAGTATGAAATGACCCCAAAGTATGATGTGAAAAATATATATATGGATGCACACATAGATGTGCGTATGAAAAAAAATAGCGGTATAGACAAGATTGAACTATGACTTGTTACCCAATGTTGACACTCATGTGGATGTCTACATTGGAAAAAATTTAATCATGTCCTACTCATTACGATATCACTCAACGGTCATGTTAGCTGGTTTTGCTACATTTGGTGTCGAGGACTCAAATTAAAATAATTAGATTAGAAAACAAAGTAAAAATGAAAGGGTAAGGACGAAAAGTAAAAGCTTTAGTAAAATAATATTTGGCTCTTGCGGGGATAGTCGCTGTGGCATTCTTTTTATACAGACACTCATATGCTTTATTATTTTTCACTTCCAACATAAGATGATTTGGCTCATAATTTCTTTTCTTTTATTTGTATTTGGCTTTATAATTTTACTTTCATCATAGATAGGTATTCACAATATTTATTGGTTTTGGAGAGACAGGATTTTAGTGCGGTCCAGGATAAGAATAAGATTGGATTTCCTGTGGTTACAGGAGCGTGTTAGGCTCTCTCTCTCTCTCGAGATTGCTTGAGATGTTGCAAGTATTTTATTTTGTTTTGTTTTATTCTAACCACATAGTATCTCGAGAGTCCAGGAAAAAGGTTCTGAGACATATAAATAATATCATTATCAAACAAATCACGCCAACATTTATTCGCAACCAATCCATCCAAAACTATCATAAATCATTAAGTCACTTTTAAAATTGTTATGTGTGAGAGGTTCTAATATAGTTCGACCCAAAAAAAAAAAAAAAGAAGTTATAATATAGGCACCACAATCATTAACACGTTTTCATTTTCTAGCTTAAAAAGCTTTCTTCAGTTTTATAATTTGACCTTAGTCATCACGTAATCATGATTATAGAGCATGGCATAATTTCTTTTCCAAATAATTTCTAATCACAGTCACCGCGCAAAGCTTAGCGAGCCTCAAACATAAAAGTTGAAGTTGAAGTTAATGTTCCATAATAACAAATTTTCACGAGGCCGTGCATCTCAACTACTGGGATTCACCACGTGTTAGTTAACAATTAGTCTCACAATGTCAACTTTTCTACACACAGACCATATATACGTCGCATGAAATAAGGTAATCAATGCCTTTGTGATAAACCACCCATTTTACGGGAACGGGGGCGATGGAATGGAATCTGCCACCCCACCAAATTGGTTTTTTTTTTTTTTTTATCTTTTTAAATTTCTCGCCCTTTTTTTTTTAAATTCTTGTATTTGTTATCTTTCGCATACTTTTAAATTTTTAATTCTCATTGATTTCATAGAAATTTTTCTATTTTATATATTTCATTTCTTTCTTTTCAATCCATTTAATGTGTCCATTTATTAGCTTAAAATTTATTTTTCAACTTAAATTTATCTTGATCAATCATTTTTCTAGTAAAATTCCAAGTACAATCATATTGTCACATGTTTCCAAAGTCTTAGATAAATGTATTATTTTGACATTATTATCAGATGCTATTTTATTTTTCCTTATTGATTTATTTAAGCCTTAAAACAGGACAATCAATTTAATCTTATGTGGCCCTTCCGGTGATGGTGGGGGCGGCGATGGTGAGGGCTTGCACAACCCTCATTGAATGTGCTTCTGTCGCAACCCAATTTTTCGGGTTCACCACCTAAAACTAGGTTAATGGACTACTAATCTTTACACTTAGCTCGGGCTCTCCCAAGCCCATACCAAATCGCGACTTAAGTCTAAATTTTTAAGCATGCAAGATTATTAACTAGGAGCCACCACTAATCGGTTTATGGTAGGTCGATTAGAAGGGAGATTTATTTTCTTTCCTACGAACAGAGGCTACGAAACTGCAGGCCCAGGGTGACGGGAACTTGGTTCTGCTAGAATTTTCTAATGCCCTTTCGGTTTTTTTTTTTTAATTTTTCAAAATGTTTTTGCAAAAGTTAAATGATTTATTTTAACCTAAATTACTATCACGCAAATGGTGACCACACGAGTGCTCATCCATTATTAAAACATCAGCAATCATTTTTTTGGGGATTTTCTTAAAAATTAGAATTCTTTTATAAAATGCATTTTAACACTAAATGACTTAATCTTATTAATGTGGGAATTCTAATTAAATGGGTCTATTATGCAAACTAGTTATTATGCACCTTATGACCTAACTTTACTAATAAATTCTAATTAAATGATCATATTATGCAACTAATTAACATGCACCTAGATTTTTGTATTTTTTTTTTTAAATTCAAAACTAATAAAAACCCTAATTGAGTTATCTAAGGTAATTTTCCAATTCATTTTCGGGATTAATTTGACTTAAACCCTATTCTATCTTAGAAAACTATTTTTATTTTTTTTTTTTTTATTTTAAAAAAAATGAGAATATGAAAATGTGCCAATTATATCTAAGACTCTAAAAAAGGCTATTTAAAGTCAATCCCGACTTATTTCTTTTTAAAATATCTAAAAATGCGTTTAAAAATATTATCTAAAAATGCAATCCTAGAAATATAATCCTAAAAATTTGATTAATTAAACCTACGTGTCTATTATATTAAACCTAATGTCCTATATGCTTATGCAATTTTTGAATATTTTGATTTTTGATTTTTTTTAGTTTCTTTTTTTTAGGGTTGAATAATTGTTAAATTAGGGTTAAATCTAAACAATTAATATAACCACTAAATAAATGATCAAAATAATTGAAAAAATAACCTGTCATCTCACAGGTTAAATTAACAATTATTTTAACCCTGATCATCACAACAACTCAAAATAATTAAGTAATCTAGTCCGAAGTCTTACGGACCAAATTAAATAATTATTATGATTTAACAATTAAAATTTTACCAAGGAGCCCAAAATTAATGTAATAAAAAAATGATCAGATGTCTCTTGGATCAAATTAATAATTACAAAAATCTTGGATAAAGCCAGGATAATGTCTAAACAATACAAATAATTAACATTAATATACCATGATCTAACTTAAATAATAACAAGATTTAAAATATAAACAAATAAATGAATAAAAATAAATAAATAAACCACCTAAGGCTCAAGAGAGGACAATGGTGTCGACGAGGGAGCGGATCGCAAGCAGAGGCGGTGCGGTGGCGCAGCGAGGTCAGGAGCAGCGGGCTTCGGAGCTCCGGCGAGGGCTGGGCAGCAGCAGGTCGCGGTGGCCGGCGCGGGTTCTCGGGCTGCTGCAGCGCCGCGGGGGATCGTCGGTGGTGTGCGCGGCGAGGCTTGCGGGTGCTGGTGTGCGGAGGCGCGGCGATGACCGGCTGAATCGCGAACCGGCGGGTTGCAGGCGAAGCGGAGGGAGCTGCTGCAGGCGTCGGTGGCGGAGCTGGAAGTCGCGGCGTGACCGGCGGAGCAGCGGTGGCGGAGGCGAGCAGAGCAGCGAGGTGGCGAGACGCGGCCGGTGGCTGGCCTTGTGGTATCGGCGGTGCCTCAACGGGAGCGGCGGTGGTGCTCGAGCAGATCTGGTGAGCAGAGCAGCGAGGAAGGCTCAGCAACAGGTTGCAACGGCGGCTAGGCGGACGAGGTCGCTGTGGCAGTGCGAGTTGCTGGGTTGAGCTGCTGCGGGGAGCGTTGGCGAAGGAGATTGGGGCGCGAGCATCACGGGATCCGGTACTCGGGCATCAGAGGCACAGCAACAGCAGGGGCATGGCGAGCCGGCTCGGAATCGGCTGGGCTGCGGGTTGCAGAGGCGCGGTCGTCGGGGCTGACGAGCGGCGATGACAGGGGCGTCACTTGGGTCTTCGTGGCGATGTGGAGTCCGGCGGCTTGATCGGCGAGGAAGGTTGGTGCGGAGGACAACAGCAACGGACGCCGGCAGGACGAATCCGTGAAGAAGAAGACCAACAGTTGCTTTTTTCTCTTTTTTTTTTTTTTTACCTGTTCACTTTGTACGTCCCTTCTCTCTGTCACCTCCTTCTTTTCACTGTTTCTTCGCTGACTTTTCTTTTCCCTAAAAAAGAACACCGAAAGTTGAATTTTTCTTTACCCACCTGACACTCTCTCTCTCTCTCTCACGAAAGCCTTTTCACTTTTCTCTCTTTTCTTCAGTTTTCTCTGTTTTTTCTTTTTTCTACCACCCCCCAAAGATCCGACGGACGACCCCCCTATTTATAGAGTGAAAACCCACTATGTTCTACATTTGCATAACAACTCAATCGCTGAAGATCATCCTTAAAAAAGATGAGATGTGCTCAACCAAAAAGTAGCTCCAAAATCTAAAATCATCTGTTAAAATCTTTCAAGCTGACTCACTCAACCATTGAAGATTTTATATACTGACTCAGCGACTGAAGTCGAAGATTTTATATACCGACTCCGGCGATTGAAGATAATCCGAAATTCTTTGTGAAGGTTTTCCAGATAATTTACTCAAGATAAAACTCCATTAACCAACTTTAAAATCTTTCGAAATCTCTATCCGCAACAAAATATTTGAGAATATTCCTTATCCTCCTTAATATTCCCAACGATTTCACCACCTATTGTTAAAGATAAGATTACGGTGCGATTTTTTTTAATTTCCAAAATTATCATAATATCGCATCAAATCTTAAATTTTCACAAGATAATTAATTAAACATAATGACGGGCTTGGGTTAATTTTCTTCATGGGCTTAGTCCAGCCTGTTAACTTAAAACCCAAAACCACTAATTCGACCCATCCACCACCGGTTCAGTAAATGCAAAAATAAATGCACCTACAACTAAATGCTATGCAATTAATTAATTAATTAATATTTTTTAGGGGTTAAAATTAATCCCTAATTTCTTAATGCGACAAATGACTAAAATTTGTAGCCAAAATTTAGGTGTCAACAACAAATGCAATCCCATCTTTTTCATTTTTTGAAATAATTCAGTTTTAAATTTACTTAATTAATATTTTTATTAAAATTCAAATGAGAGACAAACGATGTCGTTTTGGCTTTTCTTTATTAACTCAGCTTTCCAACGAGCCATGTAGATAAATTATATTGTTAAAAAATGCCACATGGGATTTTCGACACCCTTCACTAGAAAATGACACTTAAATGTCCCGTTTTTCAAGAAAATGACACTTATGTGTACTTTTCATAACTTTTGCAGTTCTTTAGTGTCCTTTCGTGTCAAATTTTGGCACTTGCGTTATATTTCTGCCGAATTTTTATATTTCAACTTAATAGACCAGTTCCATAAATAGTAAATTATAATATCACTTAATATAGCCCACATATTAAAAAAAAAAAAAAAAAATCTTACATTAAGGCTTTCAAGTCATGAAATCTTCTTTCCTTGTACTCCTCTAGTCTCGCTATTCGTAGGGGGAGATTTCAAGTCACAAAACATAGATGTATCATTCTTGATTAGAGGAACCACAATCAATGATGGCGACAAATTTGCTTATCTCTTTATGGATTTTGATTTGGGTAAGTGGAAATTGGGGATTCTTTTCGTGAGTTAGGGTTAGAGGTCAATTTTGGGGTTTTTAGCGAACTGGGGGAGTTGAATTTGAGGGTTTTGTGGCTTCGCCCCGTTTTTTTTTTTTTTTTGTTAGATTCGATGAAATAAAAAAAGACGTCTTTTTGTTGAGTTTGTCCACATTAGATCACCGGCCATGCCACGAAAGATAGTCAAGATGACTAGATGGCCATGTCAGCAATTTCAGACAAGAGTTGATTGAAAAGACGACATTAAATTTCACATAAGAGATTCGTACTACATTGGACCAATTAAAAAGTTTAAGATTACATTGGAATTTGTGAACTGAGGTAGCAATTTTCCTCTAATTATGATTATGGTTTCATAACAAAAAAGGTAGTACATCCGCCACTTCTCCAATGAATGACTCAAAACAACCAATACTAATGGATAATTGCTCGATTGTAGTGATCGAAGGTTAAAAAAAAAGAAGTGATCGAAGGTGTTGTGGTGTGATCGAAGGTGTTGCGGTGGGATTCCTGGGATCCACAAAGAAGTGTTTAGTCGGCGTTGCAACTGAGATTTTTTTGTACTTTCAGGTTTGGTTTATATCATGGAATACGAATAATTTAAAAAATATTTTCCTAAAATTTGCTTGTATCATTTAAATTAATCAGTTAATGAAATATGTTTTCATTATTGATAACATTTTGTGTTTAAACATTTTTGTGGATGATGAAATTATTTTTCTTTTATTTATTTTTTATAAATAATAGAAATGATCGTTTTTAGAAAAATATTATATTAAATTATTTATTCTTCGCGAAACAAACGAAACGCTGTACATTAATGCTTTTGACAAAAAAAAATAGTAGTGTTCATTTGACTTCAACTTGTAAGTATTTCATAGGAGGCAAAGATTTATTATAACTTCCCTTTGCCCATTATTTTTGGACGGTTTCCTAGATGAAAATCCGAAGTTCCCATAATGGGGCGTCTAGAAAGCACAAGTTTGAAAATCCGAAGTTCCCGATCATGATCCTAAATGATGTCCCGGATCAAGGAGCGCATGGCGATGGGTATGCTGAACTGTGTTGTTTTCTTTTATCGTTAAAGGAGGACATATATTTGTCCAAAAAAAAAAAAGGAGGACATATATTGATGTTTGACATTACTTCATTACCGTAGACGGATGGTCGATTGACAATTTTAGTTGTTAACCCTTAATTATGGATCTTCGTCGTAACATGAAAACTGCGACGAAACTGTTTGATAGTTAAACATCCTTGGGCAAGTAAACATTCTGCAAAGTTTATTTACATGAATATGTTGTAACCCGTTCTCTTGCTTGCTAGAATGACTATGGACAACATTATGCCTGCGTACAACCGAATTAAATAAGGTTGGTATCAAATGGAACTATGCAACTTTTATCATACTGTAAAAGAAACTTGTTTTGTTTGTGAATTGGTTGGGCTGGAATGGATGTGCCGATTTATATATGCAAGAATCTATTTAGGCATACCTGTGGAGTTCTCTGTGATTAATTTCATGTAGTCCAATGATTTGGAGCACGATCTTCCAGAGACGGTAAATAGGTAACCTCTTCATTCATTTCTGTTCGACAACATTGAGCCATTTGATAAAGGGGGTACTATGTTTTATGCAGGTAATACGGGACGAGGATCGATTCAAGTTAAGTGTTGGATTCATTAAATTTTCCGTTAAATGGTCGCTGGGACGATGCAACAATCGGCGGATATGAAGTAGACTGATTTTTGTTAGTATTTGGCATCACTGTCACATTGCGCACTTGTCACCCAAGTGTAATCTTGTACCTAATTAAAATTCTCGATGGGCGATGAATGTATGTTGGTGTCCAATGGAGCTGTAGGGATCGGTTTTTCCTGTGCTAGATGTTGCCAATCTTAGGCACATTACCTGTTGATCATTTCGAAATTGTTAATATGATAACCCCACTTTTTGTAGATCTTGATGAATTTGAAGTTAAGACATATTTGATCCTTTTGTTCAAGCCGTTCTGACTCGATTGGATAACTCCATCCTTCTCATGGGCAGATGCAAACTTAACGATCATAATCTGATGCAACGACTATTGTAATGTAAAGTGACGTTGCTTCTATAGTAGATGCTATACATGGATATCAGATAAATTTATAATGGACGACTCGGTTAGATGCGATGATATCAGACATTGTGCGGAATATGACAGGTAAGGAGTAAGATCGGCAGGTGACGATTTTTCCAAAGTGGGAATGGCTATCATCAAAAACCATCGTTAGTTATCAACTACGTTAGCCAAGAGTTGCAAAGCAACCGGTAATAGCTTTTTTCTCTCTTTTTTGGACGGATATCAATATTGGCTTGAACATAGGAAAAGTACCAAAAAAAAAACTTAAATTATTGTATTGGTACCAATTCAATCTTAAATCTTTTAATTGGACTAATTTAATTTTATGTTTTTTTGCATTTGTACCAATTAAGTCTATTAGGTAAATTTTGACTAGGAATCATCGGTATGGATGCCGATCATCTCACCTGACATGACTTAGATGACACAACTGATGCTAATGTTAACAAATTTTACAATTTTTTTTTCTTTGTTTTTTTTTTTTTTTCATTATGGCTTGTGAACATTGCCCAGCAGGCACTAGGCAAGGGCTTGCAAGCCTTTATCGGCCATTAGCGAGGGTTGCGGCACTTGCCCAGGTTGCAAGGATCAAGCCCTCGCTAGAGGCCACAAAGTTGTGAAAATGTGAAGTTCTTGTCCCAACATTCTGCTTAATTGACAACCAGAGTCTGGAAATTAGTTCCAAAGGTAATTCAGAATAGAAAAAGTTAAACATTGCACGTATTAAAGAAATGCTTCTTCTAGAAAATTTTCTCCTGGTATTAATTATCATTAGCTGGTTGTGTTGACAAAAGATTAGCAATATGCACTTCAAGCATCTAAGCCTTCCCTGTCATCTGGACTATCTTCTGAAATCTCTCCAACATCAAACCCTGGGAGCATGCATCAAAACATACTTTTAAATTACAAAATTCATGAATTGATCATATTGGAAAAAGAAGAGATAGGAATAGATTAATCATCTTACATGCAGTACGAGGAAATCCACCTAACAAAGCCATGGTACGGATGGGAGCAGTTGGACAGATCAATTTAATCTACTTGAGGAAAATTTTCCGTAGATGTATAAGCCTGCTGATATCAAACCAATTCTTATTTTGAGCAGCAGAGAGTGCACTCGCACTAGGAAGAGAGACGGCTTCCAAGTGCTGGAACAAGCTGAGCCAGCCAAAGAAAGCAGATTTAGAGTTTACTTCAGTTTGAAATTTTTTTGCAGACGAAGGACATCGAAATATGCATAGCCTTAGGACCAACACAGTGGGAAAGTTTCATCTCAAAAACTTGAGAATCTACAATGACCACCCCGGAAAAGTTCTTCTACCTTCAATTTGGACATTCTCATCCATCGTAATCATTTAAATAGCTGCACCGTAGTGAGAATTCTCTCTATAACATCATCTGAGACTGAGCGTCCATAAAAGTCTCTCCAAGATCTTTATACTTAGGCAAAATCAGTGAGCAGTCGTTCTGCTGCAGTGAAACCCGGTGGATTAGTGGTCCTCCATCATTAAAAACTACTACAAACACTCTCTCACTCAGGCTAAGCTGAAGCCTTAACTCAGCTTCAGATAAGACAACACGAGAACACACATACATACACCCATATATGTCTATGATATGTTGGAATAAGCACAAGTTAGAATCTTCAAAACAAAGTTGCATCATCTGGACCATAATATCCCGTGAATTGTTGAACATGCCAAGACATAAACGGTTGGAAGCCTCAGTTTAGATGCAGCTCTTTGCTCATGGAAATCAAATGTATACCCACGACCGGTAGGAGCCACAGTTTTCGCGAGCGACGTGGTTAATGACCCGCTTCCCGTCCCCGATTGGAGAACCCCACAACCCGGAACTACTTCTAGCTCCATGGAATATATTCGTAACTCGTCGGATGCAGAGGACAAATCGAAGCCGCCAATGGGGCTCGTCGACGGAAGCGGAGGCGGCGTCAGAGTAGAGAGTGAATGGAAAGAGGCCTCCGCAGTAAGGGGAGGGAAGCGCGCAGAAGATTTAGGAGAGACGAGGATCTGGATTTCGAAATGAAAAGAGGGAGCTTCCGTTGGTGAAGAGGGAGGGACCAGAGGTCGCTAATGAAGGGAAGAGGGGTCGTGAAGAGGGATGGAAAGAGGGAGAGAGCAGAGCAAGGCGAAAAGCCTAACCTGAGATCGTCGAACGCGGACGTCGAATTGGAGCCGCCGATGGGGCTCCGGGAGGCGACGGCGGAGGGGGAGGCGTGGTCGGGAGTGAAGTGCACGGAAGGTTGAAGTCGAGCTCATTGGAGGGAAGGAGGAGAAGTCGGGAAACGAAGAGGCAGAGAGAGAGGGAGGGAGAGAGAGCACGCGCGCGCAGAGATAACATGATGAGCTAATGGAGAAGTAACGGAGGGAGAGAGCGCGCGCAGAGATAACACGACAAGCTAACGGAGAAGTAACGGAGGGAGAGAGCGCGCGCAGAGATAACACGACAAGCTAACGGAGAAGTAACGGAGAGAGAGAGAGAGGGCGGCGGAGTTTCAAAAATTCTGACAGGGTGGGTCCGCCAAGGCACGTGGCGCACAATGAGTGGACTGTCCATGGGAAAGTCCGACCCGCCGAAAGTAATTCTCTTTTTCTAGAGTCATCAAAAACCCCCCACCATTTCCTTTTCGCCTCTGCTGTGCTCTCTCTCTCCCCCTCCGCGAAGTCGTGCCTCTCTTCCAGCGAAACGCGACGCCGACGGCCCTCCACCTCCACCTCCGCCGGTTGCCTCCGTCGCCCCCGACGCCGACGCCGACGCCCCTTCGCCTCCCTCTCCGCGAGTGAAGGTCGCTCTGCTCGCTCTTTCTCTCTTTCCACCACGAAGCGCCCCTGCTCCTGAACGCGGACGCCGCCGACGCGCCGCCTTCCCAAGCCCCACCGAAAGGCACCCCAGCAGAGGCGGAGGGGAGAACGGGGAGAGAGAGAGAGGAGAGAGACGGTCTGCAGAGGAGAGCAGAGGAGAGAGGAGAGAGAGCAGAGGAGTGCGCCGGAAAGGATTCTCTTTTTCTAGAGTCATCCGAAACCCCCACCATTTCCTTTCCTTTTCTTTTTTCTGCTTCATGTAAGTCGTCGTCTTCTTGGATGAAGATTCATCTTCTTTGCGAAGAAGTATCCTGCAAACTTGTCCGATAAATCAAAAAAAGAAAGGGTTGATTCAAACTCCTGATATGATCCAAGGTCTTTCTTGAAACATCTGTTTACTCTTCTGTGAGATATAGGGGAAATGCCCAGAGAGCTGGACCCCTTTCGCAGATTTGTAGAGAGCTTCTAACAGCAACTGGATTTGTAGGTTCCGTGGGAATAAGTATGGCGGAAGCACGACGAGAATTAGGGCCCGCCTTGCTGGAGTTGCAGGATATGGGATTCATGGCTGCAAGCGCGTCGATGGCCAAGTGAGATCAGAAGCCCACGCAACGTTGGGGGTATAAGAGCGGTGAAATCAAGCAACAGCCATGTCAATGCAGAAGAGGGCCCGCATGAACAACGAAGATGATTGGAGAGAGCCCTAGCTCGCTGATCCTGAACTCTCATGTGCAGCAGCTGCAGATGCATCCAAAGAGAGCTTGAGTGGTTCAACATCTGTGACCAAGGATAACAAGAGCCATAGTACAGACAATTCTAAGTCTAGAAGTGGGCGCGAGGACCCTAAACGGGCCAAAAAAACCCGGAAAAGGAAGGGAGAGATACAAAGATTTCTTTGGGGATATGTATGGAGAAGAAGAAAGTCAAAATCAGCTGATGTAAATGGCCCCTGAAGAAAGGCGGAAGGACTCTAGTGCCGTTGAAAAGGCATCTTAGAAAATGATGTGAAAAAGGAGAGATTAAGTAGCAAGAGAACTGACATGGCGTCCACATCAGAAGCAGATTATAATACAACTACACATTTAGGCTCTGGCTCTGGAGTTAACCCCACTGGTGATGCAGCTCCTTCTACTGCGGCTCCTGTCTTAATACAAGAAAACTGGGTGGGTTGCGATAAGTGCCGAAAATGGCGGCTTCTACCATTTGGAAAAAATCCCGAGGACCTGCCTGAGGAGTGGGTCTGTAGCATGCTTGATTGGCTGTAAGTTCCTTTCAAGTGGCATCTTTCTTCTTGTGATTTAAACCAGTAGTTATAGAAAAATAAGGTGCTTGATATGTTTATTTGAGCTAATGATTTTTGCTTAATTTATAATAAATGAGGTGATCTATCCAATTTTGGTCTAGTTCCACAACTAATTTGCTCATTTGACTTGTTTAGGTCTGGCATGAACCGATGTAGTGTAAGTGAGGAGGAAACTACAAGAGCAATATATGAAATGTTTCATCTCCCTGTTCCTGATGCTCAAAAAGGTGCTCCTCTTACTTCTGATGTGATGGGCATAAACTTTGCCTCCTACCAGCATCTTCAAATTCACTATATGTTAAAAGCTCATGCAGCATGCTTAATTTGTCTTCTGATCCTTACTTAAGAGGAATATAGGCAGGATACTCAGATTTCCGATAGTAACTGGAAACACAAAATAGGCAGGAATTAATAGAAAGAGAGGAGTTTATGAGTCGGTGAAGGCGTGGGAGTCGAAACCCACTCCTGAAACTTACGCGTCCCCACTCCATTCCCCCCTGAGAAGCTGGGGATTTGAACCCCTCACCTCCCCCTTCCATGTTGAAAGGGTGGCCACTGGGGCGAATCCCAGTGGTTAATGATAACTAATAGTTCTTTGGAAAATATAAACAGACAAATGCTTTTTAAGTGTGACATTCAAATCTTGAAAAGCCATAGCTCTCTCTATTCCCTCATATCACAAATGAAAAGAGTCAATGTGAAACACAGAAGCTAGGACTCCACCTAAATTTTTGGAGACTGGGACATAGGCGTATACCCGTGCATTCACGGAAATTAAAGTATATGCTATTTCTGTTATATAAAGCTTTAAATCAAAGTATTATAACTCGTCAATTCATTACAAATGCAAATTATCACATGCAAAGATTGAGGCAAAAAAAAAAAAAACTCGCACAAATTGCTTCTTTCACATAAGTTCATTGATAAGTGAACTTTCTTTGTTGGTGGGCTGACCTTGGAGATGGACAATTATATCAGTACACATAAAGCATCAGCTCAAATTCAATCTCATGTACCAATGTTGTGAACGTCATTTCAAATTTCATCTATGTTTACCTTAAGGGCAACACCCCGGATTAATTCACTAAAAAGTATTGTTGCTTTGACCCGTCCCATACTAAGTTGTTTCTCATCCCGACAATTACTCCCTAACCCTGTCGAACTGGGTCATTATAGGCCTGCCAGCTTCCGAGTAGTTCGTCCTCAAATCACACGGCTACTAGAGGGCTTGTTGCTTTCATGCCACATTGCCCCTTGATTAATTCACTTGAGGTATTGTTTGTTTTAACCTGCCTCATGTCAAGTCTCACAGTTTTATCTTTCGACGTACATGTAGGTACTTTATCAAGAGATCATAGGAAGAAAATCAATCGTAGAAGTTTTCACAGAAAGGATAGCCTTCCTAATGGTGGCATTGGATGGCGTAAAATTGGTAAAATCCACGTATCAAGAAAAGAAATAGCTAAAGGAAGTAATGGGACCATTGTCCTTGAGGGCATCTATGAAGGTAGACCTGTTGCAGTGAAACGCCTTGTTCGGGCCCATTGTGATGTTGCTTCTAACGAGATTCAGATTTTGTTGGCCTCTGACCGACATAAAAATATCGTTCGGTATCATGGAGTGGAGTCCAACACGGATTTCGTGTATCTTGCTCTGGAGCGCTGTGCTTGCAGCTTAGATGATTTAATTCAAGCACATTCAGATTCTTCAAAAAACTCTGCGTTCCGTGGTGATCCAGCATCAACGGATAATTATAAAATCAAATTGGATTCTGTTAGGGATATGATGCAAGATTTTAACTTGTGGCGGGCAGATGGTTATCCCTCACCTTTGTTACAGAAACTGATGAGGTAATTTTTATGTTTTGATTTGCCAAAAGGGTATGAATAGAGAGATAAATGCAGTATCTTACTTATTGCGGCACTCCTAAAATCAACTGTCACATATTTGTATTTGTGGTGAGCTTTCTTACATCTGTTTTACATGACTCAGAAGAATCTCATAGAGATCACTAGCTTCATGTACTCTTCTTTGCTGGCTTATGTGGGTATCACGTGCTAGTTGAAGGACTTAATAGCTCTCCTGCAAAAACTTCCAAGCGATGCATGATACAGCGAATTATTAGGTCACTACCTTGACTGTGGTGAGTCCAATGCAGTCACCATCGTGGGCTAAGTTTTGAATCTTGCAGCTTCCTTTCTAGAGCCTGTTAAGTTCAATCTCACCATCAAGGCTAAATTCTCAGTTTTCTTTCCATGGAAATCAATTAGGTATTATCAATTACGTAGTAATAATTCCATTGATTATCCCATCTTGGTAAAAACAGTATGCCTTCTTTCCTTTTGATTCGTGAATGCTGCAGAATCCTCATGCACTCAAATCGGTAAATGTTGATGTGATTGATACAGCAATTAGATTCTATACCGGGTTTTTCATTGTAGAGTTTACGTAAAGAACCTATAACAATTTTTTTTTTCCAGTGTACTTCTGACATCCTTATGGGGTCTTAGTGTGTTAGAGAAAGTCCTTAATTTCGAATAAGATATGGCTTAGTATATATATATATATATATGAGGCCTTCAAGTGGCTCCAATACTATTTGGTTTCAAATAGATTGTTGATTTAAGTCATGATGTCTTCTCTATATTATGATACAGAAATGTGGTATCAGGACTCAGCCATTTGCATGATTTGAGAATAATTCATCGGGACTTAAAGCCTCAAAATGTCTTGATTACTAAGAATCAATCATTTTGTGCTAAGAATGAACCATTTTGTGCTCTGCTATCTGATATGGGCATTAGCAAATGCCTTCCTGAAGGTAAATCTTCCTTGGGATATCATGCCACTGGTAAGTGCTCATGACAGCTTTATCTAGATCTTTGATTTTCTTTTCCTCAAGATTGATCCATGCGTAACTTGAATCTATACAATGGTAAAGGGCCGTCAAGTTGATGAGTCGGGTCGGGTTTAGGTCAGGTCGAAAATGGTCTAATATGTATTTACCCATTTAATTCGTTTTAACCTATTTTCATGCAATGTAAATTTGATGACCCGTACTCAACCCAACTCATACACGATCCATACCCGACTCAACTCACATTATCGAAACACATTGATATTTAACTCAATTTAGGTTGATCTACTCCCACCCATTTAATTCACTTTAAACTCTTCACATATATGTTGCTTGAATAAAAGCTTCACATCAAATTTAAAAAGTAAATTAAACAATAAAAAATTAGTAAATAAAATAAAAAATGCAAAAAACCTTTAACTAAACCTAAGAAAGCTTATTTCTTATGATATTTAAAAAAAAAAAAAAAATTGGTATTGCTAAAACACTTTGATGCAATACAAATTTAATGAAAATTTTAGAATTTTTATAAAATTATTTTTAAAAATTGGAATTTTTTAATTATTTTTATTTAAAAAATCAAATTTTTAATTATTTTATTTTAAAAAATCAAATTTTAAATATTTTTATTTTAAAAATCAAATTTTAAATATTTTTATTTTAAAAAATCAAAATTTTAAATATTTTTATTTTCTTTTTGTAAATATATTTTTTTTCTTTTTTTCTTTTTTTTTCTTCTTATTCGGTTGGCCACCGACCATGACAATGGCAAGTGGCCACAAGCAAGCTAGAGCTCGCCCACTAACGAACTCGAGCCTCGCCAAATTGGCAAGATCGAGCTCGCCCGACGCAGATCTCGCCAAATCGGCGAGGCTTGAGCCCTTGCCCATCATCGGCGAGGCCTCGACCTTGCCAGATTGGCGAGATCGAGCTCACCTAAGGCCGACAAGCTCAAGCCTTGCCAATCACTAGCAACCTTAGGGGCCGGTGAGCTCGAGTCTTGCCTGGCCGTCGTTGTCCATCGCCATGTTAGCCATCAACTAAGGAAAGAGGAAGAAAGAAAAAAAAAAAATCGACGAGCTCGAGCCTCGCTAGTTGTTGGTGAGCTCAAGTCTCACCTAGCCGGTCGCCGGTTGTTCTTTGTGCCAGCCACTGGCTAAGGAAGGAGGAAGAAGAAAGAAAAAAAGAGTAGGAAAAAGAAATATAAAAAATGATTATAATTTCGATTTTTATTAAAAATACATTTTTATAAAGTTAAAGGGGGAAAGAGAGAGTGAGACTTGGGTTGGAAATGGGTTTTTAAGTCCAACCCATTTAAGGCCTGTTTAACTAGTGTCTTCAAAATGTAAGTGACTCATATATGATCCATTTCAAAATGTAAGTAACCCATATATGACCCATTTATGATTTAAACGGGTCATATATGGATTTAAGACCTATTTTGACACCTCTAGTAATTTACTTATAAGAGAAATCTCTTCTTTTAAAGAAGATTGTTGAGTTGGAAGTCAAGTTGCGCTGTATTGCTTCTTATGTTGTGGTAAAGTTTGTGAAGATTTAGTAGTCCTTGCCATGGCCTCCCTTCATGGACTAATGAATCTATCGTATTCATCTATATATCGTCCAAGTGATGAAGACTGTTCTATTGATCTTAGATGTCTGTCTTGCAGGTTCTGGAACCTCAGGATGGCGAGCACCCGAACTGCTTCTTCATGGAGGGCGCCAAACGCCGGCAATGGATGTGTTTAGTTTAGGTTGTGTCTTGTGCTTTTGCTTCACTCGTGGAAGACATCCATTTGGTGAAAATCTAGAACGTGACCACAACATTGCTTGCAACAAAATGGACCTGTCCTTTGTGGACATACCAGAAGCTCATGATCTATTTTCGTGTTTATTAAACCAGGAGCACAAATTGAGGTGAGAGTATTGTCATCCTTTATTTGCATCACTACCATTTTCATTCTGCCATTTGATAGATTTTATAGCCATTGCTAGTTGACTGATTTCCAACGTCACTTAATATCGTGAGTATTAAAGGTGGCTTCAAATTCATCCAACATGGCTTAAATATCTGTCCTGCTGGTGGGGCTCTACTTAATAAGCAAAAAAGTGTAGATCCCACTCATTTCTTTTGGCAATCGACAACAATAGCCAAGGAAAAGGTTGACCATGTGATAGCCTAAATGTCTTTGACAATTGTGGTATTCAAATGGAAGATGATCATTGTGGGAGGCCTAGTTATTAGGGCTATAAGTTTGTTACCCACACACGAACAAATAAATTCCAATCATTCCTAGCTCAATATTGGATCTGCTATACATACACCAAAGAGGATTTCATACGAACATTCCAAGGGTTTAGTATATGACGCTCACTATGAAATAACAATCCTAGAGATTGGGTGATTAGATTTCTAATTTAAGGTACCTGGAGTAAATTATTCCCGAGTTCTTGTTGAAGTCAAACAACTCCCTTCATCCCAGATTCATGAGTTATGAAGTGTATGGAAGTTTTCAAACATTTTGCCTACTCTTTTATTGAGTTAATGCAATTTTAATTGTTTTAGAAATTGCACAAATGCCAAACTTGATGCTTTTGAACTCGGGAAGTCAATCCATTTCAGTATCGTTCGTGTAATTGATTTCTTTGAGCATGTCAGGTCAATAGTAAATTACTTTTTGTGGCTAGCAGGCCAAAGGCATCGGAGGTGCTTCACCATCCATTTTTCTGGAGTTCAAAGATGAGATTGACCTTTCTTCATGACATCAGCGATGAAGTAGAATCAGAAGCAAGGAAAGACAATTTAGATATTCTGAATGCATTGGAGAACATTGCGCAATTGGTTTTTGATGGGAATTGGTATGAGAAAATAGATAAAGATGTTATGGACGACCTACGTCAACATAGACGTAGGCCTTATGATGGTAGCCGTGTTAGAGACTTATTGAGAGTCGTGCGGAATAAGTTTAACCACCTAGGGCATGCTCCAAAAAAAATTAAGGTACTCTCTCGTTCTCTCTCTGGAATAGTGGTGATATCTACAACCGCATGCATACAAGGCTTATATATGTTATTACTTTGATGATTTTGGCAGGCGATCCACGGATCGGATCTTAATGATTTGGATGCTTACTTCGCTAAACGATTCCCCAGACTCTTGATTGAATCATACAAAGTGGTAACCCAAAACTGCAAAAAGGAGAAATTGCTTGCAAGAGTACTTTCTAAGTAATGTGCTTTGGACCCTTCGGCCACTTCCCACGATGATTCCTTCTTCAAGCCAGCAGGGTTGGCCATGAATATTATAGGACATTCCACATGTCTTTTTGTTGTGTTCGCTGTCTTGGTTACGAGGATCAAGTTGGACGGGCGTAGGATTCTATTCCCATTGTTCCTAATATCAAGTTTTTACATAATTTTATAGTATACTGTTGCCGCATACTTTAATTGCTTGATATATTGTTCTTGATATTGCATAAACAAATATTATATTTCAATTTTGTGCAACCTTTTTTTTCAATATCGCAATTTTTAAATTTAACTCGGTACATTATCTCAAAAAGTTTATTTCTAGAGTTCAGAACAAAAAAAAGGCCTAGGTACACGCTTGGGCCAACACTTTTCATCAACAAAAAGTACCTTTCCGCCTGTTAGTAGTTTGACAACTTCTTCCCCTAGCTAGTAACTTTTTCCATATGCAATCTAAATATCTAAAGAAAAATATTTAGGTTAAATAAATCTCAATGGAGTAGGTAACATTCTCAGTTATGAAAGAAATGTCACTCTACTTGCAAGTATTTATGTATGAAATAGACATCACTCTATTATTTGAAGTATTTACCCACATGGTCAATGATTTTTCTGTGTAATTTCTAACATATCTCGTAGTTGATAATTTTCACTCGTTGGAGCTAATGGCTTTGAAAATTGAAAGTATGAATCCACATGTAATTAAAATATATATAAAAAATAACACTCGTGTATTTCAAAACCTTAGAAAGAAATAAATGGCAAGAAAATGCATTAACGGTTCGAAACCTCATATAAAGTGGACAAAAAATCTTAAGTATTGTCTACGTACTCCATGCATTTTCTAATCAAATTTATGTACATTTAGTTCGTCCAATCAAGTTGTTCTAGTTTTATAAAATGTCAACTCAAGTCTATCCGACACAAAATCAGATCAAATTCGCGAACCTGGTATCAAATGACCCCAAAGTATGATGTGAAAAATATATATGGATGCACACATAGATGTGTGTATGGAAAAAAATAGCCGATATAGACGGTATTGAACTATGACTTGTTACCCAATGATGACACTTGTGTGGACGTCTACATTGGAAAAAATTATCATGTCATACTCGTTATAATATCACTCGACGGTCATGTTAGTTGGATTTTGCCGCATTTGGTGTTAGAGGGACCCAACTAAAAAATTTGTGAAAAAAGTAGTAGGATATCATTAGACAAATTAAAATAATTTGATTAGAAAACAAAGTAAAAATGAAAGGATAAGAGCGAAAAGTAAAAGTTTTTGTAAAATAATATTTGGCTCTTGCGTGGATTGTCATTTGGGCAATACTTTTATACAGACACTTATATGCTTTATTATTTTTCACTTCCGACGTACGATGATTTGGCTTATAATTTCTTTTCTTTTATTGGTATTTGGCTTTACGATTTTACTTTCATGATAGGTAGGTACTCACAATATTTATTAGTTTGAAGAGATAGGATTAGTGTGGTCCAGACAATAATAAGATTGGATTTTCCGTGATTACAGGAGCGTGTTAGTCTCTCTCTCTCTCTCTCTCTCTCTCGTAGAGGTTGCTTCAGATGTTGTAAGTATATTATTTTGTTTTGTTTTATTCTAACCATATATAACGGGCGGGAATATCTCGAATCTAGGAAAAAGTTTTTTTTTTTTGGTCGGAAAAGAAACTTTATAGATAATCAACGTCCAGTACAGCCGGCTGCTAAAGCATCGGCACATATGATGTCTATTAACCGAAAAGGAGGAAAGACTGCCCAACTTTTAAAACTAGAAGCCCGATTATGGGCCTTTGAAGCCCAATCAGCGGCCACATTAGCCTCTCGTCTACAATGACCGAGAGATAGGTTAGAGAAGAGGGACAACACCGCCGCAGCTTCTTCGAACAGAGATCGGTCGTCCCATGGCGGCTTCCTCCGGCGATTAAGAGTGTCGACTAAGATCAAGCTGTCAGATTCAAGGAGAAGAGGAGCATGAGTTAAGCCTTGGCGTTGCAGATACTGGAGGGTCAAAGTGAAAGCCTGGATTTCCGCCTGTAAAGCCGAAGTCGCTGCAAAGTGTGAGGAGAAACCATCGGTGAGTCGGCCGTTGTGATCTCGACAGATGCAAGCCATACTACCTTCGTTAGATTCTGGCTGATGTGATCCATGCAGAAACTAACCAGGGACAATCAGTGCTGGATTTGGCGGTCTCGACATGGTGCTGAAGCCGATGGAAAGAGGTAGGTTGAAACAGAAGAGGAAGATATTACACCATGCAAACTATCCAAGTACGAGAGCGACAGGTAGCGAAAATGGCCGGAATTGTAGATTGAGAGGTTGATTGCCGTCCGATACAACTGAGGCAGTAAGTGGATCAGATAATGTAGAGAGATGATGGTGATGGTTAAGAGGGTTGAGGGTTAGGGTTAAGAGAAACTATCATTAGTGGTAGAGAGAGCTCTGAAAAAACAGAGGTATTCTCCATGCCTATCTTGATGCCAACATATGGGAACTAGGAAAAAGTTTAAAGACATATAAATAATATTATAATCAAACAAATCACACCAACATTTATTCCCAACCGACCCATCCAAAACTATCATCAATCATTAAGTCTTTTGAAATTATTGTGTATGGGAAGGTCTAATATAGTTTGACCCTAAAGAAAATTCTAATATAAGGACAACAGTCATTAACACATTTTCATTTTCCAACTTAAAAAGCTTTATTACATTCTATAATTTGACCTTTGTCATCACATAATCGTGATTATAGAGCATGGTTTAATTTCTTTTTTAAATAATTTCTGATCACATTCACCACGCAAAGCTTAGCGAGCCTCAAACATAAAAGTTGAAGTTGAAGTTGAAGTTCCATAATAACAAATTTTCACGAGGGCGTGCATTTCAACTACCCGGATTCGCCACGTGTTAGCTAACAATTGATCTCACAATGCCAACTTTTCTACACACGGACCATATATACGTCGCATAAAATAAGGTAATCAATGCATGCCACAGTGATAAACCACCCAATTTACGGGGAAAGGGGCGATGGAATGAAATCTGCCACCCCACCAAATTGGTTCTTTTTTCTTCCATTTTAAATTCTCTCCCCTTTTTTTTTTTTTTTTTTTTTAAATTCGTGTATTTGTTATCTTTCGTATAATTTTAAATTATAATTATCACTGATTTTATAGAAACTTTTCTCTTTTATATATTTTATTTCTTTCTTTTCAATCCATTAATCGTGTCCATTTATTAGCTTAAAGTTTATTTTTCAACTTAAATTTATCTCAATCAATCCTTTTTCTAGTAAAATTCAAGTGCAATCAAATTGTCACATGTTTCTAAAGTCTTAGATAAAAGGTACTATTGTGACATTATTATCGGATGTTATTTTATTTTTCCTTATTGATTCATTTACGTGTCCCTTTTTAAGGCTTAAAATTAATTTTTTACTTTAATTTTATTCAAGTTTATCCTTAAATATTTGCTTGAAATCAAATTTAAAAATATTTAAATCATTGTACCTTAAAAGAAGAGGTCACCCCTTCAATGTTGTCATCAAATGTTACGGTGTTAATATCTTTGAATCAGCCATCAATCATGATATAATGAGAACTTTGCATGACATCACATATTTTTATTTCATACTTTGTTAGTTGAAATAAATGATAATTTAGCCAACAATGCTTACTATTTAAAAAATGTCAAAATTACTATTCTTGGTTAAGCAAGCTTTTCATTGGCCCATTTCAATTTACATGGATTGATGACTTAGCACAATGGGTGGCTTGGATGATCTCATGATGAATGACCAATATCACTAGCTTCGCTATTAAGAAAAGCTAAAAGAAGCTCCCATCGGTTCGTTCAAGTTGACAAGAATCACTGGCAATTTGGAAATTTTTGCCACATGAGGGCATTTTTGTAATTTTCACATATGCGAAGGGCTTCAAGGCTTGTCTAGTCGGAATAAACTTGCCGAACGCTGGAAACTTGGATGGAAAATAGTCAGAGATGGCTAATTGGCCTCGACCGGTCAAAATCAACTGAACTGGGTTGAGCCAGTCGGACCGAGTTGACTTGGGCCTTGGCCAGCTCAATTAGGCTCCGATTTGGTTCCCATTTTTCTTAATTTTGTCTAATCTAAGTTAAATTGAAAATTCCCAAATGAATTGGGTCAAATTAAATGCAATTAGACTGAATTGACTTGACTTGATTTGATTAATTTGACATGAAATGCCATAAATTCCCCCAATTTCTATTAAAATTGCACCATGAACTAGACCAATGTGTACAATTGAGGTTCCATTGGCCAAATTGAAATTCAATTGATCAAAATTGGATGTTAGTTTAAAATGGGTCAAGTTGAATCAAGTTGATTAGGGCATTCCATCTTTGATTTTTCAATTTCATGTTCGCTAATTTGGTCATTCCATGTTTGAATCTAACCAAGATTGGTAGCTAGTTATGTGGGATTGCCTCTCACCTTTATCATTTAGTAAACACTCATTATGTGAGGTTATTTGTGCATCAAGATTAGATAAGAAACTTGAGCTCTATCTATACAGTTTTAAGTTACAAACCTTTCATTAGAGGCCAGGCTTTACTCATTTCATAATAGCTAATTCCATGTTAGACTAATTAAGAATTTTTATGTTTCACCTTAATAGACTAATTTTGTAAACGGCAAATTACAATATCAATTAATGTAGCCCACATTAAAAAAAATAAAATAAAAGATCTTACATTAACAGCTTTGGCCTTGGCTTCCATCGAGTTGCCATAATCCTCATTATGGGTTGATTTTGTTTCTTCATCAATATTGCTCCCTTGAAAAAATTTTAACACACTCGTCAGTTGACTAATTTATGTGTCACCCTAACTAAAAAAACTATAACTTCCTCCAAATTGATATCTTGGGCAGTTATGAAATCTTCTTTCCCCGTACTCCTTTGGTCTTACTGTTTGCAGAGGAGATTTCAAGTCACAAGAGCAAAACATTGAGGTATCATTCTCGTTTAGAGGAACCACAATCACTGATTGCGACAAATTTGCTTATCTCTTCATGGATTTTAATATGGCAAAGTGGAAATTGGGGATTCTTTTCGTGAATTAGGGTTAGAGGTCAATTTTGGGGTTTCTAGCAAACCGAGGGAAATGAATTTTGAGGGTTTGATGGCTTCTGCTTTGTTTTTTTGTTAGATTTGATGAAACAAAAAACAATGTCTTTTTATTGAGTTTGTCCACGTTAGGTCACCGACCATGTCACAAAAGATGATCAAGATGACTAGATGATCACTCAACAATTTCAGACAATAATTGACCGAAATGACCATATTAAATTTCACATATGAGATAAGTAGTGCATTGAACCAATTAAGAAGTCTAAGATTGGAATCTGTGAACTGAAGTAGAAATTTTCCTCTAATAACGATTACGATTTCATAACAAAAAAGTAGTACATCTCTCTCTTTCCCTCGCCATCTTCGTTTCCCAACTTCTCCTTTCCTCCAACGAGCTCGGCTTCAACTTCCCATGCGCTTCACTCCCGACCACGCCTCTACCTCCGCCTCCGCCTCCGCCGTCGCCTCCCAGAGCCCCATTTGCAGCTCCGATTTGATGTCTGCGTCCAACGAGCTCAGGTTAGGTTTTTCGCCTTGCTCTGCTCTCTCTCTCTCCATCCCCCTTAACCACCCCTCTTCTCTTCATTCACGACCTCTGCTCCCTCCCTCTTCAAAGTCCAGGATTAAGAAGTGCGGTGGAAAGGAAAATTCATATCTGAGAATTAGACTTCACATTGCTGCTTGCACAAGATAAGCCAAATACAAGCAATTTGCAAGTTCTCACAAATAAGATACATACCTTTTCTGGAAGCTTCTTAGCTTTAACAAACTACTTCATGTATCTCCGCAAAAAATTTTGGTGGAAGTCATTCCTAATGGCGTCAATGATGAAGCGCTTAGGAGACTTGGTTTCACCACAGGCTGATTCTCTCCTGAAAAGGTGGTTTTGTGTGAACTATACAGAACTATGGCTACTCGCGACTTCATGATATCCTTTTCACAACAATAGACGCAGAGTCTCCTAAACCAAAAGAGACCACTTGATGCGATTGCTCCCCAAATTCTTTTTTTTTTCTTTTCTTTTCTAAACAGAACTTATGGAGAAAAAGAGTGTGGACTGACTGTTTACATGAAAAATATAAAATGGTTTGAATAATTACCCTGAGCCTGGAAACCAACCACTCAAACCGATAACTGCCCTTAAGTAGATAGGGGTATGGACTTCCAATTGTGTATTTACCCAGGGCAAAACAAGTTGCTCAGTAAAGAGCTGTGGTAGCACCCATACCGAAGCCTCCGATGCCAACTTTCACGGCAAAAACATGACAAGCAGTTGCTAAATCACAAAATGTTATTCGAGATGGAATTGTTGATTGATCAGCAATTTTTTTACTAGTAAATATCAGAGAAGCACATGGCACATACAATTAAGCATACCATCAGCCAAAAAGACGAGTGGTGTTGCAAACTGCTAAGATTGCCTTGGGTATAAGGACAGTCTATCAGTAATCTTTCCTTCTTGAGAAGCCGTGAAAATATGAAGTTCTTATCCCAACATTCTGCTTAATTGACAACCAGAGTCTGGAAATTAGTTCCAGAAGGTAATTCAGAATAGAAAAAGTTAAAGATTGCACATATTAGAGAAATGCTTCTTCTAGAAAATTTTCTCCCGGTCTTAATTATCATCAGCTGGTTCTGTTGACAAAAGATTGGCAATATGCACTGCCAAGCATATAAGCCTTCCCAGTCATCTGGACTATCTTTTGAAATCTCTCGAACATCAAACCCTGGAAGCATGCATCAAAACATACTTTTAAATTACAATATGCATGAATCGATCATATTGGAAGAAAGAAAAGATAGGAATAGACTAATCATCTTACATGCAGTACGAGGAAATCCGCCTAACAAAGCCATGGTACGGATGGGAGCAGTTGGACAGATCAATTTAATCTGCTCGAGGAAAATTTTCCCTAGATGTATAAGCCTGCTGATATCAAACTAATTCTTATTTTGAGCAGCGGAGACTAAGGAGGAGCGCACTTACACTAGGAAGATAGACGGATTCCAAGTGCTGGGACAAGCTGAGCCAACCAAAAAAAGCAGATTTAGAGTTTACTTCATTTTGAAATTTTCGTGCAGACGAAGGACATCGAAATATGCATGGCCTTAGGACCAACACAGTGGGAAAGTTCCATCTCAAAATCTCGAGAATCTACAATGACCACCCCAGAAAAGTTCTTCTACCCCCAGTTTGGACATTCTCATCGGTCGTAATCATTTAAATAGCTACACCGTAGTGTGAATTCTCTCTATAACATCATCTGAGACAGTGTCCATAAAAGTCTCTCCAAGATCATTATATTTGTTTAAGTTAGGAATATACTTATGCAAAATCAGTGAGCAGCCGTTCAGCTGCAGTAAAACCCAGTGGTTTAGTGGTCCTCCATCATTAAAAACTACTACAAACACTCTCTCATTCAGGCTAAGCTGAAGCCTTAACTCAGCTTCAGATAAGACAACACGAGAACACACATACATACACCCATATATGTCTATGATATGTTGGAATAAGCACAGGCTAGAATTTTCAAAACAAAGTCGCATCATCTGGACCACAATATCCCGTGAATTGCTGAACATGCCAAGACATAACCGGTAGGAAGCCACAGTTTAGATGCAGCTCTTTGCTCATGGAAATCGAATGTATAACCACGGCCGGTAGGAGCCACAGTTTTCGCGAGCGACGTGGTTAATGACCCGCTTCCCGTCCCCGATTGGAGAACCCCACAACCCGGAACTACTTCTAGCTCAATGGAATATTTTCGCAACTCGTCGGACGCAGAGGACAAATCGGAGCCGCCAATGGGGCTCATCGACGGAGTAGAGAGTGAATGGAAAGAGGCCTCCGCAGTAAGGGGAGGGAAGCGCGCAGAAGATTTAGGAGAGACGAGGATCTGGATTCAAAATGAATAGAGGGAGGGAGCAGAGGGAGAGAGCAGAGCAAGGCGAAAAAAGCCTAACCTGAGCTCGTCGGACGCGGACGTCGAATCGGAGCTGCCAATGGGGCTCCGGGAGGTGACGGCGGAGGCAGAGGCGGAGGTGGATGCGTGGTCGGGAGTGAAGCGCATGGGAAGTTGAAGCCGAGCTCGTTGGAGGAAAGGAGGAGAAGTTGGGAAACGAAGAGGCAGAGAGAGAGAGAGGGAGAGAGAGAGAGAGAGCACGCGCAGAGATAACGTGATGAGCTAATGGAGAAGTAACGGAGGGAGAGAGCGCGCGCAGAGATAACACGACAAGCTAACGGAGAAGTAACGGAGGGAGAGAGAGGGCGGCGGAGTTTCAAAAATTCTGACAGGGTGGGTCCGCCGAGGCACGTGGCGCACAATGAGTGGATTGTCCATGGGAAAAGTCAGACCCGCCCCCGCCGAAAGTATTCTCTTTTTCTAGAGTCATCCAAAACCCCCCACCATTTCCTTTCCGCCTCCGCTGTGCCTCTCTTCCAGCGAAACACGACGCCGACGGCCCTCCGCCTCCGCCTCCGCCTCCGCCGGTTGCCTCCGTCGCCGCCGACGCCGACGCCCCTTCGCCTCCCTCTCCGCGAAGAAGATTCATCTTCTTTGCGAAGATGTATCCTGCAAATTTGTCCGATAAATCAAAAAAAGAAAGGGTTGATTGAAACTCCTGATCCAAGGTCTTTCTTGAAACATCTGTTTACTCTTCTGTGTGATATAGGGGAAATGCCCAGAGAGCTGGACCCCTTTCGCAGATTTGTAGAAAGCTTCTAACAGCAACTGGATTTGTAGGTTCCGTGGGAATAAGTATGGCGGAAGCACGACGAGGATTAGGGCCCGCCTTGCTGGAGTTGCAGGATATGGGATTCATGGCTGCAAGCGCGTCGATGGTCAAGTGAGATCAGAAGCCCACGCAACGTTGTGGGTATCAGAGCGGTGAAACCAAGCAACAGCCATGTCAATGCAGAAGAGGGCCCGCATGAACAACGAAGATGATTGTAGAGATATTTTAGTCCCTAGCTCTGATGTGATAAGCACTGTAGGTGCCAGTTCATCACCCGATCTTAGTGAGCCGAATTTGCCCAGTCAGTCTGCTGTGTTTTCCCCAGTTATATCAGATCTAGAACTCCTTGAATCTTGTCCTGTTGCTCTAGCGTCCGCACCTGAAGAGCGGAGTTGCCTCACTGACTTGCTGCCACGCTCAGTGAACGCAGAAGTGGAAGTATCCAATACCAAGGTTCCACAAGGTAATGCGCATCTTCAAATTCACTATATGTTAAAAGCTCATGCAGCATGCTTAATTTGTCTTCTAATCCTTACTTAGAGTAGGGATATAGGCAGGATACTCAGATTTCCGATAGTAACTGAAAACACAAAATAGGCAGGAATTAATAGAAAGAGAGGAGTTTAAGAGTCGGTGAATGATAACTAATAGTTCTTTGGAAAATATGAACAGACAAATGCTTTTTAAGTGCGACCTTCGAATCTTGAAAAGCCATAGCTCTCTCTATTCCCTCATATCACAAATGAAAAGAGTCAATGTGAAACACAGAAGCTAGAACTCCACCTAATCATTTGAAACACAGAAACTAGAACTCCACCTAATCTTTTGGAGACTGGGACATAGGCGTATACCCGTGAGTTCCACGAAAATTAAAGTATATGCTATTTCTGTTATATAAAACTTTAAATCAAAGTATCATAACTTGTCAATTCAATCCAAATGCAACCTATCGCATGCAAAGATTGAGGCAAACAATAAACTTGCCCAAATTGCTGCTTGCACTTAAGTTAACTTGATTAGTGAACTTTCTTTGTTGGTGGGCTGACTCTGGAGATGGACAATTATATCAGTACACATAAACGCATCAGTTTAAATTCAATCTCATGTACCAATGTTGTGAATGTCATTTCAAATTTCATCTATGTTTACCTTAGGGGTGACACCCTGGATTAATTCACTCAAAGTATTGTTGCTTTGACTCAGCCCATACTAAGTTGTTTCTCATCCTGACAATTACTCCCTGCCCTTGTCGAACTGGGTTGTTATAGGCCTACCAGCTTCCGAATAGTTCGTCCTCAAATCACACAGCTACTAGAGGGGTTGTTGTTTTGATACCATATTGTCCCTTGATTAATTCACTTGAGGTATTGTCCGTTTTAACCTGTCTCGTACCAAGTCTCACAGTTTTGTCTTTCGGCATATATGTAGGTACTTTCTCAAGAGATCACGGAAAGAAAATCAATTATAGAATTTTTGACAGAAAGGTGGAATATGCCTTTGAAGGCAGGATTGACAATATCAGGAGCAACGGTGACGAATTGATGAAGCTCAATAGCCTGCCTGATGGTGGCACTGGATGGCGTAAATTTGGTAAAATCTGCGTATCAAGAAAAGAAATAGCTAAAGGAAGTAATGGGACCATTGTCTTTGAGGGCATCTATGAAGATAGACCTGTTGCAGTGAAACGCCTTGTTCGGGCTCATTGTGATGTTGCTTCCAACGAGGTTCAGATTTTGATGTCATCTGACCAACATAAAAATATCGTTCGTTATCATGGAGTGGAGTATGACCCGGATTTCGTGTATCTTGCTCTCGAGCGCTGTGCTTGTAACTTAGACGATTTAATTCAAGCACACTCGGATTCTTCAAATAACTCTGCGTTCCGTGGTGATCCAGCATCAACAGATGATTATAAAATCAAACTGGATTCTGTTAGGGGTACGATGCAAGATGTTAACTTGTGGCGGGCAGATGGTTATCCCTCACCTTTGTTACAGAAACTGATGAGGTAATTTTTATGTTTTGATTTGCCAAAAGGGTCTAAATAGAGAGATAACTGCAGTATCTTACTTATTGCGGCACTCCTAAAATCAACTGTCCCATATTTGTATTTGTAGTGAGCCTGCTTACATATGTTTTACATGACTCAAAAGCATCTCATAGAGATCACTAGCTTCATGTACTCTTCTTTGCTGGCTTATGTGGGTGTCAGGTGCTAGTTGAAGGACTTAATAGCCCTCCTGCAAAAACTTCCAAGTGATGCATGGTACGGGCAATTATTAGGTCGCTACCTTGACTGTGGTGAGCCCAATGCAATCACCATCGTGGGCTAAGTTTTGAACCTCGCAGCTTCCTTTCTAGAGTCTGTTAAGTTCAATCTCACCATCAAGGCTAAATTCTCAGTTTTCTTTCCATGGAAATCAATTAGGTATTATCAATTACCTAGTAATAATTCCATTGATTTTCCCATCTTGGTAAAAACAGTATGCCTTCTTTCCTTTTGAATTGCAAATGCTGTAGAATCCTCACGCACTCAAATCGGTAAATGTTGATGTGATTGATATGGTGATCAGATTCTATACCGGGTTTTTCATCGTAGAGTTTACATAAAGAACCTGTAACAGTTTTTTTCTCCAGTGTACTTCTGACATCCTTATTGGGTCTTAGTGTGTTAGAGAAATTCATTATTTTCGAATAAGATATGGCTAAGTATATGTATATGATGCCTTCAAGTGGCCCTGATGCTATTTGGTTCCAGATACATTGTTGATTTAAGTCATGATGTCTTCTCTATATTATGATACAGAAATGTGGTATCAGGACTCAGCCATTTGCATGACTTGAGAATTATCCATCGGGACTTAAAGCCTCAAAATGTCTTGATTACTAAGAATCGACCATTTTGTGCTCAGCTATCTGATATGGGCATTAGCAAACCCCTTCCTGAAGATAAATCTTCCCTGGGATATCATGCTGGTAAGTGCTGATGATAGCTTTATCCAAATTTTGATCTTCTTTTCCTCAAAATTGATCCATGCATAATTTGAATCTATACAGTGGTGGTAAAGGGCTGTCAAATGGGCAGGTCGGGTCAAAAATGGTCAGACTCATATTGATCCATTTTCATGTAATGTAAATTTGATGATCCATACTTGACCCAACCGTCAGACTCATATTGATCCATTTTCATGTAATGTAAATTTGATGATCCATACTTGACCCAACCAATATACGATCCATACTGCATTGTATCGCTTCTTATGTAGTGGTAAAGTTTGTGGAGATTTAGTAGTCCTAGCCATGGCCTCCCTTCATTGACTAATGAATCTATCGTATTCATCTATATATGGTCCAAGTGATGAGGATCGTTCTATTGATCTTAGATGTCTGTCTTGCAGGTTGTGGAACCTCGGGATGGCGAGCACCTGAACTGTTACTTCATGGTGGGCGCCAAACGCAGGCAATGGATGTGTTTAGTTTAGGTTGCATCTTGTGCTTTTTCTTCACTTGTGGAAGACATCCATTTGGTGAAAATCTAGAACGTGACTACAACATTGCTCACAACAAAATGGACCTGTCCTTTGTGGACATACCAGAAGCTCATGATCTATTTTCGTGTTTACTAAACCAAGACCCCAAATTGAGGTGAGTGTATTGTCATCCTTAATTTGCATCACTACCATTTTCATTCTGCCATTTGATGGATTTTATAGCCATTGCCAGTTGACTGATTTCCAACATCACTTAATCTCGTGAGTACTAAAGGTGGCTTCAAATTCGTCCAAGATGGGTTAAATATCTGTCCTGCTGGTGGGGCTCTACTTAATGAGCAAAAAAGTGTAGATCCCACTCATTTCTTTTGGCAATCGACAACAGTAGCTGGGAAAAAGGTTGACCATGTGATAGCCTAAATGCCTTTGACAATTGTGGTATTCAAATGGAATATGATAATTGTGGTAGGCCTAGTTATCAGGGTTATAAGTTTGTTACCCACACACAAACAAATAAATTCCAATCATTCCTAGCACAATATTAGATCTGCTATACATACACCGAAGAGGATTTCGTACGAACATTCCAAGGGTTTAGCATATAGTGCTCACTGTGAAATAAGAATCCTAGAGACTCGATGATTAGATTGCTAATTTAAGGTACTTGGAGTAAATAATTGCTGGGTTCTTTTCATAGTCAAACAACCGCCTTCATCCTGTCATGAGTTGTGAAGTGCATGGGAGATTTTAGACATTTTGGTTGCTCTTTCATTGAGCTAATGCAATTTTAATTGTTTTAGAGATTGCACGAATGCCAAACTTGCGATGCTTTTAAAATCGGGAAGTTGGTCAATTTCAAAATTGTTTGTGTAGTTGATTTCTTTGAGCATATTGGTCAGTAGTAAATTATTATTAATGACTAGCAGGCCAAAGGCATCGGAGGTGCTTCACCATCCATTTTTTTGGAGTTCGAAGACGAGACTGTCCTTTCTTAGTGACGTCAGCAATAAAGTAGAATTTGAAACCGGGGCAGGCAATCTAGATCTTCTCAATGCATTGGAGAGCACTGCGCAATCGGTTTTTGTTGGGAATTGGGAAGACAAAATAGAGCCTGCAGTTAGGGCCGAGCTATGGAGACGGAGGCACTACGACGGTAGCCTTGTCAGACACTTACTGAGAGCCGTGCGAAATGTGTATAGCCACCACATGGAATTTCCAGAAGAAGTTAAGGTACTCTCTCGCGCGCTCTCTCTCTATATTTGAAACTGTGGTAATATCCGCAGCCGCAGCCGCATGCATGCAAGGCTTAAATGTGTCGTTTCTTTGATGATTCTGGCAGGAGATCCTCGGACTGGTTGATGATGGTTTGGATGCTTACTTCGCTATACGATTCCCCAGACTCTTGATTGAGTCATACAGAGTAGTGTCCCAAATCTGCATAAGGAAGGAATTGCTTGCGGGAGTACTTTCTAAGTAATGTGCTTTTGACCCTTTGGCCACTTCCCACGGTGGTTCCTTCTTCAAGCCAGCGGGGTTGGCCATGAAGCAGAAATTCATTCCACCTGTCTTTTTTGTTGTCCCCGCTGTCTTGGTTACGAGGATCAAATTTGGACGGGCTTAGGACTGTTCGTATTATTCCTAATATCAAGATTTGCATAATTTTGTAGTATACTATTGCCACATACTTTAAATGTTTTATGTCTTGTTCTTGATATTGCATGAACAAATATTATCTTTCAATTTCGTGCAATTTTTTTCAATATCGCAATTTTTAAATTTAACTCGTACTTTTTCTTCCAAAAATTTTGTTTTTAGAGTTAAAAAAAAAAAAAAAAAAAAAAAGGCCCAGGCATACGCTTGGGCCAATAGGGCGCGGTGATCAGCCCTTGTCGACACTTTTCATCAACAAAAAGTACCTTTCAACCCGTTAGTAGTTCAGCAACTTCTTTCCCTAGCTAGTAATTTTTTTTTCCATATGCACTCTAAATATCTAAAGGAAAATATTTAGATTAAGTAAATCTCAATGAAGTAACACTCTCAGTTATGAAAGAAATGTCACTCTACTCGCAAGTATTTACCTGTGAAATAGACGTCACTCTATTATTTTGAAGTATTTAACCACGCAATTAACGATTTTTCTGTGTAATTTCAGACATATCTCATATAGTTGATAATTTTGTCTCGTTGGAGCTAGTGGCTTTTGGAATTGAAAGTATGAATACACATGTAATTAAAATATATATAAAAAAATAACATGTGTATTTCAAAACCTCGAAAAGCAATAAATGGCAAGAAAATGCATTAACAGTTCTAAACCACATATAAAGTGGACAAAAAATCTTAAGTATGGTCTACATACTCCATGCATTTTCTAATCAAATTTATGTACATTTAGTTCGTCCAATCAAGTTGTTCTAGTTTTATAAAATGTCAGCTCAAGTCTATCCGACACAAAATCAGATTAAATTCACGAACGTGGTATCGAATGACGCCAAAGTATGATGTGAAAAAATATATATGGATGCACACATAGATGTGCGTATGAAAAAAATAGCCGGTATAGATAGTATTGAACTATGATTTGTTACCCAATGTTGACACTCGTGTGGACGTCCACATTGGAAAAAATTTAATCAGATCATACTCATTACGATATCACTCGACGGTCATGTTAGCTGGATTTTGCCGCATTTGGTGTTAGAGGGACTCGACTAAAAAATTTGTGAAAAAAGTAGAAGGATATCATTAGACAAATTAAAATAATTTGATTAGAAAACAAAGTAAAAATGAAAGGATAATGACGAAAAGTAAAAGTTTTTGTAAAATAATATTTGGCTCTTGTGGGGATAGTCGCTGTGGCATTCGTTTTATACAAACACTTATATGCTTTATTATTTTTCACTTCCGACATAAGATGATTTGGCTTATAATTTCTTTTCTTTCATTTGTATTTGGCTTTATAATTTTACTTTCATCATAGATAGGTATTCACAATATTTATTGGTTTGGAAAGATAGGATTTTAGTGTGGTCTAGCTAAGAATAAGATTGGATTTCCTGTGGTTACAGGAGCGTGTTAGGCTCTCTCTCTCTCTCTCTCTAAGATTGCTTCTGAGATTGCTTCAGATGTTGCAAGTATTTTATTTTGTTTTGTTTTATTCTAACCGCATAGTATCCGGAGAGTCCAGGAAAAAGGTTACAGACATATAAATAATATTATTATCAAACAAATCAGGCCGACATTTATTCACAACCAATCCATCCAAAACTATCATCAATTATTAAGTCACTTGTGAAATTGTTGCGTGTGAGAGGTTCTAATATAGCTCGACCCCAAAAAAAAAAGTTCTAATATAGGCACCACAATCATTAACACATTTTCATTTTCTAGCTTAAAAAGCTTTCTTCCGTTTCATAATTTGACCTTAGTCATCACGTAATCGTGATTATAGAGCATGGCATAATTTCTTTTCCAAATAATTTCTGATCACATTCACCGCACAAAGCTTAGCGAGCCTGAAACATAAAAGTTGAAGTTGAAGTTGATGTTCAAGAATAACAAATTTTCACGAGGGCGTGCATTTCAACTACCCGGATTCGCCACGTGTTAGTTAACAATTGATCTCACAATGTCAACTTTTCTACACACGGACCATATATACGTCGCATAAAATAAGGTAATCAATGCATGCCACAGTGATAAACCACCCAATTTACGGGGAAGGGGGCGATGGAATGGAATATGCCACCACGCCGAATTGGTTCTTTTTTTTTTACCCCCTTTTTAAATTTCTCTCCCTTTTTAAAAAAAATTCGTGTATTTGTTATCTTTCGTATACTTTTAAATTTTAATTATCACTGATTTTATAGAAACCTTTCTCTTTTATATATTTTATTTCTTTCTTTTCAATCCATTAATCGTGTCCATTTATTAGCTTAAAGTTTATTTTTCAACTTAAATTTATCTCGATCAATCCTTTTTCTAGTAAAATTCAAGTACAATCAAATTGTCACATGTTTCTAAAGTCTGAGATAAAAGGTACTATTGTGACATTATTATTGGATGTTATTTTATTTTTCCTTATTGATTAAGTTACGTGTCCCTTTTTAAGGCTTAAAATTAACTTTCACTTAAATTTTATTCAAGTTAATCCTTAAATATTTGCTTGAAATCAAATTTAAGAATATTTAAATCGTTGTACCTTAAAAGAAGAGGTCACCCCTTCAATGTTGTCATCAAATGTTACAGTGTTAATATCTTTGAATCAGCTATCAATCATGATATAATGAGAACTTCGCATGACATCACATATTTTTATTTCATACTTTGTTAGTTGAAATAAATGATAATTTAGCCAACAATGCTTACTATTTAAAAAATGTCAAAATTACTATTCTTGATTAAGCAAGCTCCTCAGTGGCCCATTTCAATTCACATGGATTGATGACTTAGCACAATGGGTGGCTTGGATGATCTCATGATGAATGGTCAATATCACTTGCTTCGCTATTAAAAAAAAAAGCTAAAAGAAGCTCCCATTGGTTTATTCAAGTTGACAAGAATCACTGGCAATATGGTAATTTTCGCCACATGAGGGCATTTTTGTAATTTTCACATATGGGAAGGGCTTCGAGGCTTGTCTAGTCGGAATAAACTTGCCGAATACTAGAAACTTGGATGGAAAATAGTCAAAGATACTAAGGCTGCGTTTAACGTATCGCTCCCATAATCATTTTTGAATTTCGATAAGAAATAATTCATTTTTATTCTGTTCGGGAACAATTTCTAGGTATTTTAATTTGTTTGATAGTTGTCCAAAATTTCAATTCCTAAAATAGAATTGTGTTTGCACCGATTTCGAAAATTTCTAATCCAAATCATTTTTTTATAACTTTTAAATAATTTTATTACTTTTTTCTATTTTTTTCTTCTTTTCTTTTTCTTCTTCTCCTTCAAGGTCTGCCGATTACCAGCCTTGGGATGATCGACGACCGGCGACCTCACCGAAGCATCGCCAACCTCGGCGAGGCGGTGCCTTGTCGACCGAGCCTCGCCTGCAGCTGAGTGAGGCTTAACCGAACCTTGACCCGGCAAGCCTCACTGGTGGCCAAGGGAAGCCCGAGTGAGGTTCACCTCATCGATGGCTGGGCGAGCCTCCGGCAAGCTCGCTGGACCTCTCTCTAGCCTAGCGAGCTTCCAACGAGCTCGCTGAACCTCGCCCAACCGGTCGTCGGCAACCGGTGGCGGTGGACGGCAATGACAACGACGGCGGCAGTTGAAGAAGAAGAAAGAGGGAAGAAGAACAAGAAAAAATAAAAGAAAAGAGAGAAAATAGGTTGGTCGACTCTAGAATTATTCCCAGGAACAAAGAATCAACTTTTTTACTTTCAATTTGTTCCAAATCTACTGGGAACAAAAAAATAGAAATTTGTTCTTGGGAACAAAAATTTTACCAAACGAATTTCTATTTCAAATCTATTCCTAGGAACAAAAGAATAGAAATTATTAATATTTGGCAAGTTGCTAAACAGAGCCTAATTGGCCTCAACCAGTCAAAATCAACTGAACTGGGTTGAGCTAGTCGGACCGAATTGACTTGGGCCTTGGCCGACTCAATTAGGCTCCGATTTGGTTCCCATTTTTCTTAATTTTGTCTAATCTAAGTTAAAAAATTCCCAAATGAATTGGTTCAAATTAAATGCAATTGGACTGAATTGACTTGACTTGATTTGATTAATTCGACATGAAATGCCGTAAATTCCCCCAATTTCTATTAAAATTGCACCATGAACTAGACCAATGTTTACAATTGAGGTTCCATTGGCCAAACTGAAATTCAATTGATCAAATTGGATGTTAGTTTAAAATGGATCAAGTTGAATCAAGTCGATTAGGGCATTCCATCTTTGATTTTTCAATTGCATGTTCACTAAGTCCATCTTTGAATCTAACCAAGATTGGTAGCTAGTTATGTGGGACTGCCTCTCACCTTTATCATTCAATAAACACTTATTATGGGAGGTTATTTGTGCATCAAGGTTAGAGAAGAGACTCGAGCTCTATCTATAAAGTTTTAAGCTACAAACCTTTCATTAGAGGCCGGGTTTTACTCATTTCACAATAGCTAGCTCCATGTTAGACTAATTAATAATTTTTTATTTTTCACCTTAATAGACTAATTCCATAAATGGCAAATTACAATATCGATTAATGTAGTCTACATTAAAAAAAAAAAAAAAAATCTTACATCAAGAGCTTTGGCCTCAAGCTTCCATCAAGTTGCCATAATCCTTATGATGGGTTGATTTTGTTTCTTCATCAATATTGCTCCCTTGAAAATTTTTTAACACACTCGTCAGTTGACTGATTTATGTGTCAACCTAACTAAAAAAACTATAACATCCTCCAAATTGATATCTTGGGCAATCATGAAATCTTCTTTCCCCGTGCTCCTTTGGTCTTGCTATTTGTAGAGGAGATTTCAAGTCACAAGAGCAAAACATTGACGTATCATTCTTGATAAGAGGAACCACAATCATTGACAGACAAATTCGCTTATCTCTTCATGGATTTTGATATGGCAAAGTGGAAATTGGGATTCTTTTCGTGAATTAGGTTAGAGGTCAATTTTGGGGTTTCTAGGAAACTGAGGGAGTTGAATTTTATGGCTTCTGCTTCGTTTTTCTGTAAGATTTGATGAAACAAAAAACATCTTTTATTGAGTTTGTCCACGTTAGATCACCGATCATGCCATAAAAGATGATCAAAATGACTGGATGATCACGTTAGCAATTTCAAACGATATTGACTGAAATGACCATATTAAATTTCACATATGAGAAGCCTAAGATTGGAATCTGTGAACTGAAGTGGCAATTTTCCCTCTAATTACGATTATGGTTTCATGACAAAAAGGCAGTACATCTCTCTCTCTCTCTCGCTCTCTTCGTTTTCCAACTTCTCCTCCTTTCCTCCAACGAGCTCGGCTTCAACTTCCCATGCGCTTCACTCCCGACCACGCCTCCACCTCTGCCTCTGCCGTCGCCTCCCGGAGCCCCATTGGCAGCTCCGATTCGTTGTCTGCGTCCAGCGAGCTCATGTTAGGTTTTTCGCCTTGCTCTGCTCTCTCTCTCCATCCCCCTTCACTGCCCCTCTTCCCTTCATTCACGACCTCTGCTCCCTCCCTCTTCAAAGTCCAGGATTAAGAAGTGCGGTGGAAAGGAAAATTCATATCTGAGAATTAGACTTCAGATTGCTGCTTGCACAAGATAATCCAAATACAGGCAATTTGCAAGTTCTCACAAATAAGATACGTTCCTTTTCCGGAAGCTTCTTAGCTTTAAACAACTACTTCATGTATCCCTGCAAAAATTTTCAGTGGAAGTCATTCCTGATGGCGTCAATGATGAAGTGCTTAGGAGACTTGGTTTCACCACAGACTGATCCTCTCCTGAAAATGTGGTTTGGTGTGAACCATACAGAACTCTGGCTACTAGGGACTTCGTGAAATATAAAATGGTTTGAATAATTACCTTGAGCCTGGAAACCAACCACTCAAACCGATAACTGCCCTTAAGTTGATAGGGGTATGGACTTCCAATTGCGTATTCACCCAGGGCAAAACAAGTTGCTGAGTAAAGAGCTGTGACAGCACCCGTACTGAAGCCTCCGATGCCAACTTTCACTGCAAAAACATGACAAGCAGTTGCTAAATCACAAAATGTTATTCGAGATGAAATTGTTGATTGATCAGCAATTTTTTTACTAGTAAATATCAGAGAAGCACATGGCACATACAATGTATACCCAATGAAATCAAATGTATACCCACGACCAGTAGGTGCCACAGTTTTCGCGAGCCACGTGGTCAATGACCCGCTTCCCGTCCCCGATTGGAGAACCACACAACCCGGAACTACTACTAGCTGAATGGAATATATTCGCAACTCGTCGGACGCAAAGGACAAATCGGAGCCGCCAATGGGGCTCATCAACACAGGCGGAGGCGGCGTCGGAGTAAGAGAGTGAATGGAAAGAGGCCTCCGCAGTAAGGGGAGGGAAGCGCGCAGAAGATTTAGAAGAGACGAAGATTTGGATTCAAAATGTAAAAGAGGGAGCAGAGGCCGTGAATGAAGGGAAGTCGTGAAGAGGGATGGAGAGAGATAGAGCAGAGCAGAGCAAGGCGAAAAGCCTGACCTGAGCTCGTCGGACGCGGACGTCGAATCGGAGCCACCAATGGGCCTCCGGGAGGCGACGGCGGAGGGGGAGGCGTGGTCGGGAGTGAAGTGCACGGAAGGTTGAAGTCGAGCTCATTGGAGGGAAGGAGGAGAAGTCGGGAAACGAAGAGGCAGAGAGAGAGAGAGAGAGAGAGAGCACGCGCGCGCAGAGATAACATGATGAGCTAATGGAGAAGTAACGGAGGGAGAGAGCGCGCGCAGAGATAACACGACGAGCTAACGGAGAAGTAACGGAGAGAGAGAGAGCGCGGGGGAGTTTCAAAAATTCTGACAGGGTGGGTCCGCCGAGGCACGTGGCGCACAATGAGTGGACTTTCCATGGTAAAAGTCAGACCCGCCCCGCCGAAAGTATTCTCTTTTTCTAAAGTCATCCAAGACCCCCACCATTTCCTTTCCGCCTCCCTCTCGCGAAGTCCGCTGTGCTCTCTCTCTGCCCCCTCCGCGAAGTCGTGCCTCTCTTCCAGCGAAACGCGGACGCCGCCGACGCCGTCGCCTCCCGCCGTCGCCTTCCCAAGCCCCACCGAAAGGCACCCCAGCAGAGGCGGAGGGGAGAACGGGGAGAGAGAGAGGAGAGAGACGGTCTGCAGAGGAGAGAAGAAGAGAGAGGAGAGAGAGCAGAGGAGTGCGCCGGAAAGGATTCTCTTTTACTAAAGTCATCCAAGACCCCCACCATTTCCTTTCCTTTTCTTTTTTCTGCTTCATGTAAGTCTCCGTCTTCTTGGATGAAGATTCATCTCTTTTCTTTGCGAAGAAGTATCTTGCAAACTTGTCCGATAAATCAAAAAAAGAAGGGGTTGATTGAAACTCCTGATATGATCCGAGGTCTTTCTTGAAACATCTGTTTACTCTTCTGTGAGATATAGGGGAAATGTCCAGAGAGCTGGACCCCTTTCGCAGATTTGTAGAGAGCTTCTAACAGCAACTGGATTTGTAGGTTCCGTGAGAATAAGTATGGCGGAAGCACGACGAGGATTAGGGCCCGCCTTGCTGGAGTTGCAGGATATGGGATTCATGGCTGCAAGCGTGTCGATGGCCAAGTGAGATCAGAAGCCCACGCAACGTTGGGGGTAAAAGAGCGGTGAAATCAAGCAACAGCCATGTCAAAGAGGGCCCGCATGAAAACCGGAGATGATTGTACAAATATTTTAGACCCTAGCTCTGATGTGATAAGCGCTGTAGGTGCCAGTTCATCACCCGATCTAGAATTCCTTGTATCTTGTCCTGTGTTCACACCCGAAGAGTGGAGTTGCATCCCTGACTTGCTGCCACGCTCAGTGAACGCAGAAGTGGAAGTACCCAATACCAATGTTCCACAAGGTAATGCGGATCTTCAAATTCACTATATGTTAAATGCTCATGCAGCATTGCCTGATGGTGGCATAGGATGGCGTCAAATTGGTAAAATCTGGGTATCGAGAATAGAAATAGCTAAAGGAAGTAATGGGACCATTGTCCTTGAGGGCATCTATGAAGATAGACCTGTTGCAGTGAAACGCCTTGTTCGGGCCCATTGCGATGTTGCTTCCAACGAGATTCAGATTTTGATGTCATCTGACCGACATAAAAATATCGTTCGTTATCATGGAGTGGAGTATGACCCGGATTTCGTGTATCTTGCTCTCGAGCGCTGTGCTTGTAGCTTATACGATTTAATTCAAGCACACTCAGATTCTTCAAATAACTCTGCGTTCCGTGGTGATCCAGCATCAACGGATGATTATAAAATCAAACTAGATTCTGTTAGGGGTATGATGCAAGATGTTAACTTGTGGCGGGCAGATGGTTATCCCTCACCTTTGTTACAGAAACTGATGAGGTAATTTTTATGTTTCGATTTGCCAAAAGGGTATAAATAGAGAGATAACTGCAGTATCTTACTGCGGCACTCCTAAAATCAACTGTCCCATATTTGTATTTGCAGTGAGCTTGCTTACATATGTTTTACATGACTCAGAAGCATCTCATAGAGATCACTAGCTTCATGTACTCTTCTTTGCTGGCTTATGTGGGTATCAGGTGCTAGTTGAAGGCCTTAATAGCTCTCCTGCAAAAACTTCCAAGTGATGCATGATACGGGCAATTATTAGGTCGAAACCTTGACTGTGGTGAGCCCAATGCAATCACCATCGTGGGCTAAGTTTTGAACCTTGCAGCTTCCTTTCTAGAGTCTGTTAAGTTCAATCTCACCATCAAGGCTAAATTCTCAGTTTTCTTTCCATGGAAATCAATTAGGTATTTTCAATTACCTAGTAATAATTCCATTGATTTTCCCATCTTGGTAAAAACAGTATGCCTTCTTTCCTTTTGATTTGCAAATGCCGTAGAATCCTCACGCACTCAAATCGGTAAATGTTGATGTGATTGATATGGTGATCGGATTCTATACCGGGTTTTTCATCGTAGAGTTTACATAAAGAACCTGTAACAGTTTTTTTCTCCAGTGTACTTCTGACATCTTTATTAGGTCTTAGTGTGTTAGAGAAATTCATTATTTTCGAATAAGATATGGCTTAGTATATGTAAATGATGCCTTCAAATGGACCTGATGCTATTTGGTTCCAGATACATTGTTGATTTAAGTCATGATGTCTTCTCTATATTATGATACAGAAATGTGGTATCAGGACTCAACTATTTGCATCACTTGAGAATTATCCATCGGGACGTAAAGCCTCAAAATGTCTTGATTACTATGAATCCACTATTTTGTGCTCAGCTATCTGATATGGGCATTAGCAAACCCCTTCCTGAAGATAAATCTTCCCTAGGATATCATGCCACTGGTAAGTGCTGATGATAGCTTTATCCAAATTTTGATCTTCTTTTCCTCAAAATTGATCCATGCATAATTTGAATCTATACAGTGGTAAAGGGCTGTCAAATGGGCGGGTCGTGTCAAAAGTGGTCAGACTCATATTGATCCATTTTCATGTAATGTAAATTTGATGACCCATACTTGACCCAACCAATATACGATCCATACTGCATTGTATCACTTCTTATGTAGTGGTAAAGTTTGTGGAGATTTAGTAGTCCTAGCCATGGCCTCCCTTCATTGACTAATGAATCTATCGTATTCATCTATATATGGTCCAAGTGATGAGGATCGTTCTATTGATCTTAGATGGCTGTCTTGCAGGTTGTGGAACCTCGGGATGGCGAGCACCTGAACTGCTACGTCATGGTGGGCGCCAAACGCGGGCAATGGATGTGTTTAGTTTAGGTTGTGTCTTGTGCTTTTTCTTCACTCGCGGAAGACATCCGTTTGGTGAAATTCTAGAACGTGACCACAACATTGCTCACAACAAAATGGACCTGTCCTTTGTGGACATACCAGAAGCTCATGATCTATTTTCGTGTTTACTAAACCAAGACCCCAAATTGAGGTGAGTTTATTGTCATCCTTAATTTGCATCACTACCATTTTCATTCTGCCATTTGATGGATTTTATAGCCATTGCCAGTTGACTGATTTCCAACATCACTTAATCTCGTGAGTACTAAAGGTGGCTTTAAATTCGTCCAACATGGCTTAAATATCTGTCCTGCTGGTGGGGCTCTACTTAATGAGCAAAAAAGTGTAGATCCCACTCATTTCTTTTGGCAATCAACAACAGTAGCCGGGAAAAAAGTTGACCATGTGATAGCCTAAATGCCTTTGACAATTGTGGTATTCAAATGGAAGATGATCATTGTGGGAGGCCTAGTTATCAAGGCTATAAGTTTGTTACCCACACACGGACAAATAAATTCCAATCATTCCTAGCGCAATATTAGATTTGCTATACATACACCGAAGCGGATTTCGTACGAACATTCCAAGGGTTTAGCATATAGTGCTCACTGTGAAATAAGAATCCTAGGGATTGGGTGATTAGATTTCTAATTTAAGGAACTTGGAGTAAATAATTCCTGAGTTCTTGTTGTAGTCAAACAACTCCCTTCATCCTAGATTCATGAGTTATGAAGTTTATGGAAGTTTTCAGACATTTTGCTTACTCTTTTATTGAGTTAATGCAATTTTAATTGTTTTAGAGATTATTGCATGAATGCCGAACTTGCGATGCTTTTGAATTTGGGAAGTCGGTCCATTTCAGAATTGTTTGTGTAGTTGATTTCTTTGAGCATATTGGTTCAGTAGTAAATTATTTTTAATGACTAGCAGGCCAAAGGCATCGGAGGTGCTTCACCATCCATTTTTTTGGAGTTCGAAGATGAGACTGTCGTTTCTTAGTGACGTCAGCGATAAAGTAGAATTTGAAATCAGGGCAGGCAATCTAGATCTTCTCAATGCATTGGAGAGCATTGCGCAATCGGTTTTTGTTGGGAATTGGGAAGACGAAATAGAGCCTGCAGTTATGGCCGAGCTATGGAGACGGAGGCGCTACAACGGTAGCCTTGTCAGACACTTATTGAGAGCCGTGCGAAATGTGTATAGCCACCACATGGAATTTCCAGAAGAAGTTAAGGTACTCTCTTGCGCGCTCTCTCTCTATATCTGAAACTGTGGTAATATTTGCAGCCGCATGCATGCAAGGCCTAAATGTGTCGTTGCTTTGATGATTTTGGCAGGAGATCCTCGGACCGGTTGATGATGGTTTGGATGCTTACTTCGCTATACGATTTCCCAGACTCTTGATTGAGTCATACAGAGTAGTGTCCCAAATCTGCATAAGGAAGGAATTGCTTGCGGGAGTACTTTCTAAGTAATGTGCTTTTGACCCTTTGGTCACTTCCCACGGTGGTTCCTTCTTCAAGCCAGCGGGGTTGGCCATGAAGCAAAAATTCATTCCACCTGTCTTTTTTGTTGTCCCCGCTGTCTTGGTTACGAGGATCAAATTTGGACGGGCTTAGGACTGTTCGTATTATTCCTAGTATCAAGATTTAAATAATTTTGTAGTATACTATTGCCACATACTTTATATGTTTAATGTCTTGTTCTTGATATTGCATGAACAAATATTATCTTTCAATTTCGTGCAATTTTTTCAATATCGCAATTTTAAATTTAACTCGTACTTTTCTTCCAAAATTTTGTTTTTAGAGTTAAAAAAAAAAAAAAAAGGCCCAGGCACATGCTTGGGCCAATAGGGGCGGTGATCAGCCCTTGTCGACACTTTCATCAACAAAAAGTACCTTTCAACCCGTTAGTAGTTTAGCAACTTCTTTCCCTAGCTAGTAATTTTTTTCCATATGCACTCTAAATATCTAAAGAAAAATATTTAGATTAAGTAAATTCTCAATGAAGTAAGTAACACTCTCAGTTAAGAAAGAAATGTCACTCTACTTGCAAGTATTTACCTGTGAAATAGACATCACTCTATTATTTTGAAGTATTTAACCACGCAATTAATGATTTTTCTGTGTAATTTCTGACATATCTCATATAGTTGATAATTTTCTCTCATTGGAGCTTGTGGCTTTGGGAATTGAAAGTATGAATACACATGTAATTAAAATATTATAAAAAATAACACATGTATTTCAAAACCTCAAAAAGCAATAAATGGCAAGAAAATGCATTAACAGTTCTAAACCTCATATAAAGTGGACGAAAAATCTTATGTATCATCTACATACTCCATGCATTGTCTAATCAAATTTATGTACATTTAGTTCGTCCAATCAAGTTGTTCTAGTTTCATAAAATGTCAGCTCAAGTCTATCCGACACAAAATCAGACCAAATTTGGTGAACGTGGCATCAAATGACCCCAAAGTATGATGTGAAAAATATATATATGGATGCACACATGGATGTGCGTATGAAAAAAAATAGCTGGTGTAGACAGTATTGAAGTATTACTTGTTACCCAATGTTGACACTCGTGTGGACGTCTAGATTGTAAACAATTTAATCATGTCATATTCACTATGATATCACTTGACAGTCATGTTAGTTGGCTTTGGCCGCATTTGGTGTCAAAAGGACTGGACTAAAATATTTATGAAAAAAGTAGAAGGATATTATTGGACAAATTAAAAGAATTTGATTAAAAAACAAAGTAAAAATGAAAGTATAAGGATGAAAAGTAATTTTTTTTGTAAAATAATATTCGGCTCTTGCGTGGATTGTCACTGTGGCAATCCTTTTATACAGATGATTAGGGTGGAAATGATAACACTTCTTAGATGGGGAACAGTTTCTTTTGAGAAATAGTTCTTTTCTATTTCTATTCTGGAAAACAATTTTTGAGTAAAATAAGGTGTTTAATAACTATACAAAATTTTTACTCTTGAAATAGAAAAAGAATAGAAATGCGTTTGGTATTTAACGGTTTCTTTTTGTATTTATTTATTTTTTATTCTTGCTCAGATCGTTGACCACCGATTGCCGACCGCCGCCGCCGTCACATCGCCGCCACGGTTGCCGCGTTGGCCGCGGGCCTTTGACGACCGTCGGCCGGACTGTCACCACCATCGCACAGGCCCATCGGCCCGCGCGACCGCCGGGCCGCGGTCGGGCGGTGGGTGGCGATGGCGAGAACGAGGCGAGCGGTGAGCCGGCGACGATCGGTGGTCGGCGCGCGGCGGGCAAGAATCGCGATGGCCGGCGGTCGGCGATGGTGGTGGTTGGCAATGATGGTTGGCTGTGCGGTGGCGGTCGATGGTGACGGTTAGCAGTCGGCGGTAGGTGGCGGGCGACGGTGACGGCGACGGCCGGCGGCGGCGGTGGCGGCAACGGTCGGCGGTGGCTCCGGACGGTTGGAGGTGGCCACAACAAGAGAGAGGAACAAAAGAAAAATAAAAAAGAAAATTGGCTTATTTCTAGAAATTGTTCCCGGGAACAAGAAGCAACTTTTTTTTGTTTCTCATTTCTGCTCCAAATCTATTCCTTGGCTAACTTTCTATTTCGGGGAACAGAAAAAATAATTTGGCGTTATCAAACGGATTTCTGTTTTTTTTTTTTTTTGTTCTGGGGAACAAAAGAACAAAAATCAGGAGGAACAGAAACGTTACCATGTAGGCCCTTATATGCTTTATTATTTTTCACTTCCAACATACGATGATTTTGCTTATAATTTCTTCTCTTTTATTGGTATTTGACTTTATAATTTTACTTTCATGATAGGTAGGTACTCACAATATTTTTTGGTTTGGAGAGATAGGATTTTAGCGTGGTCCAAACATTGGATTTCCCATGATTACAGGAGCGTGTTAAGTGCTCGGGGGATGGGGTGGGGACGCGTAAGTTTCGTGAGTGGGTTTCGGCCACGCCCGCAAGAGGCGGGGCAAAAGTCCGAGAGTGAGTGTAGAGTAGGAATAGAGTAGGACTGACCAAAAAAAAAAAAAAAAAAAGTGCTCTCTCTCTCTCTATATATATATGATTACAGGAGCGTGTTAAGTGCTCTCTCTCTCTCTCTCTCTCTCTCGGAGCGTGTTAAGTGTTCTCTCTCTCTCTCTCTCTCTCTCTCTCTCTGAGATTGCTTCAGAAGTTGTAAGTGTTTTTTTTTCTTTTTATTCTAACCGCATATAACGGGTGACAATATCTCGAGTCCACGAAAAAGGTTGAAGACATATTATCAAACAAATCACGCCAGCATTTATTCGCAATCAATCCATCCAAAACTATCATCAATCATTAAGCCACTTTTGAAATTGCTGCATGTTAGAAATTCTAATATAGTTCGACCCAAAAAAAAAAATTCTATTATAAGGATAACAATCATTAACACGTTTTCATTTTCCAACTTGAAAAGCTTTCTCACGTTTTATAATTTGACCTTAGTCATCGCATAATAGTGATTATAGAGCAAGGTATAATTTCTTTTCCAAAAAATTTCTGATTACATTCACCACATCAAACATAAAAGTTGAAGTTCCATAATAACAAATTTTCACGAGGCCATGCATTGCAATTACCTGGATTCGCCACGTGTTAGTTAACAATTGGTCGCACAATGTCAACTTTTCTATACACAGACCACTTATACGTCGCATAAGATAAGGTATTCAATGCATGCCACAGTGAAAAACCACCCTATTTACGGGGAAAGGGGTGATGGAATGGAATTTGCTACCCCACCAAATTGGTTCTTTTTTTTTTTTTTCCTTTTTAAATTTCTCTCCCTTTTTTTTTAATCTTGTATTTGTTATCTTTCGTACACTTTTAAATTTTAATTCTCATTCATTTTATAGAAATTTTTTTCTCTTTTATTTAGTCTATTTCTTTTTTTCAATCCAAATATCGTGCCCATTTATTAGCTTAAAGTTTATTTTTCAACTTAAATTTATCTCGATAAATCCTTTTTCTAGTAAAATTCAAGTAAAATCAAATTGTCACATATATCCAATGTCTTAGATAAAAGGTACTATTTTGACATTGTTATCAGATGTTATTTTATTTTTCCTTATCGATTCATTTACGTGTCCCTTTTTAAGGCTTAAAATTAATTTTTCACTTTAATTTTATTCAAGTTAATCCTTAAATTTTGCTTGAAATCAAATTTAAGAATATTTAGATCATTATACCTTAGAAGGAGAGGTCACCCCTTCAATGTTGTCATCAAATGTTACAATGCTATTATTTAAATGGTAAATTATAATATCAATTATTGTAACCCACATTAAAAAAAAAAAAAAACTCTTACATGAAGAGCTTTGGCCTTAGCTTCCATCGAATTGCCATAATCCTTATAATGGGTTGACACTATTTCTTCATAGACATTGCTCCCTTGAAAATTTTTTAACACACTCGTTAGCAATTGACTGATTTATGTGTCAACCTAACTAAAAAAAAAAAAAAACTTCCTCCAAATTGATATCTTGGGCAGCCATTGAATCTTCTTTCCATGTACTCCTTTGATCTTTCTATTTGTGGAGGAGATTTCAAGTCACAAGAGCAAAATATAGACGTATCATTCTTGATTAGAGGAACCACAATCATTGATTGCGACAAATTCGCTTATTTCTTTATGGATTTTGATCTGGCAAAGTGGAACTTGGGGATTCTTTTCGTGAATTAGGGTTAGAGGTCAATTCTAAGGTTTTTAGCGAACTGAGGGAGTTGAATTTGAGAATTTTGTGGCTTCTACTTCGTTTTTTTGTTAGATTTGATAAAACAAAAAACGACATCTTTTTATTGAGTTTGTCCATGTTAGATCACCGGCCATGCTATGAAAGATGGTCAAAATGACAAGATGGCCATGTCAACAATTTTAGATGACAATTGACTGAAAGGCCCACATTAAATTTCACATAGGAGATTAGTAATGCATTGGATCAATTAAATCATTGGAATCTGTGAATCAAAGTAGCAATTTTCCTCGAATTATGATTTTGGTTTCATAACAAAAAAGGTAGTACATCCGCCACATCTCCAATGAATGACTCAAAACAACCATTAGTATTGGATAATTGTTTGATTGAAGTGATCGACGATGTTGTGGTGGGATTCCTAGAATCCACAAAGAAATGTTTAGTTGGTGTCGCAACTAATAGATTTTTATACTTTTAGGTTTACTTTATATCACGAAATATGAATGAATTGAAAAATATTTTACTTAAATTGATTGCAGATATTGCTTAAATTAATTAATTAATGAAATATGTTTTCATTATTGATAACATTTTGTGTCTAAACATCTTTGTGGATGATGAAATTATTTTTCTTTTATTCATTTTTATAAATAATATAGCGATTATTTTTAGAATATTTTTTAAATTATTTATTTTTCACAAAACAAATGGAAACTCGTACATTTATGCTTTTGACAAAAAAACAGTAGTGTTTATTTGACTTCAACTTGTAAATATTTCATAGGAGACAAGGATTTCTTATAACTTTCCTTTGCGCATAACTTTTGCACGGTTTCCTAGATGAGCCATGTTCCCATGATGGGGAGTCTAGAAAGCCCAAGTTTGAAAATCCGAAGTTCCCGATCATGATCCCAAATGATGTCCTAGATCAAGAAGCGCACGGCGATAGGTATGCTGAACTGTGTTGTTTTCTTTTATTGTTAAAGGAGGACATATATCGATGTTTGACATAACTTCATTACCGTGGACGGATCGTCGATTGACAATTTTAGTTGTTAACCCTTAATTATGGATCGTCGTCGTAACATGAAAACTGTGACGAAACTGTTTGACAATTAAACATCCTTGGGCAAGTAAACATTCTGCAATGTTTATTTACATGAATATGTTTTAACCCATTCTCTCGCTTGCTAGAATGACTATGGACAACATTGTGCCTGCGCATGACCGAATTAAATGAGGTTGGTATCAAATGGAACTATGCAACTTTTATCATACTGTAAAAGAAACTTGTTTTGTATGTGAATTGGTTGGGGTGGAATGAATGTGTGGATTTGTATATGCAAGAATCTATTTAGGTATGCCTGTTGAGTTCTCTTTGATCAATTTCATGTAGTCCAATGATTTGGAGCACGATCTTCCAGGGATGGTAAATAGGTAACCTCTTCATTCATTTATGTTCGACCACATTGGGCCATTTGATGCAGTAGGTACTATGTTTTATGCAGGTAGTATGGGACGAGGATCGATTCAAGTTGGTTGTTGGATTCATTAAATCTTTCATTTAATGCTCGCCGGGATGATGCAACAATCAGCGCGTATGAACATCGAAAGAATCAAATGGGAGCGTACGCTGATTTTTGTTAGTATTTGGCATCACTGTCACATTGCGCACTTGTCACCCAGGTGGAATCTTGTACCATTAAAATTCTCGATGGATGATGAATGTATGTAGGTGTCCAATGGAGCTGAAGGGATCGGTTTTTTGTGTGCTAGATGTTGCCAATCTTAGGCACGTTACCTGTTGATCATTCCGAAATTGTTAATATGATAACCCCACTTTTTGTAGATCTTGATGAATTTGAAGTTAGACATATTTGATCCTTTTGTTCAAGCTGTTCTGACTCAATTGGATAACTCCATCCTTCTCGTGGGCAGACGCAAACTTAACGATCATAATCTAATGCAATGACTATTGTAATGTAAAGTGACATTGCTTCTATAGTTGACGCTATAGATGGATATCGAATAAATTTATAATGGACAATTAGGTTAGATGCGATGATATTAGACATTGTGCAGAATAGGACAGGTAAGGAGTAACATTGGCAGGTGACGATTTTTCCAAAGTGGGAATGGCTATCATCAAATATCAACTACGTTAGCCAAGAGCTGGAAAGCAACCGGTAATAGCTTCTTTTTTTTTTTTGGACGGATATCAATATTGGCTTGAACATAGGAAAAGTAAAAAGGAAAACTTAAATTTATTGTATTGATACCAATTCAATCTCAAAACATTTAATTGGACTAATTTAATTTTATGTCTTTTTGCATTTGTATCAATTAAGTCTATTAGGTCAATTTTGACTAGAAATCATCGGTATAGATGCCAATTGTCTCACTTGACACGACCTACGTGACACAACTGATGCTAATGTTAACAAATTTTATAATTTTTTTTTTCATTATGACTTGTGAACATCGCCAACAGCCCTCCCTAGCCACTAGGCAAGGGCTTGCAAGCCCTCATCGGCCATTAACGAGGGTCGCAACCCTTGCCCAGATTGCAAGGATCAAGCCCTCGCTAGAGGCCACAAAGTTGTGAAAATGTGAAGTTCTTATACCAACATTCTGCTTAATTGACAACCACAGTCTGGAAATTAGTTCCAGAAGGTAATTCAGAATGGAAAAAGTTAAAGATTGCACGTATTAAAGAAATGCTTCTTCTAGAAAATTTTCTTCTGGTATTAATTATCATTAGCTGGTTGTGTTGACAAAAGATTAGCAATATGCACTGCGTAGCATCTAAGCCTTCCCAGTCTTCTGGACCCTCTTCTGAAATCCCTCCAACATCAAACCCTGGGAGCATGCGTCAAAACATACTTTTAAATTACAATATTCATGAATTGATCATATTGGAAAAAAGAAAAGATAGGAATAGATTAATCATCTTACATGCGGTACGAGGAAATCCACCTAACAAAGCCATGGTAAGGGTGGGAGCAGTTGGACAGATCCATTTAATCCGCTTGAGGAAAATTTGCCCTAGATGTATAAAGCCTGCTGACATCAAACTAATTCTTTTCTGAGCAGCAGAGATTAAGGAGGAGCGCACTCACACAAGGAAGAGAGACGGATTCCAAGTGCTGGAACAAGCTGAGCCAGCCAAAGAAAGCAGATTTAGAGTTTACTTCAGTTTGAAATTCTTTTGCAGACGAAGGACATCGAAATATGCATAGCCTTAGGACCAACACGGTGGGAAAGTTTCATCTCAAAAACTCGAGAATCTACAATGACCACCCCAGAAAAGTTCTTATGCCCCCGATTTGGACATTCTCATCTGTCGTAATCACTTAAATAGCTACAACGTAGCGCGAATTCTCTCTATAACATCATCTGAGAATGAGCGTCCATAAAAATCTCCCCGAGATCATTATATCTGTTTAAGTTAGAAATATACTTATGCAAAATCAGTCAGCAGTCGTTCAGCTGCAGCGAAACCCAGTGGATCAGTGGTCCCCCTCATTAAAAACTACTACAAACACTCTCATTCAGGCTAAGCTGAAGCCTTAACTCAGCTTCAGATAAGACAACACGAGAAAACACATACATACCACCCATATATGTCTATGATATGTTGGAATAAGCACAAGCTAGAATCTCCAGAACAAAGTCGCATCATCTGGACCACAATATCCCGTGAATTGTTGAACATGCCAAGACATAACCGGTAGGAAGCCTCAGTTTAGATGCAGCTCTTTGCTCATGGAAATCAAATGTATACCACGGCCGGTAGGAGCCACAGTTTTCGCGAGCGACGTGGTCAATGACCGCTTCCCGTCCCCGATTGGAGAACCCCACAACCCGGAACTACTTCTAGCTCAATGGAATATATTCGCAACTCGTCGGACGCAGAGGACAAATCGGAGCCGCCAATGGGGCTCGTGGACGGAGGCGGAGGCGGCGTCAGAGTAGAGAGTGAATGGAAAGAGGCCTCCGCAGTGAGGGGAGGGAAGCGCGCAGAAGATTTAGGAGAGACGAGGATCTGGATTCAAAATGAAAAGAGGGAGCTTTCGGTGGTGAAGAGGGAGGGAGCAGAGGTTGCTAATAAAGGGAAGAGGGGTCGTGAAGAGGGATGGAGATAGGGAGAGAGCAGAGCAAGGCGAAAAGCCTGACCTGAGCTCGTCCGACGCGAACGTCGAATCGGAGCCACCGATGGGGCTCCGGGAGGTGACGACGGAGGTGGAGGAGGAGGCGGAGGCGGAGGCGTGGTCGGGAGTGAAGCGCACGGAAGGTTGAAGTCGAGCTCGTTGGAGGGAAGGAGGAGAAGTCGGGAAACGAAGAGGCAGAGAGAGACAGAGCGCGCGCAGAGACAACAACATGCCGAGCCAATGGAGAAGTATCGGAGAGAGAGTGCGAGGGAATTTCAAAAATTCTGACAGGGTGGGTCCGCCGAGGCAGGTGGCGCACAATGAGTGGATTATCCATTGCCCACGTGGAAAGTCAGACCCGCCGAAAGTATTCTCTTTTTCTAAAGTCATCCAAAACCCCCACCATTTCCTTTCCTTCTCTTTTTCTGGTCCATGTAAGTCTTCGTCTTCTTGGATGAAGATTCATCTCTTTTCTTTCCGAAGAAGTATCCTGAAAACTTGTCCGATAAATCAAAAAAAGAACGGATTGATTGAAACTCCTGATAGGATCCAAGGTCTTCCTCGAAACATCTGTTTACTCTTCAGTGGGATACAGGGGAGATGTCGAGAGAGCGGGACCCCTTTCGCATACATGTACACATCCTTCCCAACAACAAGTGGGTTTGTAATTTCTGTGGGTATGAGCATCGCGGAAGCAAGACGGCCATCAGGGCCCACCTTGCTGGAGTTGCGGGATATGGGATTCAGGGCTGCAAGCGTGTTGATGACCAAGTGAGATCAGAAGCCCTCACGGCGTTGAATGGTAAAAGAGCGGTGAAATTAAGCAACGACCAAGGCAACGTTGAAGAGTGTCCGCATCCGCTTGATACTGTGAATGATGAAGATGATTGGATGGTCACTTCATTTGCTGCCTTGCCGAACCTGAGCACTGACGTCATAAGCACTGTAGGTCCGAGTTCATCAGCCTTTCCTCCATTGCCTGAGACTGTGAACAATAAAGATGATTGGACGGATGACTGGGAGACGTTACCCGACGATCAATGGGCGGTGACTTCAGCCAGAGATCATTGGGCGGTGACTTTACCCAAAAATGATGATGCCTGGTCGGACCTGAGTTCTAGTGTCATAAGCACTGTAGGTGCAAGTTCATCAACCTTTCTTCCAGAATATTGGGTAGGTCTTATGCTCCAGCGTGTCAAACAAGAAGGCGCTCGGAGGACGACACGTGTCCTCGTGTCAGGCGCCATTTTGAAAAATTTTCGGACGGGAGACCGAGGGTCTTTCTTTCTTCGCGCCTCTCTCACCTCTGCAGATCGCCTCTCTCCCCATTCTCCTCTCTCTCCTCTCTGTCTCTCTCCCCTCCGCCTCCGCTGGTTGCTTCCATCGCCCCCACGCCGACGCCGACGCCGACGCCGAAGTCGTGCCTCTCTTCCAGCGAAACGCGACGCCGACGGCCCTCCACCTCCGCCTCCGCCGGTTGCCTCCGTCGCCCTTGACTCCGACGCCGACACAGCCTCCGCCTCCTCCCCTGAACCCTACTCTGACGCCGACGCCCCTCCGCCGGTTGCCTACGTCGGCGTCGGAGTCCGTCGCCCCCGACTCCTCCACCTCCGCCTACGTGCCCGACGCCAACGCGTCGAACCACGACGGCGAAAATGGAGGAGAGAGAAACGACGAGCTCGACGGCGCCTGCGACGGCGATGAAGCAGTAGACGGAGACGAAGAAGCAAAAGCACGCGCGCTCGGGGTTCTGGACATGGCTCGTCGCGTCGGTCGCGTTCCGGCTCGCCCTCGTCTACCTCCCCAGGAACCTCCGCCTGTCCACCCGCCCCGAGGTCGCCACCCCTCTCACCAGCATTCGCCGCCGTAACGCCGCCTCTCTTCGCTCCGTCGATCGATTCCCGATCCCCGCTCCCCCGCCCCCTCCTCCCTTGAAATCTTGGAGGTTCATTTTCTGATACGATTTCTGGTTTTTCTAGTTTGTGCCGCCTGCAGTTGGCAAAGGCTACTGGTTGAAGCAGCAGGCGATGTCTCGCTACACAGGTTCGGCTCCGTTCGATCTCTGTAGGAAGGAAGCTGCTTGTTTGCTTACCGGTGTGTCGCTGTTCCATGCTTTGATCCCTTCCACAGATTCCATGTATCACGAAATCTCGTTAACCTAAAGGAATTACTGTACTCACATGTATTTCTTTTTGTGAAGGATGCTGATTATCTTCCTAAAGGAAATTCTTCATTGAATTTTGTTAACCTTTGGCAGCCTAGATGGCTCGACTAGATCTTGCATATGCATATTTGGTTTTCCTTTTTCATGTTTGTCGGGACATAATTAAGATTGATATCATATATTGATTATTACATTCTTCGATTCTGCCAATAGTTCTCTTATCGATCTTTAATCCTATGATAATGACCTAGATAACTGTATGTATTTTACAACTTTTGAAATTGTCAGATGAAAGGACCTTCTGGTGAACAGATTCAAGATTTTCACGACAAGATCAGTGAGAAATTTGAGTTTGTGGCTCACCATAAGGGTGTTCATCGGTTTTGCTTTACTAACAAGTCTCATTATCATGAAACCATCAACTTTGATGTACACGTTGGCCATTTTACATTCTATGATCAGCATGCAAAGGACGGTAGGACTCTGCCTTTTTTCTGTTTTCTTGTCTCTTGAACTGACGAACTTTACAGAATATACTGTGTGTCTCTTTTTATCTGCTGTGAATGTATCTGCAGGGCATTTCAACCCCTTGTTGGAACATATAGGGAAGCTGGAGGAGGCTCTCTACAACATTCAGTTTGAGCAGCATTGGCTGGAGGCTGAGACTGAACGTCAAGCAATTGGTAAGATATTTTATGTCAAGTCCTCTTGCTAATTATCGTGGTGGATTCCAACCCTGTTTCATCTCTGATGGAAATAACTTTCCTATTTAATGCTGAGTGGACCACTATAGCTTGCTTTGACTCCTGTTATCTCCTAAATCTCAAAGGTTCTCACAACCTCTGTTCTTAAAAGACCTTCAGAAGTAGATGTCTCACAAGACAAGTTAAAAGCTATTTCTAGAGCCTTTGACAAGCTCCTTTTATCCATCTGATTGACGTAACTAATCGGTTATACTGTTTATGATCCTGAAAATAGTAAAACCTTCCTAACTTGGCAGCAGCTGAAAAGGCGGACTTAGAAAACAAAGCAGGCAACAAAAAAGAAGATGCGTGCTTGGTGTACTGGGTTTCAAATGGTCATGGGTTTTGTTTACTTGTGTTATCTGCTAGATGTTTTGAAGTGTGTCTGATCGCCACACGAAATGGAATGGGGATGACCTTGCTAATTAAATATTGTGTTCACTAACAGACGATACATAGATATTGGGTTCAATGAATACTCATTCTATGATGATTTGTGATCGCAGTGAACGACACAATGAGCAGAAGGGCAGTCCATAAGGCTTTCTTCGAGTCAGCAGCACTTATTGGGGCGAGTGTTCTCCAAGTTTACCTGCTCCGCCGCCTTTTTGAGAGGAAGCTTGGTTTCTCTCGAGTTTAACATTGATACTGTCAGATGACGCTAAAGTAATTAGAGATTTTTGTTACCAACGCCAGTCTTCGGTTCTTTCTTTAAATATCCATAGAGACATGTGTAGACAAGGAAACTGTTTACTTTGTGAAAAGGTCATATGATAGATGACCTTGAGGTGAAAAAACAGAATGCGTCAGGCCATGAAGAAAAATTGGGCATTCTACTAGGTTCCATCGTTAAGTTCATGGCAATTACAACTTCTTCCTAACTAGAGTGAAGCTCAAATCAAATTGAAGCAAAGAGAAGGAAAAGATGTGAGGAAGAGAGCTTTGTTTTATTTTGTTGTTTGGTAAGTAGGACAGCCATAGCTCCACAGTTTTGGAATTGCATTTACTGGGATTGGAACCTTGGTCTCATTCTTGAGGTCTTTGGCGGTGATTGTGTAACAGAAGTAGCTTCCGCACCATTAGTAGGGGAGATATTAGAGCCATGTCATTCACATCAGTCGTGGGAAAAAGGAAGAGGAAAAAGCGGAACGTCGATTGATCTTACCAATTTGTGGAATTTTATGGACTACATCAATGATGTATGAATGTGTGGAGTTAATCGACTACATCAATGATCTATGGAAAAAGAGGCCATAGATAAAGCTGGTTCATGACCGCAATCGTCGTTTCACATGCACGAAATTTTGCAAACTCATGTTCTTTGAGGAACGCACGACATCAGAGACATTTTTGTTACTTCCATTGTTGATATAAGACTAACCTTTCCTAAAACAAAGAAGGGCAAGATTGTGCCTTTCTCCTTATGAGATCAGGATTACCAATATTCGAAATTGCCATTTGAACAATCCCTACGCAGAAGATTCGTGGAGATGACCTTTCCCATGTCTAAGGGATTTGACACCTTAATTCCTATAAAGAGAAATGACAAACGCATATGGCTATGACTCACGCTGTTCCCCCAACCAGAAACATCCGTTAGCGTGATTGATGACAGAGGAAAGGGTCACAAGCTCGTATCTATAATGTCTTCAACAACGATGGATAACAATAAATTAAACCAGATTGAAAGTAGGCGTAGACATTTCAGACAGATCCAATTCACAACTACAGAAAGCAGACAATTAATAAATTAACAATAGAACTAAGCAGAGGAAGAGAGAGAGAGAGAGAGAGACATAGGCAGAGACAGAGAGAAGCATACTGCTGATGGATTATAGTAAGCATGACGCGTCATTATTTTACTCATCTCCACAAACCCCACATTTACACCACGAGCTATTCCTGCAACAATAACAATGGCTCTAAACTGTTTGTATCTTCTTCAAGTGAACATTCTAGGGCTGCTTTAGCCTAACAATGCGCGTCTCTTTTGGAAGCTCCTCGCCAGAGAACCTAGTCAAGATTCTGCTGGGCTCTGAATGCAGCAAAACCATTTCTTCTGCGTGCAACAAAGAATTCACGGTAAGAGAGCGAAGCAGCAAAGGTTGGGAGAATGAAAACAAAATAAATAAATAAATAAAATCTACAGCAGCTGACTTGTTCACAGACAATTGCGTCCAACTCAAATTCAATTCCTGCTCGCACTATAAAGGATAATAGCATCTTTCGGATGGTTATTTTGAATGATTCAAATACTAACGAGCAAGTAGTGCCCAACCTGCTTAGTTTTTATGACACTGTCAAATCAATTTCTTTTACCCTATCTGCAAGTTTGAGAGTTCTATTTTCCATTTCTACATTTTCATCAAGACTAGCATAGCATATAAGAAAGTTTAAATTTAATTATTAGACAGGTTAACTACTACATAACTGGAACCTTAATAGATTATCGTAGAACAAATGACTGCAATAATTAATGCATCCTACATAAATAAAACAGTTTGTTCCCAGGCTCCTAAGAAACAACTTACCATTGGAGGTTTGCTCGGATCAACAAAGTGTTTGACTTAAGGGTTGGCCTTTGCCGGAGATTTGGGCTTGCCACCCGTCTTTTTTTCATACCTTGCCTTGTTAAAGATGACAGTAAACCCCTCCGCTGAAGCTGGTTCATTCACATCCCATTCACCAAACTTTGGCAATGGCTGACCCCCTTTCCTGTTGGAACAAGAAACAGATTGCTGAATGCACAAAATCTCCACCTCACTTCAGTCTCCACACGAAACATAAATATGGGACTATGGACTAAATAAGGTGCACAATGAAACTTGCCAAGATAACAATTATAAGCAGAACAACTTCTTATTTTCTTAGACCACACGGTGTATATGTTAAAACATCATCTATAATACAGAGGAGCTCTTTCTTGAATTAGACAAATGAAGAAATAGCTATATTGAATAAGCTGCACAGTGCGATGATAAGAATGTTCACAATCAACGATGAAACCAATAGCACCATAACCTGGATCTGAAAGAAGTTAAGATGCCCTTAAGCAGTAGCAATTCTGATTCCAAGAAAAAGCAATATGAGTACCTCTCCCTATAATTAAGAAAAACAATAATGATCATTCGATCGAATAATCTCTAGGGTCCATTCACTGCTTCAACGATTCACATACATGGCAGGTTGCTTTAATCCCTTAGAGAAACTGGATAGCATGCAAGTATAAAGTTTCCTGTTTTAGAAAGCTATAATCAGATATGATCCTCAGATATGATCCTCAATCCTATCACATAAATAGGTAGAGGAGTTCGTTTCACCATTTGGGCTTGCCGTGAATGGCGACCCAGATTCAAAATAGACCAGATCATCCTAATTTCTCGGAGGAAAAAAGGTTGAAGCAGTCAAAAAGCCATAACTCAAGTGCTTCCTCCGTTCAAAGTAATCACACCACCAGACCCCAGACCCCATTACGCATGATAATCTTCTCCCAAATAGGCTCACCTCAGTCAAAAAAATTTCAAAACCCGGAAAACATGCCAAACTAATCAATCATCTCCCAAAAAAATCTACTTCCTCACCCAGATTTTTCCAAAGTGAAAATGCTGAAAAACGAGATTTCGAGGAGGGGGAAGAAAATTGAAGATGGGAGGGATCAAAGCATGGAACAAAGAACACACCAAAGTAAGCAAACAAGCGGCTTCCCTTCTACGAGAGATCGAACGGAGCCGAACTGCGTAGGGAGACATCGCCGCTGCTTCAACAAGTAGCCTTTGCCAACCGGGCGGCACAAACAAGAAAAACCAGAAATCGTATCGAAAATGAAACGCAAGATTTCAAGGGAGGAGGGGCGAGGAGCGGGGATCGGGAATCGATCGACGGAGCGAAGAGAGGCGGCGTTACGGCGGCGAATGCTGGTGAGAGGGGTGGCGACCTCGGGGCGGGTGGACGGGCGGAGGTTCCGGGGAGGTAGACGAGGGCGAGCGGAACGCGACCGACGCGACGAGCCATGTCCGTAACCCCGAGCGCGCGTGCTTCGCTTCGTCTCTCCGTCTTCGCTTCATCGCCGTCGCAGCGCCCGTCGAGCTCGTCGTTTCTCTCTCCTCCATTTTCGCCGTTGTGGTTCGACGCGTTGGCGTCGGCGCGTAGGCGGAGGTGGAGGAGTCGGGCGACGGACTCGACGCCGACGGAGGCAACCGGCGGAGGGGCGTCGGCGTCAAAGTAGGGTTCGGGGGGAGGAGGCGGAGGCTGTGTCGGCGTCGGAGTCAAGGGCGACGGAGGCAACAGGCGGAGGCGGAGGAGGAGGGCCGTCGACGTCACGTTTCGCTGGAAGAGAGGCACGACTTCGGCGTCGGCGTCGGCGTCGGCGTGGGGGCGATGGAAGCAACCAGCGGAGGCGGAGGGGAGAGAGACAGAGAGGAGAGAGAGGAGAATGGGGAGAGAGACGATCTGCAGAGGTGAGAGAGGCGCGAAGAAAGAAAAACCCTCGGTCTCCCGTCCGAAAATTTTTCAAAATGGCTCCTGACACGAGGACACGTGTCGTCCTCCAAGCGCCTTCTTGTTTGACACGCTGGAGCATAAGACGTACCCAATATTTTCTCCTTCCAAAGACGAATTTGCGCAATCAGTCTCTTCCTGCTCGAAAGGTGAGCCCACACAGGGACTTTCCATTCTGGCCACGATGCCCTCAACCTCATGCGGTTGATTCTTACATTCAGCCGCGGAATTTGAGTCATCTCATCAACCAACGAGACCTTGTACCTGAAGATTTGACTAACATGCTATCCGAAGTGAACGCAGAAGTGGAAGAACCCAATACCGAGGTTCCACAAGGTGATGTGCATCTCCAAATTCCTCATATGTTAAAGCTCATGCAGCACGCTTAATTTGTCTGCTAATTCTTACTTTAAGAGTAGGGATATAGATGGGACGCTCAGATTTCCTATAGTAACTAACAACACAAAATAGGTAGGAATTAATAGGAAGAGAGGAGTTTAGGAGTCGGTAAATGGTAAGTTGATAACTAATTGTTCTTCGGAAAATAGGAACAGACAAATGCTTTTTCGGTGTGACATTCAAATCTTGAAAAGCCATAGCTCTCTCTATTCCCTCATGTCACAAATGAAAAGAGTCATGTGAAACGCAGAAGCTAGGACTCCACCTAAATTTTTGGAGACTGGGACATAGGCGTATACCCGTACATTCACGGAAATTAAAGTATATGCTATTTCTGTTATATAAAGCTTTAAATCGAAGTATTATAACTCGTCAATTCATTTCAAATGCAACCTATCACATGCAAAGATTGAGGCAAAAAATAAACTCGCACGAATTGCTTCTTGCACATAAGTTCACTTGATTAGTGAACTTTCTTTGTTGGTGGGCTGACCTTGGAGATGGACAATTATATCAGTACACATAAAGCATCAGCTTAAATTCAATCTCATGTACCAATGTTGTGAACGTCAGTTCAGATTTCATCTATGTTTACCTTAGGGGTGACACCCTGGATTAATTCACTCAAAGTATTGTTGCTTTGACCCATCCCATACTAAGTTGTTTCTCATCCCGACAATTACTCCTTGCCCCTATCGAACTGGGTCAAGGCCCGCCAGCTTCCGAGTAGTTCGTCCTCAAATCACACGGCTACTAGAGGGGTTGTTGCTTTCATGTCACATTGCCCCTTGATTAATTCACTTGAGGTATTGTTCGTTTCAACTTATTTCGTATCAAGTCTCACGGTTTTGTTTTTCGACGTATATGTAGGCACTTTATCAAAAGATCACAGGAAGAAAATCAATTATAGAAGTTTCAACAGAAAGGATAGCCTTCCTAGTGGTGGCATTGGATGTCGTAAAATTGGTAAAATCCACGTATCGAGAAAAGAAATAGCTAAAGGAAGTAATGGGACCATTGTCCTTGAGGGCATCTATGAAGGTAGACTGTTGCGGTGAAACGCCTTGTTTGGGCTCATTGTGATGTTGCTTTCAACGAGATTCAGATTTTGATGGCATCGACCGACATAAAAATATCGTTCGGTATCATGGAGTGGAGTCCAACAGGGATTTCGTGTATCTTGCTCTGGAGTATTTGTGCTTGTAGCTTAGATGATTTAATTCAAGCACATTCAGATTCTTCAAATAACTCGCGTTCCGTGGTGATCCAGCATCAACGGATGATTATAAAATCAAATTGGATTCTGTTAGGGATATGATGCAAGACGTTAACTTGTGGCGGGCAGATGGTTATCCCTCACCATTGTTACGGAAACTGATGAGGTAATTTTTATGTTTTGATTTGTCAAAAGGGTGTGAATAGAGAGATAAATGCAGTATCTTACTTATTGCGGCACTCCTAAAATCAACTGTCACATATTTGTATTTGTAGTGAACTTGGTTACATCTGTTTTACATGACTCGAAGAATCTCATAGAGATCACCAGCTTCATGTACTCTTCTTTGTTGGCTTATGTGGGTATCAGGTGCTAGTTGAAGGACTTAGTAGCTTTCCTGCAAAAACTTCCAAGTGATGCATGATACAGCGAATTATTAGGTCACCACCTTGAGGCGTGGTGAGTCCAATGCGATCACCATCGTGGGCTAAGTTTTGAACCTTGCAGCTTCCTTTCTAGAGCCTGTTAAGTTCAATCTCACCATCAAGGCTAAATTCTCAGTTTTCTTTCCAAGGAAATTAATTAGGTATTATCAATTACGTAGTAATAATTAGATTGATTATCCCATCTTGGTAAAAACAGTATGCCTTCTTTCCTTTTGATTCGTGAATGCGGCAGAATCCTCATGCACTCAAATCGGCAAATGTTGATGTGATTAATATGGCAATTAGATTCTATAGTGGGTTTTTCATTGTAGAGTTTACGTAAAGAACCTATAACAGTTTTTTTCTCCAGTATACTTCTGACATCCTTACTGGGTCTTAGTGTGTTAGAGAGAGTCCTTAATTTCGAGTAAGATATGGCTTAGTATATATATGAGGCCTTCAAGTGGCCCGAATACTATTTGGTTCCAGATAGATTGTTGATTTAAGTCATGATGTCTTCTCTATATTATGATACAGAAATGTGGTATCGGGACTCAGCCATTTGCATTACTTGAGAATAATTCATCGGGACTTAAAGCCTCAAAATGTCTTGATTACCAAGAATCGACCATTTTGTGCTCAACTATCTGATATGGGCATTAGCAAATGCCTTCCTGAAGGAAAATCTTCATTGGGATATCATGCCACTGGTAAGTGCTCATGACAGCTTTATCTAGATCTTTGATTTTCTTTTCCTCAAGATTGATCCATGCATAATTTAAATCTATATAGTGGTAAAGGGCCGTCAAATGGGTGGGTCGGGTCGGGTTTAGGTTAGGTTGAAAATGATCCGATCCGTATTGACCCATTTAATTCGTTTTGATCCATTTTCATGCAATGTAAATTTGATGACCCATACTCGACCCAACTCATACATGATCCATACCCGATCCAACCCATCTTATCGGAACACATTGATATTTAACTCAATTTAGGTTAATCTACTCCCACCCATTTGATTCACTTTAAGCTCTTCACATATATGTTGCTTGAATAAAAACTTCACATCAAATTTAAAAAGTAAATTAAACAATAAATATTAGTAAATAAAATAAAAAATGTGAAAAACATTTAACTAAACCTTAGAAAGATTATTTCTTATGATATTTAAAAAAAATGATATTGCTAAAACACTTTAATGCAATACAAATATAATGGAAAATTTTATAATTTTAATTATTTTTATTTTTTTCCTTTTCTTCTTCTTCGGCTGGCCACCGACCACGATAGTGGCCAAGGACTAGCCACAGGCAAGCTAGAGCTCGCCTAACACTGACGAACTCGAGCCTCGCCAAATCAGTGAGATCAAGCTCGCTCGACACCGATCTCACTAGATCGGCGAGGCATGAGCCTTGCCAAACGTTGGCGAGCTTGAGCCTCGCCCATTGTTGGTGAGGCTCGAGCCTCGCTAGATCTGCGAGATCGAGCTCACCCGAGGCTAGTAAGCTCGAGCCTTGCCAATCGTCAACAACCTTAGGGGCCGGTGAGCTCGAGCCTCACCTGGCTGGTCGCCAGCCGTCATCATGTTAGCCATCAGCTAAGGAAAGAGGAAGAAGAAAGAAAGAAAAAAAAACCGACGAGCTCAAGCCTCGCTAGTCGTTGACGAGCTCCGGCCTCACTCGGCCGATTGCCGACCGTCATCGTGCCGGCCACCGGCTAAGGAAGGAGGAAGAAGAAAGAAAAAGAAAAAAAGAAATATAAAAAATGATTATAATTTCGATTTTTATTAAAAAAACAATTTTATAAAGTTAAAGGGGAAAGGAGAGTGTGGGACTTGGGTTGGAAATGGGTTTTTAAGTCCAATCCATTTAAGGCCCATTTAACTAGTCTCTTCAAAATATAAGTGACCCATATATGACCCATTTCAAAATGTAAGTAACCCATATATAAACCATTTATGATTTAAATGGGTCATATATGGGTTTAAGACCCGTTTTGACACCTCTAGTAATTTACTTGTTAGAGAAATCTCTTCTTTTAAAGAAGATCGTTGAGTTGGAAGTCAAGTTGCGTTGTATTGCTTCTTATGTTGTGGTAAAGTTTGTGAAGATTTAGTAGTCCTTGCCATGGCCTCCCTTCATTGACTAATGAATCTATCGTATTCATCTATATATCGTCCAAGTGATGAAGACTGTTATATTGATCTTAGATGTTTGTCTTGCAAGTTGTGGAACCTCGGGATGGCGAGCACCTGAACTGCTTCTTCATGGCGGGCGCCAAACGCCGGCAATGGATGTGTTTAGTTTAGGTTGTGTCTTGTGCTTTTGCTTCACTCGTGGAAGACATCCATTTGGTGAAAATCTAGAACGTGACCACAACATTGCTTGCAACAAAATGGACCTGTCCTTTGTGGACATACCAGAAGCTCATGATCTATTTTCACGTTTACTAAACCAAGACCCCAAATTGAGGTGAGTGTATTGTCATCCTTTATTTGCATCACTACCATTTTCATTCTGCCATTTGATAGATTTTATAGCCATTGCTAGTTGACTGATTTCCAACATCACTTAATCTCGTGAGTACTAAAGGTGGCTTCAAATTCGTCCAACATGGCTTAAATATATGTCCTGCTGGTGGGGCTCTACTTAATGAGCAAAAACGTGTAGATCCCACTCATTTCTTTTGGCAATCGACCACAGTAGCCGAGGAAAAGGTTGACCATGTGATAGCCTAAATGCCTTTGACAATTGTGGTATTCAAATGGAAGATGATCATTGTGGGAGGCCTAGTTATTAGGGCTATAAGTTTGTTACCCACACACGAACAAATAAATTCCAATCATTCCTAGCGCAATATTAGATTTGCTATGCATACACCGAAGAGGATTTCATACGAACATTCCAAGGGTTTTAGCATATGATGCTCACTATGAAATAACAATCCTAGGGATTGGGTGATTAGATTTCTAATTTAAGGTACTTGGAGTAAATTACTCCCAAGTTCTTGTTGTGGTCAAACAACTCCCTTCATCCTGAACTCATGAGTTATGAAGTGTATGGAAGTTTTCAGACATTTTGCTTACTCTTTTATCGAGTTAATGCAATTTTAATTGTTTTAGAGATTGCACGAACGCCAAACTTGCGATGCTTTTGAACTTGGGAAGTCGATCCATTTCAATATCGTTCGTGTAATTGATTTCTTTGAGCATGTCAGGTCAATAGTAAATTACTTTTTGTGACTAGCAGGTCAAAGGCATCAGAGGTGCTTCACCATCCATTTTTCTGGAGTTCAAAGATGAGACTGACCTTTCTTCATGACATCAGCGATGAAGTAGAATCAGAAGTAAGGAAAGGCAATTTAGATCTTCTGAATGCATTGGAGAACATTTTGCAATTGGTTTTTGATGGGAATTAGGATGAGAAAATAGATAAAGATGTTATGGACGACCTACATCAACACAGACGTATGCCCTATGATGGTAGCCGTGTCAGAGACTTATTGAGAGTCGTGCGGAATAAGTTTAACCACCTAGGGCATGCTCCAGAAAAAGTTAAGGTACGCTCTTGCTCTCTCTCTGGAACAATGGTGATATCTACAACCGCATGCATACAAGGCTTATATCTGTTATTGCTTTGATGATTCTGGCAGGTGATCCACGGATCAGATCCTAATGATTTGGATGCTTACTTCGCTAAACGATTCCCAGACTCTTGATTGAGTCATACAAAGTGGTGTCCTTAACCGCAAAAAGGAGAAATTGCTTGCGTGGAGTACTTTCTAAGTAATGTGCTTTTGAACCTTCGGCCACTTCCCACGATGATTCCTTCTTCAAGCCAGCGGGGATGGCCAAGAATGTCACGGATAGTCCATGTGTCTTTTTTGTTGTGTTTGCTGTCTTGGTTACGAGGATCAAGTTGGACGGGCGTAGGACTCTAATCCCATTGTTCCTAATATCGATTTTTTAAATAATTTTATAGTATACTTGTTGCCGCATACTTTAATTGCTTGATATATTGTTCTTTATATTGCATAAACAAATATTATATGTCAATTTCGTGCAATTTTTTTTTTTAAATATCGCAATTTTTAAATTTAACTCTTGTACTTTATTTCAAAAAGTTTTTTTTTTTTTTTTTTTGGTAAAGGTAAAGAATTTTATAGCTTGGACAAAAGAAACAAACAGACGGCTCCAAGACTTTTCATTTCAAAAGTTTATTTTTAGAGTTCAGAACAAAAAAAAAAAAGGGCCCAGGTACACGCTTGGGCCAACACTTTTCATCAACAAAAGGTACCTTTCCGCCTGTTAGGGGGTGCATGACAACATTTCTGTTCCAAATAGTTTTGAACAGTAAATGAATTTTTCAATTTCTATTTCGGGATGAGTTTCGAGGAAAAAACCTGTTTGATAATCGAATAAAATTTCTATTTTAGAAATAGAAATTTGTTTGATGAGCAAGAGGAGAGGCGGAGAAGAGGCGGAGCGAGAGGCGGAGGAGGAGGAAGAGGCGGAGCAAAGGCAGAGGCGGAGGCGAGAGGCGGAGGCGGAGGAGATCTGTTGCCGAGGGGTGCTCGGACAACAAGCGGGGACAGTGGGTCGCGGCGAGGGGGTGGATTTGTGAGCATATGTGGATGAGCAAGAGAAGAGGTGGAGCAGAGGCGGAGCAGAGGCGGAGGAAAGGCGGAGGCGGAGGCGGAGCAGAGGCGAGGAGAGGCGGGAGGCGGAGAGAGGCGGAGCAGAGGCGGAGCCGGAGCCGGAGGCTGAGGAGAGGCGGAGCAGAGGCGGAGCCGGAGCCGGAGTCGGAGGAGAGGCGGAGCAGAGGCGGAGAGAGGCGGAGGAGAGGCGGAGCACAGGCGGAGAGGCGGAGGAGAGGCGGAGTAGAGGCGGAGCAGAGGCGGAGGAGAGGCGGAGGCGGAGGCGGAGCAGAGGCGGAGAGAGGCGGAGGCGGAGCAGAGGCGGAGGAGAGGCGGAGGCGGAGGAGGAGGAGGAGGTAGAGAAGAGGCGGAGGAGGAGGCAAAGAAGAGGCATACGAGGGAGTGAAGAGTGAAATTAGGGTTGGGAGAAATCAGAAATTGATTTCTGAAGAAATCGGAAATAGAAAATTTCTATTTCTGATTTCTCCTCAATTTCTATTTCGGAATAGAAATCTATTCAGAAATATAAAATTTGATAAGTGTTATCAAACAAGTTTCTGTTAAATTTGTTCGAACAGAAAAATCATTTCGGGAACAGAAATAATTTTTATCATGCACCCCTTAAGTAGTTTGGCAACTTCTTCCCCTAGCTAGTAACTTTTTCCATATGCAATCTAAATATCTATAGAAAAATATTTAGGTTAAATAAATCTCAATGGAGTAGGTAACATTCTCAGTTATGAAAGAAATGTCACTCTACCTTACGTATGAAATAGACATCACTCTATTATTTTGAAGTATTTACCCACATGGTCAACGATTTTTCTGTGTAATTTCTAACATATCTCGTAGTTGATAATTTTCTCTCATTGGAGCTAATGGCTTTGGAAATTGAAAGTATGAATCCACATGTAATTAAAAAATATATAAAAAATAACACTCGTGTATTTCGAAACCTCAGAAAGAAATAAATGGCAAGAAAATGCATTAAAGAAATCTCATATAAAGTGGACAAAAAATTCTTAAGTATTGTCTACATACCCATGCATTTTCTAATCAAATTTATGTACATTTAGTTCATCCAATCAAGCTGTTCTAGTTTTATAAATGTCAGCTCAAGTCTATCCGACACAAAATCAGATCAAATTCGCGAATGTGGTATCAAATGACCCCAAAGTATGATGTGAAATATATATATATGCACACATAGATGTGCGTATGAAAAAAATAGCCGGTATAGACAATATTAAACTATGACTTGTTACCCAATGTTGACACTTGTGTGGACGTCTACATTGGAAAAATTTAATCATGTCATAGTTATTACGATATCACTCGACGGTCATGTTAGCTGGATTTTTCTGCATTTCTTGTCAGAGGGACTCAACTAAAAAATTTGTGAAAAAAAATAGAAGGATATCATTAAACAAATTAAAATAATTTGATTAGAAAACAAAGTAAAAATGAAAGGATAAGGACGAAAAGTAAAAGTTTTTGTAAAATAATATTTGGCTCTTGCAGGGATCGTCGCTGTGCCATTCTTTTTTATGCAAGCACTTACGTACTTTATTATTTTTCACTTCCGACATAAGATGATTTGGCTTATAATTTCTTTTCTTTTCTTTTTTTGTATTTGGCTTTATAATTTTACTTTCATCATAGATAGGTATTCACAATATTTGTTGGTTTGGAGAGATAGGATTTTAGCGTGGTCCGGATAAGAATAAGATTGGATTTCCTGTGATTACAGGAGGATGTTAGTCTCTCTCTCTCTCTCTCTCTCAGATTGCTTCAGATGTTGCAAGTATTTTATTTTGTTTTGTTTTATTCTAACCACATATAATGAATGAGAGTATCTTGAGAGTGCATGAAAAAGGTTGTAGACATATAAATAATATTATTATCAAACAAATCACACCAACATTTATTCACAACCAATCCATCCAAAACTATCATCAATCATTAAGTCACTTTGAAATTGTTGCGTGTGAGAGGTTCTAATATAGTTCGACCCAAAAAAAAAAAAAAAAAAGTTCTAATATAGGCACTACAGTCATTAACACGTTTTCATTTTCTAGCTTAAAAGCTTTCTTCCATTTTATAATTTGACCTTTGTCATCATGTAATTGTGATTATAGAGCATGGTATAATTTCTTTTCCAAATAATTTCTGATTACATTCACCATGCAAAGCTTAGCGAGCCTCAAACATAAAAGTTGAGGTTGAAGTTGAAGTTTCATAATAACAAATTTTCACGAGGGCGTGCATTTCAACTACCCGGATTCGCCACGTGTTAGCTAACAATTGATCTCACAATGCCAACTATCTACACACGGACCATATGTACATCGCATAAAATAAGGTAATCAATGCATGCCACAGTGATAAACCACCAAATTTACGGGGAAGGGGGCGATGGAATGGAATCTGCCACCCCACCGAATTGGTTCTTTTTTTTTTTTTTTCCTTTTTAAATTTCTCTCACTTTTTTAAAAATTCGTGCATTTGTTATCTTTCGTATACTTCTAAATTTTAATTATCACTGATTTTATAGAAACTTTTCTCTTTTATATATTTTATTTCTTTCTTTTCAATCCATTAATTGTGTCCATTTGTTAGCTTAAAGTTTATTTTTCAACTTAAATTTATCTCGATCAATCCTTTTTCTAGTAAAATTCAAGTACAATCAAATTGTCACATGTTTCTAAAGTCTTAGATAAAATGTACTACTTTGTGACATTATTATCAGATGTTATTTTATTTTTCCTTATTGATTCATTTACGTGTCCCTTTTTAAGGCTTAAAATTAATTTTTCACTTTAATTTTATTCAAGTTTATCCTTAAATATTTGCTTGAAATCAAATTTAAAAATATTTAAATCGTTGTACCTTAAAAGAAGAGGTCACCCCTTCAATGTTGTCATCAAATGTTAAGTGTTAATATCTTTGAATCAGTCATCAATCATGATATAATGAGAACTTCGCATGACATCACATATTTTTATTTCATACTTTGTTAGTTGAAATAAAGGATAACTTAGCCAACAATGCTTACTATTTAAAAAATGTCAAAATTACTATTCTTGGTTAAGCGAGCTTTTCATTGGCCCATTTCAATTCACATGGATTGATGACTTAGCACAATGGGTGGCTTGGATGATCTCATGATGAATGACCAATATCACTAGCTTTGCTATTAAGAAAAGCTAAAAGGAGCTCCCATCGGTTCGTTCAAGTTGACAATAATCACTGGCAATTTGGAAATTTTTGCCACATGAGGGCATTTTTGTAATTTTCACATATGTGAAGGGCTTCAAGGCCTGTCTAGTTGGAATAAACTTGCCGAACGCTGGGAACTTGGATGGAAAATAGTCAGAGATGGCTAATTGGCGTCGGCCGGTCAAAATCAACTGAATTGGGTTGAGCCAGTCGGACCGAGTTGACTTGGGCCTTGGCCGGTTCAATTAGGCTCCGATTTGGTTCCCATTTTTCTTAATTTTGTCTAATCTAACTTAAATTGAAAATTCCCAAATGAATTGGGTCAAATTAAATGCAATTGGACTTAATTGACTTGACTTGATTTGATTAATTCGACATGAAATGCCATAAATTCCCCCGATTTCTATTAAAATTGCACCATGAACTAGACCAATGTGTACAATTGAGGTTCCATTGGCCAAATTGAAATTCAATTGATCAAATTGGATGTTAGTTTAAAATGGATCAAGTTGAATCAAGTCGATTAGGGCATTCCATCTTTGATTTTTCAATTGCATGTTCACTAATTTGGTCATTCCATCTTTGAATCTAACCAAGATTGGTAGCTAGTTATGTGAGACGCCTCTCACCTTTATCATTCAGTAAACACTCATTATCTGAGGTTATTTGTGCATCAAGATTAGATAAGAATTTTGAGCTCTATCTATACAGTTTTAAGCTACAAACCTTTCATTAGAGGCCGGGCTTTACTCATTCCATAATAGCCAGTTCCATATTGGACTAATTAAGAATTTTTATGTTTCACCTTAATAGACTATTTTTGTAAACAGTAAATTACAATATCAATTAATGAAGCCCACATTAAAAAAATAAAATAAAATATCTTACATTAAGAGCTTTGGCCTTGGCTTCCATCGAGTTGCCATAATCCCCATGATGGGTTGATTTTGTTTCTTCATCAATATTGCTCCCTCGAAAAAATTTTAACACACTCGTCAGTTGACTGATTTATGTGTCAACCTAACTAAAAAAACTATAACTTCCTCCAAATTGATATCTTGGGCAGTTAAGAAATCTTCTTTCCCTGTACTCCTTTGGTCTTGCTGTTTGCAGAGGAGATTTCAAGTCACAAGAGCAAAACATTGAGGTATCATTCTTGTCAGAGGAACCACAATCACTGATTGTGACAAATTCGCTTATCTCTTCATGGATTTTAACATGGCAAAGTGGAAATTGGGGATTCTTTTCGTGAATTAGGGATAGAGGTCAATTTTGGGGTTTCTAGCAAATTGAGGGGATTGAATTTGAGGGTTTTATGGCTTCTGCTTTGTTTTTTTTTTTTGTTAGATTTGATGAAACAAAAAATGATATCTTTTTATTGAGTCTATCCATCATCAACCATGTCACAAAAGATGATCAAGATGACTGAATGATCACGTCAGCAATTTTAGACAATAATTGACCAAAATGACCATATTGCATTGAACCAATTAAAAAGTCTAAGATTGGAATTTGTGAAATGAAGTAGAGATTTGCCTCTAATTACGATTATGGTTTCATGACAAAAAAGGTAGTACATCTCTCTCTCCCTCGCCCTCTTCGTTTCCCAACTTCTCCCCTTTCCTCCAACAAGCTCGGCTTCAACTTCCCATGCGCTTCACCGCCGACCACGCCTCCACCTCCGCCTCGCCGTCGCCTCCTTGAAACCCATTGGCAGCTCCGATTCGATGTCCGTGTCCAACGAGCTCAGTTAAGTTTTTCGCCTTCCTCTGCTCTCTCTCTCCATCCCCTTCACCACCCCTCTTCCCTTCATTCACGACCTCTCGCTCCCTCCCTCTTCAAAGTCCAGGATTAAGAAGTGCGGTGGAAAGGAAAATTCATATCCGAGAATTAGACTTGATTCTTTGCTTGCACAAGATAATCCAAATACAAGCAATTTGCAAGTTCTCACAAATAAGATACATACCTTTTCCGAAGCTTCTTAGCTTTAAACAACTACTTCATGTATCTCTGCAAAAATTTTTGGTGGAAGTCATTCCTCATGGCGTCAATGATGAAGCGCTTAGGAGACTTGGTTTCACCACGGCTGATTCTCCCCGAAAAGGTGGTTTGGTGTGAACTATACAAAACTATGGCTACTAGCGACTTCGTGATATCCTTTTCACAACAATAGACCCAGGGTACGTTTGGCACCAGCTTTGCCAAGTACCTTTGGGTACCCAAAGCCCATTTGCCCAAATATTGGGTGTTTGGGAAAAAATTTTAGACTTGCCTTGAAGAAATGCTAGCCTTCCAAAGGCTGAAAGCCCAAGGCAGGTCCTAGGGTGCGTTTGGTTCGGCATTCGGAAAGCCCATTGGAAAAATGCAAAGCAGTTTAGCCTAAAGGGCTTTGGAGGGAATGTAAAGATTGTTTGGTAAATTCTGCTTTGAAAAGCAACTTTGAGATAAATGCTGTTTGGTAGAAAACACATTTGCAAAGCCCCTTTGGTGATTAATCTAAATATTTTTATTTTTATTTGTTTAAAATTAAGAAAATAATGTTTGTAACCTTTTTAATTTATATTTGATAACAATTTTAAAGATGTTGTGTAAACAATTTTATTAAGATTAAAATTCATTTTTTTTTTTTTACTAAAAACATCAAATAGAAAAAATTTACGTGCTCTCTTTCTCAATTAAAATAAAAATACTTTCATTACAATAAAAACATGATAACATATGCTTTGAGGAAAGAAGTTCATTATCCTTAAAAATTACAAATATTCTTAATTACTTCATAAATTCATAGCTATTTGATCACGTAAACGTGCCATATCAGATGCTACATCATCATTTGAAGCATTACCCTCCCCATTTACATTATCAGGATCCATTGTATATAAATTGGGATCCAAATCTACTCTAGCAAAATGTGTATCATTCAGGGCATTTCTTCGTATATAATTGTGCAAAGCCATCGTTGCTATCACAATTTTCACTTGCTTTGTATATGGATAACTTGGCATGTCCTTTAAAATTTTCCACTTCTTCTTCAATACGCCAAAAGCTCGCTCAATTTCTGATCGTAGTGAGGAGTGAGCACGATTGAACACTTCTTTATAACCTGTCGGTTGAGGACCTCGTTGAAACTCAGGTAAATGATATCTAACTTCTTTATATGGCCCCAAATAACCTGTGGGATTTGGATATCTAGCATCGACAAAATATTATTTACCTAAACAAAAAAAAAATTGTAAATTTAATCAACATATAACACATACGTATATTAATGCATAAAAACTATTAATTAACTAACCTTTTGGAGGATGAGGAAATTGTAAATCATGTCTCCTGATGGCTTCATAAAATATACGAGTGTCATGAGTTGTTCCCTCCCAACCGGCCCACACGTAAGTAAATTCCATGTTAAAATTACACATGGCCATCATATTTTGCGTCGGTGTTCCTTTTCGACAAATAAAACGAAGCTGCTCACTCGTAGGTACCACCGCTGGAATATGAGTACCATCTATAGCTCCAATACAATCCTAAAACAAGAAGAAGAATATTATTGATTTATATTTAATTCATATTTTCTATTGTATAATCATAACTTACCTTAAATTGTGGAAAAAATCTTGTATTATTCATGATCTTCTTTGGAACTTCCTTAAATTGTCGATCGGATGGTTGGATCAAATCTACTCCCATTTCACATACTTTATCCAAAACTAAGCTAAATAGCCTGGATATGGTTTCCCAGAATGCTGAAAGCGCTCTTGTGCTAACCTATTACCTATATTATGTCCTAAAATATGAAGAAATAATCCTAACATTTCTGCAACATCAATATTTCTAGTTCCTTTCAAACCATATCGTGTCACTAAATCATTCATTAAATTCTTAAACACAATTCTATCCATTCTAAACATTCGATAAAACCTTTATGGATTAGCATCTATATCCATCAACTCTCTCAACCATGCATTTCCTGTATATGATGAGGTCATGCACGGTATTTTTTCACCATATATTGCCTGATAAACACTAACACCGCAAGTATGTGCAGCTACACAAAGTTGCCAATATTCTTCTTCCTCTTTTTCATGGTTTTCTCTTTCGGGAAGAGTCATCCATAACTGATCAAAGTAACAAAAAAGAATTAGAATAAGATATATAATGAATTATTTAAATCATTCATCAACAAAAAAACACTTATCATATATATATATATGCAAACTCCATTCGATAAAAAAACAACAATTAAAAACAAGTCTGATAACGTATCATAAATATGTCTCACCAACTAATACAAATAAGTAGTGCAAATATATATTACATTACAATAACATTACACGTGAAAAATATAAATAGCAAATATCCTAGTGAGCCCTACGTTGTGCGAACTTATACTTGAGCCACGTGACTTTTCTTGATCATCATCTAAGTTCATAAAGATTTGCCTATTATCTTTCTTTTCTGAAAAATAATCTAGTGCAAAAAAATATAACTCTTGATTTTGCTTTATTTCAGGTATAGCTTTCAACGTCTCCATGAGTTCCTTGTAAGGATCAACCTCTTTGGCATAACTTCTACTTTCAATAGCTGAACAAATCCTCTCCATTTGCGATGCTAGCTTATCAGCCGTAATTTTCTTTTGTTTCTTTCCTTGAGATTGTCTCACCGAACTCTGCGACGTTCTTTTATCACTTCGATGTTGTTCACTGCTCTTTCCACCCACATCGTCATCTATATTATCATCAGTAAATCCTGCTCCTGCTGAACCACCAATGTCAAATTGTGTGGCGACAACATCCTCATCAATATGTAAGCCTTGTGCAGGATTCCATGTGATGCTCCCAGTGGCAACAGTATCTCCAAACATTCTATCCAATAAAACTTGAAGATCTGGATGTATGCTTTTCATTCTAAAAGGTCTAACCTTAGGATTTTCCTGTTGTAATAAACATTTTCATGAGTTTTATAGTAAAAAGATGAATTTAAAAAAATTTAATAAAAGAATGGAAAAAACCTGAATTTTCCTTTCCCACCATTCATCACTTGCATCAATGGTATTCTTTTTTGGATCCCATCCTAATCCAGTTTCCTTAAGGACCAATGTCCTCCATCTTTTCCAATCTTCCTTCAGATTATCCCACTTACTCTTCATTTGACATTTATCATACTTTTTGCCCCTTAGGTCCTCAAACTTCTTAATTATAACCGTCCATCCATCCCTTTTGTTGCTTGCGGGACGATTGCCATTGTCAATTTATTCAACGCATAACTTACAAAATGTTTCAACATCTTCAGGGCTCCAAAATGCCTTTTGCTTTGATGAACTTGCCATCTACTAATAAATGCAATATAAACAAATGCAAGTGAGACATGTGGTGTGGACTTCATACTTAGTTCACCATTTAAGATAGCTTTCAATCACCAAACAGCAAGTAAAACTGACACCAAACATCAAGGAACATGAATACACAGCATAGATATTGATCATGTGGTTGCAGCACCACACACAAACGAAATATGATGAAGAAATTTACTGTTAAAGGTTGGTTTTAAATAAATATCAGTGAGTAGTCAAGAGAAAATAACTTTAAAAGATGTCAACTTGAACTTATGGGTCAACATTTGGAACGAAGAAGCAAATGTTTAATTGACAAGTTGTGCAGACATGAAAACCCAAAAAAAAAAAAAATAAATAAACAAAATAAACAAACTTCAGGAACAAGAGCATCTAAATATAGCGAAAATCATTCACTGATGCCACTTTTGAACTACAACAGATTGCTGTTCAGAACCCTGTAGAAACCCCAGAAGAAAAAGATAGAATTGGGACTAACCTTTTTGGCTCTAGAAGAAGAGATTGCTGTTCGTAACCCCGGATGAGCTTATCTCCACCTCTTGAGCTTGATCTGTTTTTTTTTTGAAAAGTAAGCAATTGAGTTCAAATTACAAGTATTCGGGCTAGCAATAACTACATAAAAGTAATAAAGATGATAAGGATCCATGGGAAGAAGAATATAAATATCCAAAAGAAGAAAAGCAATAAAGGTGATAAGGAAGATCAGAAGAGCATCAAACTCAATTGAGCCAGTGTTATGAGATACGAAAGGGAGTGTTGCCACGTGAAAGAGTTATTATTGGAGATCATGCTAAAATAAGTAGGACTCAGTAGAGTCAGGCAAAATTGATGTATGAATGACAAAAATGGATAGTAAAGGTCGGTGCAATTTCAAGAAATGAATCTTGAACAGAATGAGAATGCTGCAAGAAAGGTGATGACAAGTTTAGGTGTTCCCATCATACTCATTTGAGGGGCAAGCATCAACCCCATAACAAAATTAAGAATCAAAGAATCGGACGAGTCAAAAGCTTGTAAGGAGACAGCCATGGTGCTTGAAGGTAATAAAAGATTATGAGACAATGTTAATGAGATAAGTCGTCAAGCGATCGAAATTAGATAACAATCATTATATTTTTTATTGCACTCATAATTATGAAACCGAAAACAAATGGTGCAAATCCAATGAATATTGGAAGGACAGAAAAAAGAAGAAGCAAAGATTAGGATGATAACAGACCAAAACCCAACTGAAGAGACATGGAACATGTGATGTGTAATTTGCCTACATTAGCCGTTACTTAAGTGGGAATCAGTTGAAATTTGGAGGAAGTTTAATAACTCCTCTCCCCTCTGCCAAAAATCTCTGCCCAGATCCCAACTCCCATCTCTCTCTCGTGCAAAGGAGAAGAAGATGATGACAATGATGCAATCAATTGGGGGTAGGGGCAATAAGAACAGAAACAGAAACAAACACAAACGCTTTTTCTTGTTGCGACTCATGAAGTGGTTATGTCAAAGGTTTGGCGGTTTCACGGTTCCTTGCCCCCAACAACCCCTCCTCTCCTTCAACGATTAACAACCTTTTCCTTAAATCCTTCCCCCACCGCATCCCTCTCCCCATCCTCGCCATCCATATACACTAACTTGGTTCGGCCATTTCAACGAACACATGATAAGCATCAATTGGGATTAGTAACAGCGCATCAACAGTCCAGAGGTGCCTAGACTCTCAAAATAGGAAATTGAGCACCGTCATCCATGGTTAGGCTCTGCGCTCAAGCATGCGATCCAAGTCGAAAAGAAGTTAAAAAACAAACAACCCAAAACGGGAAAAAATCATCAACGCAAGCCAACGCACGCAACGAAGCATCAAATTGGAACTAAAGACTAAGTGCAAATCAGCAATTCCAGCGACCGTGAACGTCACGACAGACGGCAAAAGACAAAAAAAGGCAAACCCGAAGCACGGCATCTCCAGTCCCCAGCCACCGGAGCCCGGGCAAAAAAATGCACTCAACGACAGGGGAGGAGAGAAAAACCACGAGAAATGAAGGAGAAACCATACGGACCGTGAGAAACGCTGGATTTCTTCAGCAATTTGCGATACCAGGAGCTCTCTGCCGGCCACAGTCCAAGACCTCCCTCCTTTCTCACCGGGAACACCGGGCTTTGGGAACGGGGGGGACAAAGGAGAGACGAACTGCAGAGGATGAGCAAAGAAAAGCGCAGTCAAGCGAAGACCTAGTCGAGCGAAAAACCACGAGAAATGAAGGAGAAACCATACGGACCGTGAGAAACATTGGATTTCTTTGGCGATTTGCGATGCCAGGAGCTCTCTGCCGGTCGCAGTCCAAGACCTCCCTCCTTTCTCACCGGGAACACCGGGCTTCGGGAACGGGGGGGATAGAGGAGAGACGAACTACAGAGGACGAGCAAAGAAAAGCGCAGTCGAGCGAATAGTCGAGCGAAGAGTGCCAGTCGAGCGAGAAGAGATGAGATTAGGGTTTTTTCGCAAGGGAGAGACCGACGGAAGGGTCAGAGCGATGGAAGAGAGGAGTGCGGATGAGATTAGGGGTTTTTTTATTTTCAAAATGGGCAACGGTGGGTTTTCAAGAAAGTTTTGGGGGTAGAATAGGGAACTTAATATTTTCATTAAATGGAAGCCTTCAGCATTCCCAAGGGTAAACTTTCACTTGAAAGCCCCTTGGGAATGGTTGCCAAACACCCCCCTTAGGGTGAAAGGGCTTTGGGGCTTGGATGGGCTTTCTAAATGCCCATCCAAACGCACCCCTAGGCTGCCTTGGGCTTTCGGCATTTTCGGAAGGCCCGATGCACTGTTCATCTTCCTCTTCGTTGAATTCTCGGATGTCAGCAGGCGAGGTGGCGATGGGTCGGCGACGGGTTGGAGAGAGGCCGGCAATCGTCACCGCACCCCGGCGACCGTCGCCAACCAGTCGCGCGACCCAGATTTGGGTCGCGTCTGTTGCCTAGGTCACGGCGAGGTCTGTTGCCGCGACCTCCGGCAACCTCCGCAACCCGGATCCGGGTCGCGAGAGGTCGCCTAGGTCGCGGCGGAGGTCTGTCGCCGCGACCTCCGGCGACCCACGACCTCGCCACAACCCAGATTTGGGTCGCGGAGGTCGTCGGAGGTCGCGGTGACCCAGGCGACCCAGATCTGGGTCACGGAGGTCACCAGAGGTCGCGACGACCTAGGAGACCCAGGACCTCGCCACAACCCAGATCCTCCGCGACCTCATGGTGACTTTCGCGGCGCGGTGGGTTGCGCGACGGCGCGGCGAGGGTCGCCACGACCCTCGCCGGATCGCCTACCCTTCGCCGGCGCGAAGCCTGGCCGGCGGTAACCGGCGAAGCCTTGGCCGGCGGTCACCGGCGAAGCCTTGGCCAGCCAACTTTCCTTTTTTTTAATAATAAAAGTATTTTACAAATTTAATTTACCCAAAAACTATTTTGTACAAGTATACTTCACAATGGACTTTCACAAATAAATTTACCAAACACACTTTGCATTTTGAAAAACACCATTGACTCAAAGGCCTTTGCATTTTCTCAAGGACTTTCCCCAAAAGTCTTCCTAAACGCACCCGCAGTCTCATAAACCAAAAGAGACCACTTGATGCGATTGCTCCCCAAATTCTTTTTTTTTTCTTTTCTTTTCTAAACAGAACTTATGGAGAAAAAGAGTGTGACTGATTTGTTTACATGAAAAATATAAAATGGTTTGAATAATTACCCGAGCCCGGAAACCAACCACTCAAACCGATAACTGCCCTTAAGTAGATAGGGGTATGGACTTCCAATTGCGTATTTACCTGAGGGCAAAACAAGTTCTTTGAGTAAAGAGCTGTGGCAAGCACCCGTACTGAAGCCTCCAATGCCAACTTTCACTGCAAAAACATGACAAGCAGTTGCTAAATCACAAAATGTTATTGGAGATGGAAGTGTTGATTGATCAACAATTTTTTTACTAGTAAATAACAGAGAAGCACATGGCACGTACAATTAAGCATACCATCAGCCAAAAAGACGAGTGGTGTTGCAAACTGCTGTGATTGCCTTGGGTATAAGGACAGTCTATCAGTAATCTTTCCTACTTGAGAAGCCGTGAAAATGTGAAGTTCTTATCCCAACATTCTGCTTAATTGGGGGGTGCATGATAAAAATTATTTCTGTTCCAGACCAATTTCTGGAACAGAAACTTGTTTGATAACGCTTATCAAATTTTCTATTTCTGGAATAGATTTCTATTCCAGAAATAGAAATGGAGGAGAAATCAGAAATAGAAATTTTCTACTTCTGATTTCTTCAGAAATCAATTTCTGATTTCTCCCAACCCTAATTTCACTCTTCTCTCCCTCATACGCCTCTTCTTTGCCTCCTCCTCCGCCTCTCCTCCGCCTCCTCCTCCTCCTCCTCCGCCTCTGCCTCTCCTCCGCCTCTGCTCCGCCTCCGCCTCCGCCTCCGCCTCTCCTCCGCCTCTCCTCCGCCTCCGCCTTTGCTCCGCCTCTCCTCCGCCTCTCCTCCTCCTCCACTCCGCCTCTCCTCCGCCTCCGCCTCCGCCTCCGCCTCCGCCTCCGCCTCTCCTCCGCCTCTCTCCACCTCTCCTCCGCTCCGCCCGCCTCCGCCTCCGCCTCCGCCTCCGCCTCCGCCTCCGCCTCCGCCTCCGCCTCCGCCTCCGCCCGCTCCGCCTCCGCCTCCGCCTACCTCGTTCCACCTCTCCTCCGCCCTTCTCTTGCTCATCCACCCGCTCGCGAATTCCACCTCCCCGCTTGTTGTCCGAGCATGCCGAGTCTCCTCTGCCTCTTCTCTTGCTCATCCACATCTGCTCGCGAATCCACCCCCTCACCGCGACCCATTGTCCCCGCTTGTTGTCCGAGCACCCCTCGGCAACAGATCTCCTCCGCCTCTGCTCCGCCTCCGCCTCCGCCTCTCCTCCGCCTCTGCCTCTGCTCCGCCTCTTCTCTGCCTCTCCTCTTGCTCATCAAACGAATTTCTATTTCTGAAATAGAAATTTTATTCAGTTATCAAACAGATTTTTTTCTCAGAAACTCGTCCAGAAATAGAAATAGAAAAATTCATTTCTGTTCCAGAAACTATTTCTGGAACATAAATGTTGTCATGCACCCCCTTGACAACCAGAGTCTGGAAATTAGTTCCAGAAGCTAATTCAGAATAGAAAAAGTTAAAGATTGCACATATTAGAGAAATGCTTCTTCTAGAAAATTTTCTCTTGGTCTTAATTATCATCAGCTGGTTCTGTTGACAAAAGATTGGCAATATGCACTGCCAAGCATATAAGCCTTCCCACCCATCTGGACTATCTTTTGAAATCTCTCAAACATCAAACCCAGGAAGCATGCATCAAAACATACTTTTAAATTACAATATGCATGAATCGATCATATTGGAAGAAAGAAAAGATAGGAATAGACTAATCATCTTACATGCAGTACGAGGAAATCCGCCTAACAAAGCCATGGTACGGATTGGAGCAGTTGGACAGATCAAATTAATCTGCTTGAGGAAAATTTTCCCTAGATGTATAAGCCTGCTGATATTAAACTAATTCTTATTTTGAGCAGCAGACATTAAGGAGGAGGGCACTTACACTAGGAAGAGAGACGGATTCCAAGTGCTGGGACAAGCTGCTAACCAAAAAAAGCAGATTTAGAGTTTACTTCATTTTGAAATTTTCATGCAGACGAAGGACATCGAAATATGCACAGCCTTAGGACCAACGCAGTGGGAAAGTTTCATCTCAAAAACTTGAGAATCTTACAATGACCACCCCAGAAAAGTTCTTATGCCCCCGATTTGGACATTCTCATCCGTCGTAATCATTTAAATAGCTACAGCGTAGTGCGAAGTCTCTCTATAATCTCCCCAAGATCATTATATTTGTTTAAGTTAGGAATATACTTATGCAAAATCAGTGAGCAGCCGTTCAGCTGCAGTGAAAACCCAGTGGTTTAGTGGTCCTCCATCATTAAAAACTGTTACAATTACTCTCTCATTCAGGCTAAGCTGAAGCCTTAACTCAGCTTCAGATAAGACAACACGAGAACACACATACATACCACCCATATATGTCTATGATATGTTGGAATAAGCACAAGCTAGAATCTTCAAAACAAAGTTGCATCATCTGGACCAAAATATCCCGTGAATTGTTGAACATGCCAAGACATAACCGGGAGGAAGCCTCAGTTTAGATGCAGCTCTTTGCTCATGGAAATCAAATGTATACCCACGGCCGGTAGGAGCCACAGTTTTCACGAGCGACGTGGTTAATGACCCGTTTCCCGTCCCCGATTGGAGAACGCCACAAGCCGCAACTACTTCTAGCTCAATGGAATATATTTGCTACTCGTCGGACGCAGAGGACAAATCGGAGCCGCCAATGGGACTCGTCGACCGAGGCGGAGGTGGCGTCAGAGTAGAGAGTGAATGGAAAGAGCCTCCGCAGTAATGGGAGGGAAGCGCGCAGAAGATTTAGGAGAGACGAGGATCTGGATTCAAAGTGAAAAGAGGGAGCTTTCGGTGGTGAAGAGGGAGGGAGCAGAGCAAGGCGAAAAGCCTAACCTGAGCTCGTCAGACGCGGACGTCGAATCGGAGCCACCAATGGGGCTCCGGGAGGTGACGGCCGAGGTGGAGGAGGAGGCGGAGGCGGAGGCGGAGGCGTGGTCGGGAGTGAAGTGCACGGAAGGTTGAAGTCGAGCTCGTTGGAGGGAAGGAGAAGTCGGGAACGAAGAGGCAGAGAGAGACAGAGCGCGCGCAGAGATAACATGACGAGCCAACGGAGAAGTATCGGAGAGAGGCACGAGGGGGAGGGGGGAGGGGGAGTTTCAAAAATTCTGACTGGCCGGGTCGTCGATCCACGTGGCACGAAATGAGTGGACTGTCCATTGCTCACGTGGAAAGTCGACCCACCGATTATTTTACTCGCCTCGTAGGATTGTCTTTGCTTTCTTCTAACGCCATTTGGACAGCTGGAGTCGCCATTTCCTTTCCTCTTCGTCTTCTTGGATGAAGATTCATCTCTTTCCCTTCCGAAGAACGGAAGAAGTATCCTGCAAACTTGTCCGATAAATCAAAAAAAGAACGGATTGATTGAAACTCCTGATAGGATCCAAGGTCTTCCTTGAAACATCTGTTTTTACTCTTCTGTGGGATGCAGGGGAAATGTCCAGAGAGGAGGACTCCTTTCGCAAGCATGTACACATCCTTCCCAACAACAAGTGGGTTTGTAATTTCTGTGGGTATGAGTATAGTGGAGACACGACGAGGATCAGGGCCCACCTTGCTGGAGTTGCAGGATATGGGATTCAGGGCTGTGAAAACGTCGATAGCCAAGTGAGATCAAAAGCCCTCACTGCGTGGAAGGGTAAAAGACCGGCGAAATCAAGCAACAGGCAACGCTACCTTGGAGGGGGTCCGCATCTGCGTGCGACTCCGAACGATGAAGATGATTGTATAGTGACTTCATTCGCTGCCTTGCCGGACCTAACCTCTCATGTCATAAGCACTGTAGCTCCAAGTTCATCGGCTTTTCTTCCATTGCCTGAGACTGTGAACAATGAAGATGATTGGACGGTGACTTTACCCGTTGCCTGGCCGGACCTGAGCTCTGGTGTCATGAGCACTGTAAATGCAAGTTCATCAGCCTTTCTTCCATTGCCAAAGACAAATTTGCCCAATCGGTCTCTTCCTCCTCAAAACATGAACCCTCAGAGGGACTTTCCATTCTGGCCACGACGCCCTCAATCTCATGCGGTTGGTTCTTACTTTCTGCCGCAGAGTTTGGGTCATCTCATCCACTTCATCCGCCAACCAGACCTTGTATCTAAAGATTTGACTAACATGCTACGCCTAGTGAATGCAAAAGTGGAAGAACCCAATACCAAGGTTCCACAAGGTAATGTGCCTCTCCAAATTCCTCATATGTTAAAGCTCATGCAGCACGCTTAATTTGTCTTCTAATTCTTACTTTAAGAGTAGGCATATAGGTAGGACACTCAGATTTCCTATAGTAACTAACAACACAAAATAGGCAGGAATTAATAGGAAGAGAGCAGTTTAGGAATCGGTGAATGATAACTAATAGTTCTTTGAAAAGTAGGAACAAACAAATGCTTTTTAAGTGTGACATTCAAATCTAGAAAAGCCATAGCTCTCTCTATTCCCTCATATCACAAATGAAAAGAGTCATGTGAAACACAGAAGCTAGAACTCACCTTAGGGGCGACACCCCGGATTAATTCACTCAAAGTATTGTTGCTTTGACCCATCCCATACTAAGTTGTTTCTCATCCCGACAATTACTCCCTACCCCTGTCGAACTGGGTTATTATAGGTCCGCCAGCTTCCGAGTAGTTCGTCCTCAAATCACGCGGCTACTAGAGGGGTTGTTGCTTTCATGCCACATTGCCCCTTGATTAATTCACTCGAGGTATTGTTCGTTTTAACCCATCTCATATCAACTCTCACGGTTTTGTCTTTTGACATACATGTAGGCACTTTATCAAGAGATCACAGGAAGAAAATCAATTATAGAAGTTTTGACAGAAAGGTGGAATATGTCTTTGAAGGCAGGATTGACAATATCAGGAGCAACAGTGGCGAATTGATGCAGCTCAATAGCCTGCCTGATCGTGACATTGGATGGCGTAAAATTGGTAAAATCTACGTATCAAGAAAAGAAATAGCTAAAGGAAGTAATGGGACCATTGTCCTTGAGGGCATCTATGAAGATAGACCTGTTGCAGTGAAACGCCTTGTTCGGGCCCATTGTGATGTTGCTTCCAACGAGATTCAGATTTTGTTGGCATCTGACCAACATAAAAATATCGTTCGTTATCATGGAGTGGAGTATGACCCGGATTTTGTATATCTTGCTCTAGAGCGCTGTGCTTGTAGCTTAGACGATTTAATTCAAGTACACTCAGATTCTTCAAATAACTCTGCGTTCCCCGGTGATCCAGCATCAACGTATGATTATAAAATCAAATTGGATTCTGTTAGGGCTATGATGCAAGATGTTGACTTGTGGCGGGCAGATGGTTATCCCTCACCTTTGTTACAGAAGCTGATGAGGTCATTTTTATGTTTTGATTTGCCAAAAGGGTATGGATAGAGAGATAACTGCAGTATCTTATTGCGGCACTCCCAAAATCAACTGTCACATATTTGTATTTGTAGTGAGCTTGCTTACATATGTTTTACATGACTCGGAAGCATCTCATAGAGATCACTAGCTTCATGTACTCTTTTTTGCTGGCTTATGTGGGTATCAGGTGCTAGTTGAAGGACTTAATAGCTCTCTTGCAAAAACTTCCAAGTGATGCATGATACGGGGAATTATTAGGTCACTACCTTGACTGTGGTGAGCCCAATGCAATCACCATCGTGGGCTAAGTTTTGAACCTTGCAGCTTCCTTTCTAGAGTCTGTTAAGTTCAATCTCACCATCAAGGCTAAATTCTCAGTTTTCTTTCCATGGAAATCAATTAGGTATTATCAATTACCTAGTAATAATTCCATTGATTTTCCCATCTTGGTAAAAACAATATGCCTTCTTTCCTTTTGATTTGCGAAAGCCGTAGAATCCTCACGCACTCAAATCGGTAAATGTTGATGTGATTGATACAGTGATCAAATTCTATACCGGGTTTTTCATTGTAGAGTTTACGTAAAGAACCTATAACAGTTTTTTTCTCAAGTGTACTTCTAACATTCTTATTGGGTCTTAGTGTGTTAGAGAAATTCATTATTTTCGAATAAGATATGGCTTATTATATGTATATGATGCCTTCAAGTGGCCCGGATGCTATTTGGTTCTAGATACATTGTTGATTTAAGTCATGATGTCTTCTCTATGTTATGATACAGAAATGTGGTATCAGGACTCAGCCATTTGCATGACTTGAGAATTATCCATCGGGACTTAAAGCCTCAAAATGTCTTGATTACTAAGAATCAACCATTTTGTGCTCAGCTATCTGATATGGGCATTAGCAAACCCCTTCCTGAAGATAAATCTTCCCTGGGATATCACGCCACCGGTAAGTGCTGATGATAGCTTTATCCAAATCTTTGATCTTCTTTTCCTCAAGATTGATATATGCATAATTTGAATCTATACGGTGGTAAAGGGCCGTCAAATGGGCGAGTCGGGTCAAAAATAGTCCGACACGTATTGATCCATTTTCATGCAATGTAAATTTGATGAGCCATACTCAACCCAACCAATACACTATCCATACTCGACCCAGTCCATATTATCGAAACACGTTGTTATTTAACTCAATTTAGGTTAATCCACTCCGACCCATTTAATTCACTTTAAAAAGTAAATTGAACAATAAAAATAATAAATAAAATAAAAAATGTGAAAAACCTTTAACTAAACCTAAGAAAACTTATTTTTATGACATATATTTTTTAAAAATGGTATTGCTAAAACACTTTAATGCAATACAAATTTAATGGACAATTTTTATAATTTTTAATTGTTTTTTCTCTATTCTTTTTTTCTTCTTCTTCGACTGGTTGTTAGTCATGATGACGGCCAGCTATTGGCCACAGGAGAGCTCAAGTTCTCTCGACGCCAGCAACCTCTAGCCTCGTCAGTCATCGGCAAGATCGAGCTTGCCCGACATGGGTCTCGCTAGATGTCAACGAGGCCTCTGCCTCGCCAGTCGGCAGCAAGCTCGAGTCTCGCTAGATCAACAAGGCTCAAGCCTCGCCCATCATTGATGAGGCCTAGGCCTCGCCAAATCAGTGAGATCGAGCTCACTCAACATCGACGAGCTTGAGTCTCACCAGATTCGGCGAACTCGAGCCTTACTAGTCGTCAAGGACCTCAAGGGTCGGCGAGCTCGAGCCTCGCCTAGCTAGTCACTAGCCACCGGCTAAGGAAGGAGGAAGAAGAAAGGAAAAAAAAAGCAAAAAAGAGTGAGCTCGAGCCTCGCCAGTCGTTAATGACCTCAAGGGCCAGCGAGCTCAAGCCTTGCCTGGCCGATCGCCGTGCCGTCCACCAACTAAGGAAGGAGGAAAAAAAAAGAAAAGAAAAATGAAATACAAAAAATAATTCTAATTTCAATTTTAATGAAAAAAAAAATTGTTATAAATTTAAAGGGGAAAAGAGAGAGTGTGAGGCTTGCGTTGGAAATAGGTTCTTAAGTCCAACCCATTTAAGACCCATTTAACTAGTCTCTTCAAAATGTAAGTGGATCATATATGTGTTTACGACCCATTTTGACACCTCTGGCAATTTAGGGTTCGTATGACAAAATTTCTAGAACAAAAAATTGATTTCTGAATTTTTATTCCTTTAACAAGTTTCTGAGCAAAAAAACGCTTTTGACAACAACTCAAAATGTGACATGTAATATTCGCAAATTCCTGTATGTGATAATAATACTTAGATTTTAAGCTAAGTATTGTTTGCCTTAGTATTTGGATGAACACACGGAAAATTTAATCGAAACATAAATTTCGTGGGACACGGCTGGTAATTTTTGTAAACGTAAATCGTTTTGGGTTCGACGTGTGAATCGGATTATGTGTGTGCTAATAATAGAACTTAATTAAATTACTATCGTCTTAGTAGTTAATGGTTGTTATTAAATGGTAAGTTTTAGGTAATTGATAATAATAGTGAATAATTTGTGTTAATAGTGCTAGAAGAAGAAGATTACGTTCTGCTTATTACGTTTCCCCTTGCAAAATTTATTAAGTAAAATTAGAATTGTCATATGTCTTTGTACAAAGCTTTGCACGGCCATGTGTTACTACAAATAGGATTTTGTGGCTAATTTCTTTTACACATAAATTAAGTGATGATTTTTTCAAATGACTCATTTTCTTCTTTAATTTCCCTTGGCCACATGCAAGCGCCTTGCCTTGCATTTGCGCCACATCAAGCTTCCGACGTCAGGCATCCGATGACCCGAGCGACAAGCAATGATGAAAGTGAACGATGAGAAAAGTTTTCGTTTCTCACTTTTGTTCCAAAAAGCTAAAAATTTAATTTCTGATTTCTGCTCAAAATCTATTTTTAGATAAAAACCTGTTCTAGAAATAGAAAAATGAAACTGCGTTACCAAACGAATTTCTATTCTAAACTTGTTTTGGGCAACATAAAGATAAAGAAATTGAGAAACATAAATTTTGTCATGTGCACCCTTACTTGTTAAAGAAATCTCTTCTTTTAAAGAAGACTATTGAGTTGGAAGTCAGGTGGCGTTGTATTGCTTCTTATGTAATGGTAAAGTTTGTGGAGATTTAGTAGTCCTAGCCATGGCCTCCCTTCATTAACTAATGAATCTATTGTATTCATCTATATATAGTCCAAGTGATGAGGATTGTTCTATTGATCTTAGATGTCTGTCTTGCAGGTTGTGGAACCTCGGGATGGCGAGCACCTGAACTACTGCTTCCTGGAGGGCGCCAAACGCCGGCAATGGATGTGTTTAGTTTAGGTTGTGTCTTGTGCTTTTGCTTCACTCGTGGAAGACATCCATTTGGTGAAAATCTAGAACGTGACCACAACATTGCTAGCAACAAAATGGACCTGTCCTTTGTGGACATACCAGAAGCTCATGATCTATTTTCGTGTTTACTAAACCAAGATCCCCAATTGAGGTGAGTGTATTTTCATCCTTAATTTGAATCACTACCATTTTCATTCTACCATTTGATAGATTTTATAGTCATTGCTAGTTGACTGATTTCCAACATCACTTAATCTCACGAGTACTAAAGGTGCTCTCAAATTCGTCCAACATGGCTTAAATGTCAGTCTTGCTGGTGGGGCTCTACTTAATGAGCTAAAAAACTGTAGATCCCACTCATTTCTTTTGGCAATCTACAACATTAGCCGGAGAAAAGGTTGACCATGCGATAGCCTTGCCTTTGACAATTGTGATATTCAAATGGAAGATGATCATTGTGGGAGGCCTAGTTATTAGGGAGATAAGTTTGTTACCCACCCACGAACAAATAAATTCCAATCATTCCTAGCCTAGTATTAGATTTGCTATACATACACCAAAGAGGATTTCATGCGAAGATTCCGAGGATTTAGCATATGACGCTCAATACGAAATAAGAATCCTAGGGACTGGATGATTAGATTTCTAATTTAATGTACTTGGAGTAAGTAATTCCTGAGTTCTTGTTGTAGTCAAACAACTCCCTTCATCCCGAACTCGTGAGTTGTGAAGTGTATTTAAGTTTTCAGACATTTTGCTTACTCTTTCATTGAGTTAATGCAATTTTAATTATTTTAAAGATTGCATGAATGCCAATTGCAATGCTTTTGAACTCAGGAAGTCGGTCCATTTCAGTATCGTTCGTATAATTCATTTCTTTGAGCATGTTGGGTCAATGGTAAATTACTTTTTATGACTAGCAGGCCAAAGACATTGGAGGTGCTTCACCATCCATTTTTTTGGAGTTCAAAGATGAGACTGACCTTTCTTCATGACGTCAGCGATGAAGTAGAATCGGAAGCTGGGAAAGGCAATTCAGATCTTCTCAAAGCATTGGATAACATTGCACAATTGGCTTTTGATGGGAATTGGATAGAGAAAATAGATAAAGATGTTATGGACGACCTACACCAACACAGACGTAAGCCCTATGATGGAAGCAGTGTCAGAGACTTATTGAGAGTCGTGCGAAATAAGTTTAACCACCTCAAGACTGCTCCAGAAAAAGTTAAGGTACTCTCTTGCTCTCTCTCTCTCTCTCTAGAAGAGTGGCAATATTTACAGCCACATGCATACAAGGCTCAGGTCTGTTGTTGCTTGTTCTGGCAGGAGATCCTCGGATCGGATCCTAAGGGTTTGGACGCTTACTTCGCTAAACGATTTCCCAGACTCTTGATGGAGTCATACAAAGTGGTGTCCCAAAACTGCAAATGGGAGAAATCGCTTGCGGGAGTACTTTCTAAGTAATGTGCTTTTGACCCTTCGGCCACTTCCCACGATGATTCCTTCTTCAAGCCAGCAGGGTTGGCCATGAATACTATAGGACATTCCATCCGTCTTTTTTGTTGCGTTCGCTGTCTTGGTTACGAGAACCAAGTTGGACGAGCATTGGACTCTATTCCCATTGTTCCTAATATCAAGTTTTAAATAATTTTATAGTATATTGTTGCCGCATACTTTAAGTGTTTAATGTATTGTTCTTGATATTGCATAAACAAATATTATATTTCAATTTCGTGCAATTTTTTTTTCAATATCGCAATTTTGAAATTTAACTCTTGTACTTTATTTCAAAAAAGTTTATTTTTAGAGTTCAGAACAAAAGAAAAAGGCCCACGTACATGCTTGGGCCAACACGGCCCGGTAATCAGCCCTTATAGAGCATGGTATAATTTCTTTTTCAAATAATTTCTGATCACATTTACCACACAAAGCTTAGCGAGCCTCAAACATAAAAGTTGAGGTTGAAGTTGAAGTTCCATAATAACAAATTTTCACGAGGGCGTGCATTTCAACTACCCAGATTCGCCACGTGTTACTTAACAATTGATCTCGCAATGTCAACTTTTCCACACACGGACCATATATACGTCGCATAAAATAAGGTAATCAATGCATGCCACAGTGATAAGCCACCCAATTTACGGGGAAGGGGGCGATGAAATGGAATCTGCCACCCCCACCGAATTGGTTTTTTTTTCCCGTTTTAAATTTCTGTCCCTTTTTTCAAAAATTCGTGTATTTGTTATCTTTCGTATACTTTTAAATTTTAATTATCACTGATTTTATAGAAACTTTTCTCTTTTATATATTTTATTTCTTTCTTTTCAATCCATTAATCTTGTCCATTTATTAACTTAAAGTTTATTTTTCAACTTTAATTTATCTCGATCAATCCTTTTTCTAGTAAAATTCAAGTACAATCAAATTGTCACATGTTTCTAAAGTCTTATATAAAAGGTACTATTGTGACATTATCATCAGATGTTATTTTATTTTCCTTGTTGACTCATTTACGTGTCCCTTTTTAAGGCTTAAAATTAACTTTCACTTTAATTTTATTCAAGTTAATCCTTAAATATTTGCTTGAAATCAAATTTAAGAATATTTAAATCGTTGTACCTTAAAAGAAGAGGTCACCCCTTCAATGTTGTCATCAAATGTTACAGTGTTAATATCTTTGAATCAGTCATGAATCATGATACCATGAGAACTTCGCATGACATCACATATTTTTATTTCATACTTTGTTAGTTGAAATAAATGATAATTTAGCCAACAATGCTTACTATTTAAAAAATGTCAAAATTACTATTCTTGATTAAGCAAGCTCCTCATTGGCCTATTTCAATTCACATGGATTGATGACTTAGCACAATGGGTGGCTTGGATGATCTCATGATGAATGGCCAATATCACTTGCTTTACTATTAAAAAAAGCTAAAAGAAGCTCCCATTGGTTCATTCAAGTTGACAAGAATCACCGGCAATATGGTAATTTTTGCCACATGGGGGCATTTTTGTAATTTTTACATATGGGAAGGGCTTCAAGGCTTGTCTAGTCGGAATAAACTTGCTGAACACTAGAAACTTGGATGGAAAATAGTCAAAGATAGTTAAGGGCGTGTTTGGTAACGATTCTGTTCCCAAGAACAATTTCTAAAAAAATGATTATTTTTTATTTTGTTCATGAGAACAATTTCTAAGTATTTTAATCCGTTTGGTAATTGTTTAAAATTTCAATTCCCGAAATAGAATTGCATTTGGTACCGTTATGAAAATTTCTAATCCAAAATCATTTTTTAATAATTTTTTAATAATTTTATTACTTTTTTTCTTTTTTCTTCTCTTCTTTTTTTTCTTTTCTTTCTCTTCTTCTCCTTCAAGGTCTATCGATCGCTGGCCTTGGGATGACCGGCAACCGGCCAGACGAGGGTTGGCGACCTTGCCGAAGCATTGCCTACCCTTGGCAAGGCGGCGCCTTATCAACCAAGCCTTGCCAGTAGCTGGAGCCTCGCCAGTGGTCAAGGGAGGCTCGGGTAGCAATTTTCCTCTAATTACGATTATGATTTCACTTTAATAGACTAATTCCATAACAATTTTTTTGTAAGCTTTGATGAAACAAAAAAAGACTTCTTTTTATTAAGTTTGTCCACGTTAGATCACTGATCATGCCACAAATGATGATCAAAATGACTGGATGGTCATGTCAGCAATTTCAAACGATAGTTGATCGAAATGACCATATTAAATTTCACATACGATTCGTAGTGCATTGAACCAATTAAAAAGTCTAAGATTGGAATCTGTGAACTGAAGTAGCAATTTTCCTCTAATTACGATTATGATTTCATAACAAAAAAGGTAGTACATCTCTCTCTCTCTCTCTCTCTCTCTCTCTCTCCCTCTTCGTTTCCCAACTTCTCCTTTCCTCCAACAAGCTTGGCTTCAACTTCCCATGCGCTTCACTCCCGACCATGCCTCCACCTCCGCCTCCGCCGTCACCTCCCGGAGCCCCATTGGCAGCTCCGATCTGACGTCTGCATCCAACGAGCTCAGGTTAGGTTTTTCACCTTACTCTGCTCTCTCTCTCTCTCCATTCCCCTTCACTACCCCTCTTCCCTTCAATCACGACCTCTGCTCCCTCCCTCTTCAAAGTCCAGGATTAAGAAGTGCGGTGGAAAGGAAAATTCATATCTGAGAATTAGATTTCACATTGCTGCTTGCACAAGATAATCCAAATACAAGCAATTTGCAAGTTCTTACAAATAATATACATACCTTTTCTGGAAGCTTCTTAGCTTTAACCAACTACTTCATGTATCTCTGCAAAAAAATTTGGGGGGTGTCATTCCTGATGGCGTCAATGATGAAGCGCTTAGGAGACTTGGTTTCACCACAGGCTGATTCTCTCCTGAAAAGGTGGTTTGGTATGAACTATACAGAACTATGGCTACTAGCGACTTCGTGATATCCTTTTCACAACAATAGACGCATAGTCTCGTAAACCAAAAGAGACCACTTGATGCGATAGCTCCCCAAATTCTTCTTCTTCTTTTTTTCTTTTCTAAACAGAACTTATGGAGGAAAAGAGCGTGGGCTGACTGTTTACATGAAAAATATAAAATGGTTTGAATAATTACCTTGAGCCTGGCAATCAACTACTCAAACCGATAACTGCCCTTAAGTTGATAGGGGTATGGACTTCCAATTGCGTATTTACCCAGGACAAAACAAGTTGCTGAGTAAAGAGCTGTGGCAGCACCCGTACTCAAGCCTCCGATGCCAACTTTCACTGCAAAAACATGACAAGCAGTTGCTAAATCGCAAAATGTTTTTCAAGATGGAATTGTTGATTGATCAGCAATTTTTTTACTAGTAAATATCAGAGAAGCACATGGCACATACAATTAAGCATACTATCAGCCAAAAAGACGAGTGGTGTTGCAAACTGCTGTGGTTGCCTTGGGTATAAGGACAGTCTATCAGTAATCTTTCCTACCTGAGAAGCCGTGAAAATGTGAAGTTCTTATCCCAACATTCTGCTTAATTGACAACCAGAGTCTGGAAATTAGTTCCAGAAGGTAATTCAGAATAGAAAAAGTTAAAGATTGCACATATTAGAGAAATGCGTCTTCTAGAAAATTTTCTCCTGGTCTTAATTATCATCAGCTGGTTCTGTTGACAAAAGATTGGCAATATGCACTGCCAAGCATATAAGCCTTCCCAGTCATCTGGACTATCTTCTGAAATCTCTCGAACATCAAACCCTGGAAGCATGCATCAAAACATACTTTTAAATTACAGTATGCATGAATCGATCATATTGGAAGAAAGAAAAGATAGGAATAGACTAATCATCTTACATGCAGTACAAGGAAATCCGCCTAACAAAGCCATGGTACGGATGGGAGCAGTTGGACAGAGCAATTTAATCTGCTTGAGGAAAATTTTCCCTAGATGTATAAAGCCTGCTGATATCAAACTAATTCTTATTTTGAGCAGCGGAGACTAAGGAGGAGCGCACTTACGCTAGGAAGATAGACGGATTCCAAGTGCTGGGACAAGCTGAGCCAACCAAAAAAAGCAGATTTAGAGTTTACTTCATTTTGAAATTTTCATGCAGATGAAGGACATCGAAATATGCATAGCCTTAGGACCAACACAGTGGGAAAATTTCATCTCAAAATCTCAAGAATCGACAATGGCCACCTCAGAAAAGTTCTTCTACCCCCGATTTGGACCATAATATCCCGTGAATTGTTGAACATGCAAAGACATAACCAGTAGGAGCCACAGTTTAGATGCAGCTCTTTGCTCACGGAAATCAAATGTATACCCACGGCGGGTAGGAGCCACAGTTTTCGCGAGCGACGTGGTCAATGACCCGCTTCCCGTCCCCGATTGGAGAACCCCACAACCCGGAACTACTTCTAGCTCAATGGAATGTATTCGCAACTCGTCGGACGCAGAGGACAAATCGGAGCCGCCAATGGGGCTCGTGGACGGAGGCGGAGGCGGCGTCGGAGTAGAGAGTGAATGGAAAGAGGCCTCCGCAGTAAGGGGAGGGAAGCGCACAGAAGATTTAGGAGAGACGAGGATCTGGATTCAAAATGAAAGAGGGAGCTTTCGGTGGTGAAGAGGGAGGGAGCAGAGATCGCTAATGAAGGGAAGAGGGGTCGTGACGAGGGATGGAAAGAGGGAGAGAGCAGAGCAAGGCGAAAAGCCTAACCTGAGCTCGTCGGATGCAGATGTCGAATCGAAGCCACCAATGGGGCTCCGGGAGGCGACGGCGGAGGAGGCGGGGGAGGTGGAGGCGTGGTCGGGAGTGAAGCTTACAGGTTGAAGTCGAGCTCGTTGGTGGGAAGGAGGAGAAGTCGGGAAACGAAGAGGCAGAGAGAGACAGAGCGCGCGCAGAGACAACATGACGAGCCAACGGAGAAGTAGCGGAGAGAGAGGCACGACGGAGTTTCAAAAATTCTGACAGGGTGGGTCTTGTGAGGCACGTGGCGGACAATGAGTGGATTGTCCATTGCCCACGTGGAAAGTCAGACCCGCCGAAAGTATTCTCTTTTCCTAAAGTCATCCAAAACCCCCACCATTTCCTTTCCTCCTCTTTTTCTGGTCCATGTAAGTCTTCGTCTTCTTGGATGAAGATTCATCTCTTTTCTTTCCGAAGAAGTATCCTGTAAACTTGTCCGATAAGTGAAAAAAAAGAACGGATTGATTGAAACTCCTGATAGGATCCAAGGTCTTCCGAAACATCTGTTTACTCTTCTGTGGGATACAGGGGAAATGTACAGAGACGAGAACTCCTCTCGCATGCATGCACACATCCTTTCCAACGAGAGGTGGGTTTGTAATTTCTGTGGGTATGAGTATAGTGGAGACACGACGAGGATCAGGGCCCACCTTGCTGGAGTTGCAGGATATGGGATTCAGGGCTGTGAAAACGTCGATAGCCAAGTGAGATCAAAAGCCCTCACTGCGTGGAAGGGTAAAAGACCGGCGAAATCAAGCAACAGGCAACGCTACCTTGAAGGGGGTCCGCATCTGCGTGCGACTCCGAGCTCTGGTGTCATGAGCACTGTAAATGCAAGTTCAGCAGCCTTTCTTCCTTTGCCAAAGACAAATTTGCCCAATCAGTCTCTTCCTCCTCAAAACATGAACCCTCAGGGGGACTTTCCATTCTGGCCACAACGCCCTCAATCTCATGCGGTTGATTCTTACCCTTTGCCGTGGAGTTTTAGTCGTCTCATCCGCTTCATCTGCTTCATCGGCCAACGAGACCTTGTATCTAAAGATTTGACTAACATGCTACGCCCAGTGAATGCAGAAGTGGAAGAACCCAATTCCAAGGTTCCACAAGGTAATGTGCATCTCCAAATTCCTCATATGTTAAAGCTCACGCAGCACGCTTAATTTGTCTTCTAATTCTTACTTTAAGAGTAGGCATATAGGCAGGACGCTCAGATTTCCTATAGTAACTAACAACACGAAATAGGCAGGAATTAATAGGAAGAGAGCAGTTTAGGAGTTAGTGAATGATAACTAATAGTTCTTTGAAAAGTAGGAACAAACAAATGACATTCAAATCTGGAAAAGCCATAGCTCTCTCTATTCCCTCATATCACAAATGAAAAGAGCAATGTGAAACACAGAAGCTAGAACTCACACCTAAATTTTTGGAGACTGGGACATAGGCGTATCCCCTTGCGTTCACGGAAATTAAAGCGTATGCTATTTCTGTTATATAAAGCTTTAAATCAAAGTACTATAACTTGTCAATTCAATCCAAATGCAACCTATCACATGCAAAGATTGAGGCAAACAATAAACTCGCACAAATTGCTGCTTGCACATGAGTTCACTTGATTAGTGAACTTTCTTTGTTGGTGGGCTGACTTTGGAGATGGACAATTATATCAGTACACATAAAAGCATCAGTTTAAATTCAATCTCATGTACCAATGTCGTGAACATCATTTCAAATTTCATCCATGTTTACCTTAGGGGTGACACCCTGGATTAATTCGCTCAAAATATTGTTGCTTTGACACATCCCATACAAAGTTGTTTTTCATCCCGACAGTTACTCCCTGTCCTTGTCGAACTGGGTCGTTATAGGCCTACTAGCTTCCGAATAGTTTGTCCTCAAATCACATAGCTACTAGAGGGGTTGTTGCTTTGATACCACATTGCCCCTTCATTAATTCACTTGAGGTATTGTCCGGTTTAACCTATCTCGTACCAAGTCTCACGGTTTTGTCTTTCGGCTTACATGTAGGTACTTTCTCAAGAGATCACAAGAAGAAAATCAATTATAGAATTTTTGACAGAATGGTGAAATATGTCTTTGAAGGCAGGAATGACAATATCAGGAGCAACAGTGATGAATTGATGAAACTCAATAGCCTGCCTGATGGTGGCACTGAATGGCGTAAAATTGGTAAAATCTACGTATCAAGAAAAGAAATAGCTAAAGGAAGTAATGGGACCATTGTTCTTGAGGGCATCTATGAAGATAGACCTGTTGCAGTGAAACGCCTTGTTCGGGCCCATTGCGATGTTGCTTCCAACGAGATTCAGATTTTGATGGCATCTGACCGACATAAAAATATCGTTCGCTATCATGGAGTGGAGTATGACCCGGATTTCGTGTATCTTGCTCTAGAGCGCTGTGCTTGTAGCTTAGACGATTTAATTCAAGTACACTCAGATTCTTCAAATAACTCTGTGTTCCCGGGTGATCCAGCATCAACGGATAATTATAAAATCAAATTGGATTCTGTTAGGGGTATGATGCAAGATGTTGACTTGTGGCGGGCAGATGGTCATCCCTCACCTTTGTTACAGAAGCTGATGAGGTAATTTTTATGTTTTGACTTGCCAAAAGGGTATGAATAGAGAGATAACTGCAGTATCTTATTGTGGCACTCCTAAAATCAACCGTCACATATTTGTATTTGTATTTGGAGTGAGCTTGCTTACATATGTTTTACATGACTCAGAAGCATCTCATAGAGATCACTAGCTTCATGTACTCTTCTTTGCTGGCTTATGTGGGTATCAGGTACTAGTTGAAGGGCTTGATAGCTCTCCTGCAAAAACTTCCAAGTGATGCATGATACGGGGAATTATTAGGTCACTACCTTGACTGTGGTGAGCCCAATGCAATCACCATCGTGGGCTAAGTTTTGAACCTTGCAGCTTCCTTTCTAGAGTCTGTTAAGTTCAATCTCACCATCAAGGCTAAATTCTCAGTTTTCTTTCCGTGGAAATCAATTAGGTAATATCAATTACCTAGTAATAATTCCATTGATTTTCCCATCTTGGTAAAAACAGTATGCCTTCTTTCCTTTTGATTTAAGAATGCTGTAGAATCCTCACGCACTCAAATCGGTAAATGTTGATGTGATTGATACGGCGATCAAATTCTATACCAGGGTTTTCATTGTAGAGTTTATGTAAAGAACCTATAACAGTTTTTTCTCCAGCGCACTTGTGAAATCTTTATTGGGTCTTAGTATGTTAAAGAAATTCATTATTTTCGAATAAGATATGGCTTAGTATATGTATATAATGCTTTCAAATGGCCCGGATGCTACTTGGTTCCAAATACATTGTTGATTTAAGTCATGATATCTTCTCTATATTATGACACAGACATGTGGTAAAAGGACTCAGCTATTTGCATGACTCGAGAATAATCCATCGGGACTTAAAGCCTCAAAATGTCTTGATTACTAAGAATCGATCATTTTGTGCTCAGCTATCTGATATGGGCATTAGCAAACCCCTTCCTGAAGATAAATCTTCCCTGGGATATCATGCCACCGGTAAGTGCTGATGATAGCTTTATCCAGATCTTTGATCTTCTTTTCCTCAAGATTGATATATGCATAATTTAAATCTATACAGTGGTAAAGGGCGGTCAGATGGGCGGGTCGGGTTGAAAATGGTCCAACCCATATTGATTCATTTTCATGCAATGTAAATTTGATGATCGATACCCGACCCAACCAATACACTATCCATACTCGACCCAATCCATATTATCGAAACACATTGATATTTAACTCAATTTAGGCTAATCCACTCGCACCCATTTAATTCACTTTAAGCTATTCATAGATGTTACTTGAATAAAATTTAAAAAGTAAATTAAACAATAAAAAATAGTAAATAAAATAAAAAAATGTGAAAAACCTTTAACTAAACCTAAGAAAACTTATTTCTTATGATATTTTTTTAAAAAAATGGTATTGCTAAAACACTTTAATGCAATACAAATTTAATGGACAATTTTTATAATTTTTAATTGTTTTTTCTCTGTTCTTTTTTCTTTTTCTTTTTCTTTTCTTTTTCTCTGACTAGTTGTCGGCCATGATGACGGCTAGCTATTGGCCACAGGAGAGCTCAAGCTCTCCCGACGCCAACAAGCTTTAGCCTCGCTAGTCGTTGGCGAGATCGAGCTTGCCCAACATGGGTCTCACCAAATCGTTGAGGCTCAAGCCTCACCAGATGTCAACGAGACCTCCGCCTCGCCAGTCGGCAGCAAGCTTGAGTCTCGCCAAATCGGTGAGGCTCGAGCCTCGCCCATCATTGACGAGACCTAGGCCTCACCAGATCAGCGAAATCGAGCTCGCTCGACACCAACGAGCTTGAGTCTCGCCAGATCCAACGAGCTCGAGCGTTACCAATTGTTAGGGACCTCAAGGGCTAGCGAGCTCGAGTCTCGCTTGGCCAATCACCGACCACTGGCTAAGAAAGGAGGAAGAAGAAAGGAAAATAAAAAAAAGAGTGAGCTCGAGCCTTGCCTAGCTGATCGCCATGCCGTCCACCAACTAAGGAAGGAGGAAGAAGAAAGCAAAAAAAAAGGAAAGAAAAAAAAAAAAAAAAAGAAATACAAAAAAATTATTCTAATTTCAATTTTTATGAAAAAAAAAAAAATTGTTATAAATTTAAAGGGGGAAAGAGAGAGTGTGAGGCTTGGGTTGGAAATAGGTTCTTAAGTCCAACACATTTAAGACCCATTTAACTAGTCTCTTCAAAATGTAAGTAAATCATATATGGCCCATTTATGATTTAAATGGGTCATATATGGTTTAAGACCCATTTTGACACCTTTGGCAATTTAGGGTATGTATGACAAAATTTCTAGAACAAAAAATTGATTTTTGAATTTCTATTCCCTTAACAAGTTTTTGAGCAAAAAAACGCGTTTGATAACTACTCAAAATGTGACATCCAAGATTTATGTATTTGAAATTATGTAATATTTGGAAATTCCTATATGTGATAATAATACTTAGATTTTAAGCTAAGTATTATTTGTCTTAGTATTCGGATGAACACGCTGAAAATTTAATTGAAACGTAAATTTCTTGGGATGCGGCTGGTAATTTTCGTAAATGTAAATCATTTTGGGTGCAAAGTGTGAATCGGATTATGTGTGTGCTAATAATAGAACTTAATTAAATTTCTATCGTCTTACTAGTTAACGGTTGTTATTAATTGTGTAAGTTTTAATTAATTGAAAATAATAGTGAATAATTTGTGTTGATAGTGCTAGAAGAAGAAGATTACGTTCTGCTTATTACATTTCCCCTTGCAAAATTTATTAAGTAAAATTAGAATTGTCATATGTCCTTGTACGAAGCTTTGCACGGCCATGTGTTCTTACAAATAGGATTTTGTGGCTAATTTCTTTTACACATAAATTAAGTGATGATTTTTTCAAATGACTCATTTTCTTCTTTAATTTCCCTTGGCCACGTGCAAGTGCCTTGCCTTGCATTTGTGCCACATCAAGCTAAAGATTAACATGTAAATTTACACCTAGTACTATAAGAAATAAAATTATCTTAATCAATTTTAACAAAACTCATTCTATCTTGCCAAAAAACTCATTTTCATTCCTCCAAAAAGTCAAATAGAAGCTGTATGTGTTAATTGTGTTAATTCCGCTTTTCAATCTAAGAATTTGGAGAGCAAACTTCATATTCAAGCGCTATTAAGGTGAAAAAGGCAATTGGTAGCTTGTGATTTATGGTTGTATCTATGTAAGTGAAGTTTCTAATATTAAGTTTGCTAAAATATATTTAGTTACTTCTAACTTGGTTTGTTGGGTGAGATGTGAAGTCTTGATTATGGTAGTTATTAAGTGGCCTTGACAATTTCTTGATTTGTCCTAATTCATTTTGTGTGGTTCTATGTGGTTTGGGTAGTCAAAACACGATCGTTCTGCCATATTTAGCTTGATGACCCATTACATGTTCATTTTGCCTCATTCTGAGTAGTTAGAATCAAGTCATTATGTTATATTTGTCTTGATAAACTATTGTATATTCGTTTTGCCTCTTTTTGCCTCATTCTGAGTAGTTGGAATCTGGTCATTCTACTATATCCATCTTAATAACCCATTGTGCCTCATTCTGAATAGTTAGAATCTGGTCATTTTGCTATATTTATCTTGATAACTAATTGCATGTTCATTCTGCTAGAATTTTACTAGTTAGAATTTGTTTGTTTTACTTGTTTCTACTAGAATTTTCTGTGATAAAATTTGTCCATTCGTGGATCTGCTCGAATATGTTCATTGGAGAGTCTGTTCACTTCCTGGATTTACCAACTTGTGAATCTATTCGGTGATAAGTCTATTTATCGATTCAGATAAATTTTACTAAATATGAATCTACTTCTCATTGAATCTGTTCATTTGTTGATTATGTCCATTATTTAATTTGTCCATTTGTATATTTGTTCATCGTTGGATCTATTCTTTTATTCTATTAGCTTTTATCAAGCCAAAATTTACTCTTTTGATTGTTCAGACTTTACAATCAGAATGTATTTGTTTTACTAGACTTAGAATATACCCATTTGATTTACCAATTTTTAATATCTAGAATCTACTCAATGGTCAGACTCTGAATATACCCATTTGATTTACCAGATTCTAATGTCTAAAATCTGTTCAATGTTTAGACTAAGAATATATCCATTTGATTTACTAGATTTTAATGTCCAGAACTTGCTCAATATTCACTTGAATGTCTAGATTTTAACAATCGGAATATGATTGTATCTTACTTCATTTGCAATTATTTGACTAATACACTAAACTGAGTTGAGATATGTGCGATATATCATGACTCAAATGAGATTAATGTAATTTCATCACCCATATAACGGTAAGTGACCATATCCCATAGGAGAAGTTTGCAGGATATCTCAATGGTTGGGATGCCTTACGGAGTGTTTCAGGATGTCTCGGGAGTCAAGATGTCCCTATGACGAGATTCCTTGTGGTGAAAGTTTGCAAAATACCTTGAAGTTGAGATTCCCCAGTGATTGAGATGCCCCAAGAATATTCGAGAGGATGAAATCATTAATGAATAAAATTCATTGCCATGTGTAGAACTAAACATTACTTAAATTGTTTGTTTGTGTGAAACACGGCGTGTATATGCATTAGTCTGAATGGACGTTTTGTTGGTTGCCAATTTCTGTGATAAATGAATATGGGAAAAGTAAAGTCTACTTAAGTTTTATCACACTTACTGGATGTTTATGCATTTATTTTGTGTATTCTAGGCGAAGTGGCAAGAAATTTTTTTTAACTTAACACTAGAGATTTCATTTACTGAGTTTCAGCTCATCCCTTTTATTTTTTAGACGTATAGGATGAGCACCCTCAACCCTTGCGTTATGGAGTCCCTATGTATAATGAAGCTTTTTATGAAAGTGTACTTGAACCAGAGTTTGGAATAATATATACCAAATGTAGTTCTACAATATGGGTTGATATAGGAGGTTTCACGGAGTAGGTTCCTTTTCAGCTTGTTGCTTGGTACCAGAACCTTGACAGTGAGTTAGTCGGTCCGTTGTGTGGCTTCGATTTGGACGATGAAAATGCAATAGATGGAGAAGTTATCAACCTGTGATTTCAGTCTACCCGTTTTTATAGACAGATTTTTGGAAGTACAATATAGTCTAGAGATAGGTCTCCCTACACTACCCAGACTAATGTTTGTTACTTGTAATGTAATGAAGATGTGAACTCAAATGTGGTATAAATAAAATACACTTAAGTATACTTGTTATAATTGTAATTCTTTAATTGTTAAAAGAATATTCGTAAATATTTGATTATGCTTCCGCAAGTTAAAAGAGAGTAATAATATAAAAAACACATGTCGGATGATGTTTCAGAATGTCATACAAAATTTTTGTTTCTAGAACAGAAATTTGTTTGATAACAAAATAAAATTTCTATTTCTAGGGGGATGGCAGCCGGCATCTAGCGTCCGACATGGGGGCGTGTGGCGTGCAACATCCGGTTTCCGGTGACGGGCAATGACGAAAGTAAACGATGAGAAAAGTTTTTATTTCTCACTTTTGTTCCAAAAATAGAAAAGCTAAAAATTTAATTTCTGATTTCTGCTCCAAATCTATTTTTGCGATAAAAATCTATTCCAAAAATAGAAAAACGAAATTGTGTTACTAAACGAATTTCTATTCCAAACCTATTTCGGGGAACATAAAAATAAGGAAATTGAGAAACGGGAATTTTGTCATGTACACCGTTACTTGTTAAAGAAATCTCTTCTTTTAAAGAAGACTATTGAGTTGGAAGTCAGGTGGCATTGTATTGCTTCTTATGTAGTGGTAAAGTTTGTGAAGATTTAGTAGTCCTAGCCATGGCCTCCCTTCATTAACTAATGAATCTATCGTATTCATCTATATATGGTCCAAGTGATAGATTCTTCTATTGATCTTAGATGTGTGTCTTGCAGGTTGTGGAACCTCGGGATGGCGAGCACCTGAACTGCTGCGTCACGATGGGCGCCAAACACCGGCAATGGATGTGTTTAGTTTAGGTTGTGTCTTGTGCTTTTGCTTCACTCGTGGAAGACATCCATTTGGTAAAAATCTAGAACGTGACCACAACATTGCTTGCAACAAAATGGACCTGTCCTTTGTGGACATACCAGAAGCTCATGATCTGTTTTCGTGTTTACTAAACCAAGATCCCAAATTGAGGTGAGTGTATTGTCATCCTTAATTTGCATCACTACCATTTTCGTTCTTCCATCTGATAGATTTTATAACCATTGCTAGTTGACTGATTTCCAACATCACTTAATCTCACAAGTACTAAAGGTGCCCTCAAATTCGTCCAACATGGCTTAAATGTCAGTCCTACTGGTGGGGCTCTACTTAATGAGCAAAAAAAGTGTAGATCCCACTCATTTCTTTTGGCAATCGACAATAGTAGCCGGAAAAAAGGTTGACCATGCGATAGCCTAAATGCCTTTGACAATTGTGATATTCAAATGGAAGATGATCATTGTGGGAGGCCTAGTTATTAGGGAGATATGTTTGTTACCCACCCACAAACAAATAAATTCCAATCATTCCTACGTAGTATTAGATTTGCTATACATACACCGAAGAGGATTTCATGCAAAGATTCCAAGGATTTAGCATATGACGCTCAATATGAAATAAGAATCCTAGGGACTGGAGATTTCTAATTTAAGGTACTTGGAGTAAGTAATTCCTAAGTTCTTGTTGTAGTCAAACAACTCCCTTCATCCCGGACTCGTGAGTTGTGAAGTGTATTTAAGTTTTCAGACATTTTGCTTACTCTTTCATTGAGTTAATGCAATTTTAATTATTTTAAAGATTGCATGAATGCCAAACTTGCAATGCTTTTGAACTCAGGAAGTCGGTCCATTTCAATATCATTCGTATAATTGATTTCTTTGAGCATGTTGGGTCAATGGTAAAATACTTTTTATGACTAGCAGGCCAAAGACATCGGAGGTGCTTCACCATCCATTTTTTTGGAGTTCAAAGATGAGACTGACCTTTCTTCATGACGTCAGCGATGAAGTAGAATCGGAAGCTGGGAAAGGCAATTCAGATCTTCTCAAAGCATTGGATAACATTGCACAATTGGCTTTTGATGGGAATTGGATAGAGAAAATAGATAAAGATGTTATGGATGACCTACATCAACACAGACGTAAGCCCTATGATGGAAGCAGTGTCAAAGACTTATTGAGAGTCGTGCGAAATAAGTTTAACCACCTCAAGACTGCTCCAGAAAAAGTTAAGGTACTCTCTCTCTCTCTCTCTAGAAGAGTGGCGATATCTACAGCCGCATGCATACAAGGCTCATGTCTGTTATTGCTTGATTCTGGCAGGAGATCCTCGGATCGGATCCTAATGGTTTGGATGCTTACTTTGCTAAACGATTCCCCAGACTCTTGATGGAGTCATACAAAGTGGTGTCCCAAAACTACAAAAGGGAGAAATTGCTTGCGGGAGTACTTTCTAAGTAATGTGACTTTGACCCTACGGCCACTTCCCACGATGATTCCTTCTTCAAGCCAGCAGGGTTGGCCATGAATACTATAGGACATTCCATCCGTCTTTTTTATTGCATTCGCTGTCTTGGTTACAAGAATCAAGTTGGACGGGCGTTGGACTCTATTCCCATTGTTCCTAATATCAAGTTTTAAATAATTTTATAGTATACTATTGCCGCATACTTTAATTGTTTAATGTATTGTTCTTGATATTGCATAAACAAATATTATATTTCAATTTCGTGCATTTTTTTTCAATATCGCAATTTTTAAATTTAACTCTTGTACTTTATTTCAAAAAGTTTTTCTTTTAGATTTCAGAACAAAAAAAAAAAAGCCCAGGTACACGCTTGGGCCAACACGACCTGGTGGTCAGCCCATGTAGACACTTCTCATCAACAAAATTAGCTTTCAACCCGTTAGTAGTTTGGCAACTTCTTCCCCTAGCTAGTAAATTTTTTCCATATGCAATCTAAATATCTAAAGAAAAATATTTAGGTTAAATAAATCTCAATGGAGTAGGTAACATTCTCAGTTATGAAAGAAATGTCACTCTACTTGCAAGTATTTACCTGTGTAATAGACATCACTCTATTATTTTGAAGTATTTACCCACACGATGAATAATTTTTCTATATAATTTCTAACATATCTCGTATGGTTGATAATTTGCCCTCATTGGAGCTAATGGCTCTGGGAATTGAAAGTATGCATCCACATGTAATTAAAATATATATAACACTCGTGTATTTCAAAACCTCATAAAGAAATAAATGGCAAGAAAATGCATTAATGGTTCTAAACCTCATAAAGAATGGAGGAAAAATCTTATGTATTGTCTACATACTCCATGCATTTTCTAATCAAATTTATGTACACTTAGTTCGTCCAATCAAGTTGTTCTAGATTCATAAAATTTCGGCTCAAATCTATCCGACACAAAATCAGACCAAATTCGTGAACGTGGCATCAAATGACCCCAAAGGATGATGTGAAAAAAATATATGAATGCACACATGGATGTGTGTGAAAAGAAAAAGTGCAATATAGACAGTATTGAACTATGACTTGTTGCCCGATATTGATGCTTGTGTGGACATCTACATTGGAAAAAAAATTAATCATGTCATACTCACTATGATATCAATCAACGGTCATGTCAATTGGATATGGCTGCATTTGGTGTCAGAGGGACTTGACTAAAAAAATTATGAAAAAAGTGGAAAACAAAGTAAAAATGATAGTATAAGGACCAAAAGTAAAAGGTTTTGTAAAATAATATTTGGCTCCCTCGTGGATTGTCATTTGGGCAATCTTTTTATATAGACACTTATATGCTTTATTATTTTTCACTTCCGATGTATGATGATTTGGCTTATAATTTCTTTTCTTTTATTGGTATTTGGCTTTATAATTTTACTTTCATGATAGGTAGGTACTCACCATATTTATTGGTTTTGGAGAGATAGAATTAGTGTGGTCTAGATAATAATAAGATTGGATTTTCCCTGATTACAGGAGCGTGTTATTCTCTCTCTCTCTGACTGAGGTGGCTTAAGATGTTGTAAGTATATTATTTTGTTTTGTTTTTTTCTAACCATATACAACAGGCAGGAATATCTCAAATCCAAGAAAAAGGTTAAAGACATATAAATAATATTATTATCAACCAAATCACGCCAACATTTATTCCCAACCGACCCATCCAAAACCCATCCAAAACTATCATCAATCATTAAGTCATTTTTGAAATTATTGCGTGTGAGAAGTTCTAATTTAATTTGACCCTTAAAAAAATTCTAATATAAGGACAACAGGCATTAACACATTTTCATTTTCCAACTTAAAAAGCTTTCTTGCATTTTATAATTTGACCTTCATCATCACGTAATCGTGATTATAGAGCATGGTATGATTTCTTTTCCAAATAATTTATGATCACATTCACCACGCAAAGCTTAGCGAGCCTCAAACATAAAAGTTGAGGTTGAAGTTGAAGTTCCATAATAACAAATTTTCACGAGGGCATGTATTTCAACTACCCGGATTCGCCACGTGTTAGTTAGCAATTGATCTCACAATGTCAACTTTTCTACACACGGACCATATATACGTCGCATAAAATAAGGAAATCAATGCATGCCACAGTGATAAACCACCCGATTTACGGGGAAGGGGGCGATGGAATGAAATCTGCCACCCCACCAAATTGGTTCTTTTTTCTTCCTTTTTAAATTTCTCTCCCTTTTTTTTTATTCGTGTATTTGTTATCTTTCGTATACTTCTAAATTATAATTATCACCGATTTTATAGAAACTTTTCTCTTTTATATATTTTATTTCTTTCTTTTCAATCCATTAATCGTGTCCATTCATTAGCTTAAAGTTTATTTTTCAACTTAAATTTATCTCAATCAATCCTATTTCTAGTAAAATTCAAGTGCAATCAAATTGTCACATGTTTCTAAAGTCTTAGATAAAAGGTACTATTGTGACATTATTATCGGATGTTATTTTATTTTTCCTTATTGATTCATTTACGTGTCCCTTTTTAAGGCTTAAAATTAATTTTTTACTTTAATTTTATTCAAGATTATCCTTAAATATTTGCTTGAAATCAAATTTAAAAATATTTAAATCGTTGTACCTTAAAAGAAGAGGTCACCCCTTCAATGTTGTCATCAAATGTTACAGTGTTAATATCTTTGAATCAGTCATCAATCATGATATAATGAGAACTTCGCATGACATCACATATTTTTATTTCATACTTTGTTAGTTGAAATAAATGATAATTTAGCCAACAATGCTTACTATTTAAAAAATGTCAAAATTACTATTCTTGGTTAAGCAAGCTTTTCATTGGCCCATTTCAATTCACATGGATTGATGACTTAGCACAATGGGTGGCTTGGATGATCTCATGATGAATGACCAATATCAATTATATCACTAGCTTCGCTATGAAGAAAAGCTAAAAGAAGCTCCCATCGGTTCGTTCAAGTTGACAAGAATCACTGGCCATTTGGAAATTTTTGCCACATGAGGGCATTTTTGTAATTTTCACATATGCGAAGGCCTTCAAGGCTTGTCTAGTCGGAATAAACTTGCCGAACGCTGGAAACTTGGATGAAAAATAGTCAGAGATGGCTAATAGGCCTCAACCGGTCGAAATCAACTGAACTGGGTTGAGCCAGTCGAACCGAGTTGACTTGGGCCTTGGCCGGCTCAATTAGGCTCCGATTTGGTTCCCATTTTTCTTAATTTTGTCTAATCTAAGTTAAATTGAAAATTCCCAAATGAATTGGGTCAAATTAAATGCAATTAGACTGAATTGACTTGACTTGATTTGATTAATTCGACAAGAAATGCCATAAATTCGCCCAATTTCTATTAAAATTGCACCATGAACTAGACCAATGTGTACAATTGAGGTTCCATTGGCCAAATTGAAATTCAATTGATCAAATTGGATGTTAGCTTTAAATGGATCAAGTTGATTAGGGCATTCCATCTTTGATTTTTCAATTGCATGTTCACTAATTTGGTCATTTCATGTTTGAATCTAACCAAGATTGGTAGCTAGTTATGTGGGACTGCCTCTCACCTTTATCATTCAGTAAACACTCAATATGTGAGGTTATTTGTGCATCAAGATTAGATAAGAAACTTGAGCTCTATCTATACAGTTTTAAGCTACAAACCTTTCATTAGAGGCCGGGCTTTACTCATTCCATAATAGCTAGTTCCATGTTAGACTAATTAAGAATTTTTATGTTTCACATTAATAGACTAATTTTTGTAAACGGAAAATTACAATATCAATTAATGTAGCCCACATTAAAAAAATAAAATAAAAGATCTTACATTAAGAGCTTTGGCCTTGGCTTCCATTGAGTTGCCATAATCCTCATGATGAGTTGATTTTGTTTCTGATTTTGTTTCTTCATCAGTATTGCTCCGTTGAAAATTTTTTAACACACTCATCAGTTGACTGATTTATGTGTCAACCTAACTAAAAAAACTATAACTTCCTCCAAATTGATATCTTGGGCAGTTATGAAATTTTCTTTCCCCTTACTCCTTTGGTCTTGCTATTTGCAGAGGAGATTTTAAGTCACAAGAGCAAAACATTGAGGTATCATTCTTGATCAAAGGAACCACAATCACTTATTGCAACAAATTCGCTTATCTCTTCATGGATTTTAATATGGTAAAGTGGAAATTGGGGATTCTTTTCGTGAATTAGGGTTAGAGGTCAATTTTGGGGTTTCTAGCAAACTGAGGGAATTGAATTTTGAGGGTTTGATGGCTTCTGCTTTGTTTTTCTGTTAGATTTGATGAAACAAAAAATGATGTCTTTTTATTGAGTCTGTCCACGTTAGGTCACCGACCATGTTACAAAAGATTATCAAGATGACTGGATGATCACTCAGCAATTTCAGACAATAATTGACCTAAATGACCATATTAAATTTCACATATGAGATAAATAGGGCATTGAACCAATTAAGAAGTCTAAGATTGGAATCTGTGAACTGAAGTAGAAATTTTCCTCTAATTACGATTACGATTTCATAACAAAAAAGGTAGTACATCTCTCTCTTTCCCTCGCCCTCTTCGTTTCCCAACTTCTCCTCCTTTCCTCCAACAAGCTCGGCTTCAACTTCCCATGCGCTTCACTCCCGACCACGCCTCTACCTCCGCCTCCGCCGTCGCCTCCCAGAGCCCCATTTGCAGCTCCAATTCGATGTCTGCGTCCAACGAGCTCAGGTTAGGTTTTTCGCCTTGCTCTGCTCTCTCTCTCCATCCCCCTTAACCACCCCTCTTCTCTTCATTCACGACCTCTGCTCCCTCCCTCTTCAAAGTCCAGGATAAAGAAGTGCGGTGGAAAGGAAAATTCATTTCTGAGAATTAGACTTCACATTGCTGCTTGCACAAGATAATCCAAATACAAGCAATTTGCAAGTTCTCACAAATAAGATGCAACCTTTTCTGGAAGCTTCTTAGCTTTAACCAACTACTTCATGTATCTCTGCAAAAAAATTTGGTGGAAGTCATTCCTGATGGCGTCATTGATGAAGCGCTTAGGAGACTTGGTTTCACCACAGGCTGATTCTCTCCTGAAAAGGTGGTTTGGTGTGAACTATACAGAACTATGGCTACTAGCCACTTCGTGATATCCTTTTCACAACAATAGACGCAGAGTCTCGTAAACCAAAAGAGACCACTTGATGCGATAGCTCCCCAAATTCTTCTTCTTCTTTTTTCTTTTCTAAACAGAACTTATGGAGAAAAAGAGCGTGGGCTGACTGTTTACATGAAAGATATAAAATGGTTTGAATAATTACCTTGAGCCTGGAAACCAACCACTCAAACCGATAACTGCCCTAAGTTGATAGGGGTATGGACTTCCAATTGCGTATTTACCCAGGGCAAAACAAGTTGCTGAGTAAAGAGCTGTACCCGTACTGAAGCCTCCGATGCCAACTTTCCCTGCAAAAACATGACAAGCAGTTGCTAAATCACAAAATGTTATTCGAGATGGAATTGTTGATCGATCAGCAATTTTTTTACTAGTAAATATCAGAGAAGCACATGGCACATACAATTAAGCATACTATCAGCCAAAAAGACGAGTGGTGTTGCAAACTGCTGTGATTGCCTTGGGTATAAGGACAATCTATCAGTAATCTTTCCTACTTCAAAAGCCGTGAAAATGTGAAGTTCTTATCCCAACTTTTTGCTTAATTGACAACCAGAGTCTGGAAATTAGTTCCAGAAGGTAATTCAGAATAGAAAAAGTTAAAGATTGCACATATTAGAGAAATGCTCCTTCTAGAAAATTTTCTCCTGGTCTTAATTATCATCAGCTGGTTCTGTTGACAAAAGATTGGCAATATGCACTGCCAAGCTTATAAGCCTTCCCAGTCATCTGGACTATCTTTTGAAATCTCTCGAACATCAAACCCTGGAAGCATGCATCAAAACATACTTTTAAATTACAATATGCATGAATTTGATCATATTGGAAGAAAGAAAAGATAGGAATAGACTAATCATCTTACATGCAGTACAAGGAAATCCGCCTAACAAAGCCATGATATCAAACTAATTCTTATTTTGAGCAGCAGAGATTAAGGAGGAGCGCACTCACACTAGGAAGAGAGACGGATTCCATGTTCTGGAACAAGCTGAGCCAGCCAAAGAAAGCAGATTTAGAGTTTACTTCAGTTTGAAATTTTTTTGCAGACGAAGGACATTGAAATATGCATAGCCTTAGGACCAACACAGTGGGAAAGTTTCATCTCAAAAACTTGAGAATCTACAATGACCACCCTAGAAAAGTTCTTATGCCCCCGATTTGGACATTCTCATCTGTCGTAATCATTTAAATAGCTACAATGTAGTGCGAATTCTCTCTATAACATCATCTGAGGATGAGCGTCCATAAAAATCTCCCCAAGATCATTATATTTGTTAAAGTTAGGAATATACTTATGCAAAATCAGTGAGCAGCCGTTCAGCTGCAGTAAAACCCAGTGGATCAGTGGTCCCCCCTCATTAAAAACTACTACAAACACTCTCTCATTCAGGCGAAGCTGAAGCCTTAACTCAGCTTCAGATAAGACAACACGAGAACATACATAAATTTCACCCACACATGTCTATGATATGTTGGAATAAGCACAAGCTAGAATTTTCGAAACAAAGTCGCATCATCTGGACCACAATATCCCGTGAATTGTTGAACATGCCAAGACATAACCGGTAGGAAGCCTCAGTTTAGATGCAGCTCTTTGCTCATGGAAATCAAATGTATACCCACGGCCGGTAGGAGCCACAGTTTTCGCGAGCGACGTGGTTAATGACCCGCTTCCCGTCCCCGATTGGAGAACCCCACAACCCGGAACTACTTCTAGCTCGATGGAATATATTCGCAACTCGTCGGACACCGCCAATGGGGCTCGTGGACGGAGGCGGAGGCGGCGTCAGAGTAGAGAGTGAATGGAAAGAGGCCTCCGCAGTAAGGGGAGGGAAGCGCGCAGAAGATTTAGGAGAGACGAGGATCTAAATTCAAAATGAAAAGAGGGAGCTTTCTGTGGTGAAGAGGGAGGGAGCAGAGGTCGCTAATGAAGAGAAGATGGGTCGTGAAGAGGGATGGAAAGAGGGAGAGAGCAGAGCAAGGCGAAAAACCTAACCTGAGCTCGTCGGACGCGGACGTCGAATCGGAGCCACCAATGGGGCTCCGGCAGGTGACGGCGGAGGCGGAGGCGGAGGCGGAGGCGTGGTCGGGAGTGAAGCGCACGGAAGGTTGAAGTTGAAGTCGAGCTTATTGGAGGGAAGGAGGAGAAGTCGGGAAACGAAGAGGCAGAGAGAGAGAGCGCGCGCGCGCGGAGAGATAACACGACGAGCTAACGGAGAACTAACGGAGAGAGAGAGCGCGAGGGAGTTTAAAAAATTCTGACGGGGTGGGTCCGCCGAGGCACGTGGCGGACAATGAGTGGACTGTCCATTGCCCACGTGGAAAGTAAGACCCGCCGAAAGTATTCTCTTTTTCTAAAGTCATCCAAAACCCCCCACCATTTCCTTTCCTTCTCTTTTTCTGGTCCATGTAAGTCTTCGTCTTCTTGGATGAAGATTCATCTCTTTTCTTTCCGATGAAGTATCCTGAAAACTTGTCCGATAAATCAAAAAAGAAAGGGTTAATTGAATCTTCTGGTAGGATCCAAGGTCTTCCTTGAAACATATCTGATTACTGTGAGATCCAGGGGAATTCCCGGAGAGCTGGACCCCCTTTCGCAGATCTGTAGAGCTTCTAACAACAACTGGATTTGTAGGTTCCGTGGGAGTAAGTACGGCGGAAGCACGACAAGGATTAGGGCCTCCCTTGCTGGAGTTGCGGGATATGAGATTCATGGCTGCAAGCGCGTTGATAGCCAAGTGAGATCAGAAGCCCACGCAACGTTGGGGGTAAAAGAGCGGTTAAATCAACCAACAGCCATGTCAGAGCAGGAGGGGACCCGCACGAACGAGGAAGATCCTCGGAGTCGAAGTGATTCCAGTTGTACTACTCTAGAAATGTTTGCAGCTATGGGGGCATATCCTGATTGTGTTGAAATCTCGAGTCCTTTTATTGATGAAGCCCACGCAACGAGGGGGGTAAAAAGGCGGTTAAATCAACCAACAGCCATGTCAGGGCAGAAGAGGGCCCGCATGAACAATGAAGATCCTTCTAGTGATGAAATCTCGAGCTCTTCTTGCATTTTTCCACCCCTTCATAGGAGTCCTTCTATTGATGACACCGCGATGTCAGATGAAGACAAATTAATCTGCTTACCACTCTTTCCAATCTTTCCACATGGTGATTCCCACCTCGAGCCGCAGAATTTGAGTGATGCCAGCCAACAAGACCTTGCACGTGAAGGTTTGACTGACATGCTATGCCTATGCCTAGCGTATGCGGAAGCGGAACCCAATATCGAGTTTCCACAAGGTAATGTGCATCTCCAATTTCACCATATGTTAAAGCCTTACCTAAGAGTAGGGGATGTAGGCAGGACGCTCAGATTTTCGCTAGTAACTGAAAACACAAAATAGGCAGTAATTAATAGGAAGAGAGGAGTTTAAGAGTCGGTGAATGATAACTAATAGTTCCTAGAAAACGTGAACAGACAAATGTGACATTCAAATCTTGAAAAGCCATAGCCCTCTTTATTCCCTCGTCTCACAAATGAAAAGAGTTAATGTGAAACACAGAAGCTAGAACTCCACCTAATCTTTTGGAGACTGGGACATAAGCGTATGCCCGTGCGTTCCCCAGAAATTAAAGTATATGCTTTAAATCAACGTATTATAACTCGTCAATTCATTTCAAATGCAACCTATCACATGCAAAGATTGAGGCAAAAAAAAAAAAAAACTTGCACGAATTGCTTCTTGCACATAAGTTCACTTGATTAGGGAACCTTCTTTGTTGGTGGGCTGACTTTGGAGATGGACAATTATATCAGTACACATAAAGCATCAGCTTAAATTCGATCTCATGTACCAATATTGTGAACGTCATTTCAAATTTCATCTATGTTTACCTTAGGAGCAACACCCCGGATTAATTCACTCAGAGTATTGTTGCTTTGACCCATGCCATACTAAGTTGTTTCTCATCCCGACAATTACTCCCTGACCCTGTCACACTGGGTCATTATAGGCATGCCAGCTTCTGAGTAGTTCGTCCTCAAATCACACGGCTACTAGAGGGGTTGTTGCTTTCATGCCACATTGCCCCTTGATTAATTCACTTGAGGTATTGTTCGTTTTAACCCGTTTCATATCAAGTCTCACAGTTTTGTTTTTTGACGTATATGTAGGCACTTTATCAAAAGATCAGACGAAGAAAATCAAATATGGAAGTTTTGACAGAAAGGATAGCCTTCCTAATGGTGGCATTGGATGGCAAAAAATTGGTAAAATCGACTACTGTTCAAGAAAAGAAATAGCTAAAGGAAATAATGGGACCATCGTCCTTGAGGGCATCTATGAAGGTAGACCTGTTGCAGTGAAACACCTTGTTCGGGCTCATTGTGATGTTGCTTCCAACGAGATTCAGATTTTGAGGGCACATGACGGACATAAAAATATCGTTCGGTATCATGGAGTGGAGTCCAACTCGGAATTCGTGTATCTTGCTCTGGAGCGCTGTGCTTGCAGCTTAGACGAATTAATTCAAGCACATTCAGATTCTTCAAATAACTTTGTGTTCCCCGGTGATCCAGCATCAACGGACGATTATAAAATCAAATTGGATTCTATTAGGGGTATGATGCAAGATGTTAACTTGTGGCGGGCAGATGGTTATCCCTCACCTTTGTTACAGAAGCTAATGAGGTAATTTCTATGTTTTGATTTGCCAAAAGGGTATGAATAGAGAAATAACTGCAGTATCTTATTGCGGCACTCCTAAAATCAACTGTCACATATTTGTATTTGTAGTGAGCCTGCTTACATATGTTTTACATGACTCAGAAGCATCTCATAGAGATCACTAGCTTCATGTACTCTTCTTTGCTGGCTTATGTGGGTATCAGGTGCTAGTTGAAGGATATAATAGCTCTCCTGCAAAAACTTCCAAGTGATGCATGATACGGGGAATTATTAGGTCACTACCTTGACTGTGGTGAGCCCAATGCAATCACCATTGTGGGCTAAGTTTTGAACCTTGCAGCTTCCTTTCTAGAGTATGTTAAGTTCAATCTCACCATCAAGGCTAAATTCTCAGTTTTCTTTCCATGGAAATCAATTAGGTATTATCAATTACGTGGTAATAATTCCATTCATTTTCCCATCTTGGTAAAAACAGTGTGCCTTCATTCCTTTTGATTTGTGAATGCTATAGAATCCTCACGCACTCAAATCGGTAAATGTTGATGCGATTGATACGGCAATCAAATTCTATACCAGGTTTTTCATTGTAGAGTTTATGTAAAGAACCTATAACAGTTTTTTTCTGCAGCGTACTTGTGACATCCTTATTGGGTCTTAGTATGTTAAAGAAATTCATTATTTTCGAATAAGATATGGCTTAGTATATGTATATAATGCCTTCAAGTGGCTCGGATGCTACTTGGTTCCAGATACATTGTTGATTTAAGTCATGATGTCTTCTCTATATTATGACGCAGACATGTGGTGAAAGGACTCAGCTATTTGCATGACTCGAGAATAATCCATCGGGACTTGAAGCCTCAAAATGTCTTGATTACTCGAAATCGACCATTTCGTGCTTAGCTATCTGATATGGGCATTAGCAAATACCTTCCTGAAGATAAATCTTCCTTGGGATATCATGCCACCGGTAAGTGCTCATGACAGCTTTATCGAGATTTTTAATCTTCTTTTCCTCAAGATTGATCCATGCATAATTTGAATTTATACAGTGGTAAAAGGGTGTCAAATGGGCGGGTCGGGTAAAAGATGGTCAAACTCATATTGATCCATTTTCATGTAATGTAAATTTGATGACCCATACTTGACCCAACCAATATACGATCCATACTGCATTGTATCGCTTCTTATGTAGTGGTAAAGTTTGTGGAGATTTATTAGTCCTAGCCATGGCCTCCCTTCATTGACTAACAAATCTATCGTATTCATCTATATATGGTCCAAGTGATGAGGATTGTTCTATTGATCTTAGATGTCTGTCTTGCAGGTTGTGGAACCTCGGGATGGCGAGCACCTGAATTGCTACGTCATGGTGGGCGCCAAACGCAGGCAATGGATGTGTTTAGTTTAGGTTGTGTCTTGTGCTTTTTCTTCACTCGTGGAAGACATCCATTTGGTGAAAATCTAGAACGTGACTACAACATTGTTCACAACAAAATGGACCTGTCCTTTGTGGACATACCAGAAGCTCATGATCTATTTTCACGTTTACTAAACCAAGACCCCAAATTGAGGTGAGTGTATTGTCATCCTTAATTTGCATCACTACCATTTTCATTCTGCCATTTGATGGATTTTATAGCCATTGCCAGTTGACTGATTTCCAACATCACTTAATCTCGTGAGTACTAAAGGTGGCTTCAAATTCGTCCAACATGGCTTAAATATCTATCCTGCTGGTGGGGCTCTACTTAATGAGCAAAAAAGTATAGATCCCACTCATTTCTTTTGGCAATCAACAACAGTAGCCGGGAAAAAGGTTGACCATGTGATAGCCTAAATGCCTTTGACAATTGTGGTATTCAAATGGAAGATGATCACTGTGGGAGGCCTAGTTATCAGGGCTATAAGTTTGTTACCCACACACAAACAAATAAATTCCAATCATTCCTAGCGCAATATTAAATCTGCTATACATACACCGAAGAGGATTTCGTACGAACATTCCAAGGGTTTAGCGTATAGTGCTCACTGTGAAATAAGAATCTTAGAGACTGGATGATTAGATTGCTAATTTAAGGTAGTTGGAGTAAATAATTGCTGGGTTCTTTTCGTAGTCAGACAACCGCCTTCATCCTGTCGTGAGTTGTGAAGTGCATGGGAGATTTTAGACATTTCGGTTGCTGTTTCATTGAGCTAATGTAATTTTAATTGTTTTAGAGATTGCACGAATGCCGAACTGCTTTTAAAACGGGAAGTCAGTCAATTTCAGAATTGTTTGTGTAGTTGATTTCTTTGAGCATATTGGTTCAGTAGTAAATTATTTATAATGACTAGCAGGCCAAAGGCATCGGAGGTGCTTCACCATCCATTTTTTTGGAGTTCGAAGATGAGACTGTCCTTTCTTCATGACGTCAGCGATGAAGTGGAATCGGAAAGCGATGAAGTGGAATCGGAAATTAGTGACGACAATTTATGTCTTCTCGAAGAATTGGACAATTTATCTCTTCTCAAAGAATTGGAGAAGATAGCGCCATTGGTTTTTGATGGGAATTGGACAAAGGAAATAGATAAAGGTGTTATGGATGACCTAAGTTGGCACAGAAAGGAGCCCTATGACGGTAGCTGTGTTAGAGATCTACTGAGAGCTGTGCGGAATAAGTTTAACCACCGACGGCATGCTCCACAAGAAGTTAAGGTACTCTCTTGCTCGCTCTTTGGAACTGTGGTGATATCTATGGCTGCACGCATGCAAGGCTCATATCTTTTGCTGCTTTGATGATTCTGGCAAGAGATCCACGGATCGGATCCTGATGGTTTGTATGCTTACTTTGCTGACCTATTCCCCAGACTCTTGATTGAGTCATACATAGTGGTGTCCCAAGTCTGCAGAAGGGAGGAATTGATTGCGGGAGTAGCGGGAGTACTTTCTAAGTAATATTGCGGGAGTACTTTCTAAGTAATGTGCTTTTGCCTTTTGGCCACTTCCCACGCTGTTCCTCCTTCAAGCCAGTGGGGTTGGCCATGAAGCAGAAATTCATTCCACGTGTCTTTTTTGTTGTGTCTGCTGTCTTGGTTATGAGGATCAAATTGGACTGGCTTAGGACTATTCGTATTATTCCTAAGATCGAGTTTTAAATAATTTTATAGTATACTATTGCTGCATAGTCTAAATGTTTAATGTACTGTTCTTGATATTGCATAAGCAAATATTATATTTCTATTTCGTGCAATTTTTTTTAATATCGCAATTTATATATTTAAATTCTTGTACTTTTTTTTCAAAATGTTTTTTTAGAGTTCAAAAAAAAAAAAAAAAAAAAAAAAAAAAAAAGGCCCAGGCACACACTTGGGCCAACACGGCCCGGTGGTCAGCCCTTGTCAACACTTTCATCCACAAAAAGTACCTTTCAACCCGTTAGAAGTTTAGCAACATCTTTGCCTAGCTTGTAATTTTTTTTCCATATGTAGTCTAAGGACCTATTTGGTAACCGGCCAAATAGTGCTAATTTTTATTCTTTTATTCCCGCAAGTAGATTTAGAATAGAAATGTGTTTGGTAAAATTTTTGTTCCTGGAAACAAATTTTTATTTTTTTGTTTTCAGAAGTAGATTTTGAACAGAATTAAGAATAAAAAAAAAAGTTGATTATTGTTTTCGAAAACAATTCTAGAATCAAGCCCATATTTTTTTCTTTTTATTTTCTTTTTTCTTGTTCTTCTTTCATTTTCTTCTTCTTCATCTATTACCACTGCTATGGTGGACGTTGCCGTTCGCCGTCATCCACCGTCCACCGTCCGCCACCCATCGCCGCCGGTCATCGGCAACCGATCCGGCAAGCTCATCGGTGGCTAAGCAGGCCTTGCCTAAGCCTCGACGAGGCTCGGCCAACCCTAGCGAGACTTGATTGACGAGGGCTGGCGACGCTTCGGTGAGGTCGTCGGCCCTCATCTAGTCAGTCGCTGGTCATTCCAAGGCTGAGACCGACGATTGGCCACTTAAAGAAGAAGAATAGGAGAAAAAAAGGAAAATAAGAAAAAAATAAAATAAAATAATAAAAAAGTAATAAAATTATTTAATAATTAAAAGAAAATGGTTTTGAGTAGAAATTTTGAGTACGGTATCAAACACAATTCTATTCCGGAATTGAAATTTTGGACAATTACCAAACAGCTTAGAATGCTTATAAATTATTCTTGGGAACAGAATAAAATAAATAATTTCTAATCATAAATTATTTTCGGGAACAAAAACTTTACCAAACACCCCATAAATATCTAAAGAAAAATATTTAGGTTAAGTAAATCTCAATAGAGTAGGTAACATTCTCAGTTATGAAAGAAATGTCACTCTACTTGCAACTATTTACCTATGAAATAGACATCGATCTATTATTTCGAAGTATTTACGCATATGGTTAACGATTTTTCCATGTAATTTTTAGGCCGGCCACCTCCTCTGGGAGGAGACCCTTCATTTCCCTGTACCACGCCCCTATGTTTCAAGGGGGAAGACGTTGCGGGAATCCAAGTGGGGTTACCCTAGGTCCCCCCCTTGCGGGGGTTTCCATCGTGGCCAGGCGGGGCGTGGGGATTCCATTTTTTTCGAGGGGGAACCCCTCCCTCTATCCCGTCTGCTTCCGGGATGTCAAAGTCTTTTAAGGTCTTGCTTAGGACCGTACCTACGAAATAGACATTGATCTATTATTTCGAAGTATTTACACATATGGTTAACGATTTTTCCATGTAATTTTTAACCTATCTCGTATAGTTGATAATTTTCTCTCATTGGAGCTAATGGCTTGGGGAATTGAAAGTATGAAACCTCATGTAATTAAAATATATAAAAAAAATAAAAACTTCAAAAAGAAATAAATGGCATGAAAATGCATTAACAATTCTAAACCTCATATAAAGTGGACGAAATATCTTATGTATCGTCCACATACACCATGCATTTTCTAATCAAATTTATGTACATTTATTTTGTCCAATCAAGTTGTTCTAGTTTCATAAAATTTGGATCAAGTTTATCCAACACAAAATTAGACCAAATTCGGCGCAACAAATGACCCAAAAGTATGATGTGAAAAATATATATGAATGCACATATGGATGTGTGTGTGAAAAAAATAGCTGATATAGATGGTGTTGAAGTATGACTTGTTCCCAATGTTGACGCTCGTGTGGACGTCTACATTGGAAAAAATTTAATTATGCCATACTTATTATGATATCACTCAATAGTCATGTCAGTTGAATTTAGCCACATTTGGTGTCAGAGGAACTTGACTAAAAAACTTGTGAAAAAAGTAGAAGGATATCGTTAAACAAATTAAAAGAATTTGATTAGAAAACAAAGTAAAAATGAAAGTATAAGGACGAAAAGTAAAAGTTTTTGTAAAATAAATTTGACTCTTGCATGGATAGTCACTTGGGCAATCTTTGATACGGAAACTTATATGCTTTTTTTTTTTTCACTTCCGACATACGATGATTTGGCTTATAATTTCTTTTCTTTTATTGGCATTTGGCTTGTTAATTTTACTTTCATGATAGGTAGGTATTCACAATATTTATTGGTTTGGAGAGAGGATTTTAGCGTGGTCCACACAAGAATAAGATTGGATTTCCCGTGATGATAGGAGCAAGTTAGGTGCTCTCTCTGTGTCTCTCTCTCTCTCTCTCATTGCTTCAGATGTTGCAAGTATTTTATTTTGTTTTGTTTTATTCTAACCACATATAATGAGTGAGATTATTACCAAACAAATCGCGCCAACATTTTTTCACAACTGACCCATCCAAAACTATCATCAATCATTAAGTCACTTTTAAAATTGTTGCGTGTGAGAAGTTCTAATATAGGTTGACCTAAAAAAAAAATCTAATATAAGGACAACAATGATTAACACGTTTTCAATTTCCAACCTAATAAACTTCCTTACGTTTTAAATTTGATCTTACTTATCACGTGATTGTGATTATAGAGCATGGTATAATTTCTTTTCCAATTAATTCACCATGCAAAGCTTAGCGAGCCTCAAACATAAAAGTTGAAGTTCCATAGTCACATATTTTCTCCAGGCCGTGCATTTCAACTACCCCGATTAGCCACGTGTTAGTTAACAATTGGTCGCACAATGTCAACTTTTCTACACACGGACCATACATAGAGAAAATATTGGGTACCCTAACAGTGCTACGTAATCAATGCATGCCACAGTGATAAACTACCCAGTTCTCTATGGGGAAGGGGGCAATGGGATGGAATCTGCCACCCCTACCAAATTGGTTCTTTTTTCTTTTCTTTTCTTTTTAAATTTCTCTCCCTTTATTTTAAATTCTTGTATTTGTTATCTTTTGCATACTTTTAAATTTTAATTATCATTGATTTTATAGAAATTTTTTCTCTTTTATATATTTTATTTCTTTCCTTTCAATCCATTTATCGTGTCCATTTATTAGCTTAAAATTTATTTTTCAACTTAAATTTATCCTGATCAATCCTTTTTCTAGTAAAATTCAAGTACAATCAATTGTCACATTTTTCTAAATTCTTAGATAAAAGGTACTGTTTTGACATTATTATTGGATGTTATTTTATTTTTTTCATTATTTATTCATTTACGCGTCCCTTTTTAAGGCTTAAAATTAACTTTTCACTTTAATTTTATTCAAGTTAATCCTTAAATATTTGCTTTTAATCAAATTTAAGAATATACAATAACTTAGAAGAAGAGGTCACCCCTTCAATGTTGTTATCAAATGTTACAGCGCTAATATCTTTGAATCAATCATCAATCATGATATAACAAGAGCTTCCGGTGACATCACATATTTTAATTCATTCTTTGTTAGCTGAAATAAATGATAATTTAGCCAACAATGCTTTACTATTTAAAAAATTCAAAATTACTATTCTTGATTAAGCAAGCTTCTCATTGGCCCATTTCAATTCACATGGATTGATGACTTAGCACGATGGGTGGCTTGGATGATCTCATGATGAATGGCCAATATCACTTGGTTTGCCATTCAAAAAAGCTCCCATTGGTTCAATTAAGTTGACAAGAATCACTGGCAATTTTGTAATTTTTGCCACATGAGGGTGTTTTTTTGTAATTTTAACATATGGGGGCTCCAAGGCTTGTCTAGTCGGAATACACTTGCTAGACACCGGAAACCTGGCTGGAAAATAGTCAGAGATGGCTAATTGGCCTGGCCGGTCAAAATCAACCAAACTAGGTTGAGCGAGTCGAACCGGATGGACTTGGGCCTTGGCAGGCTCAATTAGGCTCCGATTTTGTTCCCATTTTTCTTAATTTTGTCTAATCTAAGTTAAATTGAAAATTCGCAAATTAAATGCAATTGGACTGAATTGACTTGACTGGTTTGATTAATTTGACACGAAATGCCATAATTCCCCCAATTTCTATTAAAATTGCACCATGAACTAGACCAAAGTGTACAATTGAGGTTGCATTGGCCAAATTGAAATTCAGTTGATCAAATTGGATGCCAGTTTGAAATGAATCAAGTTGAATCAAGCTGATTAGGGCATTCCATCTTTGATTTTTCAATTGCATGTTCACTAATTTGGTCATTCCATCTTTGAATCTAACCAAGATTGGTAGCTGATTAGTTTCACCTTTAGCATTCAGTAAACGCTCATTATGTGAGATGTGCATCAAGGCTAGAAAATAGGCTTGAGTTTTATTTATAGAGTTTTAAGCCTCAAACCTTTCATCGGAGGCTAGGCTTTACTCAGTCCACACTAGCCAACTCCATATTAAACTAATTAATAATTTTTATATTTCCCCTCAATAAACCAATTCCATAAACGGTAAATTACAATAGCAATTAATGATCTCACATTTAATTAAAAAAAGAAGAAGAAGAAACTCTTACGTTAAGAGCTTTGGCCTTAGCTTCCATTGAATTGCCACAATCCTCATGATGGGTTGACACCGTTTCTCCATCGACATTGCTCCCTTGAAAATTTTTTAACGCACTCGTTAGCAATTGACTATTTATGCGTCAACCTAACTGAAAAGACTATAACTTCCTCCAAACTAATATCTTGGGTGGCCATGAAATCTTCTGACCCCGTCCTCCTGTGGTCTTGCTAATTGTAGAGGAGATTTCAAGTCACAAGAGCAAAACATAGACGTATCGTTCTTGATTAGAGGAACCACAATCATTGATTACAACAAATTTGCTCATCTCTTTATGGATTTTGATCTGACAAAGTTGAAATTAGGGATTCTTTCCGTGAATTAGGGTTAGAGGTCAATTTAGGGGTTTTTAGCGAACTGAGGGAGTTGAATTGAGGGTTTTGTGGGTTCTGCTTCATTTTTTTGTTAGATTTGATGAAACGAAAAATGATGTCTTTTTAATGAGTTTGTCCATGTTAGATCGCCAGCCATGCCACGAAAGATAGTCAAGATGACTGGATGACCACATCAGCAACTTCAAACAACAGTTGACTGAAAGGACCACATTAAATTTCATATAAGAGATTAATATTGCATTGGACCAATTAAAAAAGTTCAAGGTTGCATTGGATTCTGTGAATTGAAGTAGCAATTTTCCTCTAATTACGATTATGGTTTCATAACAAAGAAAGGCAGTATATCCGCCACTTCTCCAGTGAATGACTCAAAACAACCATTAGTATTGGATAATTGTTCGATTGAGGTGATCGAAGGTGTTGTGGCGGGATTTCTGGAATCCACAAAGAACTGTTTAGTCGACGTCACAACTGACAGATTTTTTATACTTTCAAGTTCGGTTTATATCGCGGAATATGAATTATTTAAAAAATATTTTCTTAAAATTGATTGTTTGTATCGCTTAAATTAATTAGTTAATGAAATATATTTTCATTATTGATAACATTTTGTATATAAGCATCTTTGCAAATGATGAAATTAATTTTCTTTTATTCATTTTTATAAATAATATAAGCAATCATATTTATAAAAATATTTTTCAAATCATTTATTTTTCATGAAACAAACGGAAGCTCATACATTTATGCTTTTGACAAAAAAAAAATAGTATTGTTCATTCGACTTCATCTTGTAAATATTTCATTGGAGGCGAAGATTTATTATAACTTTCCTTTGCGCGTAACTTTTTGGACAATTTCCTAGATGAGCCATGTTCCCATAATGGGGAGTTAGAAAGCCCAAGTTTGAAAATCCGAAGTTCCCGATCATGATCCCAAATGATGTCCCTGATCAAGGAGCGCATGGCGATGGGTATGCTGAACTGTGTTGTTTTCTTTTATTGTTTAAGGAGAATACATATTGATGTTTGACATTACTTCATTACCGTAGACGGATCGTCGATTGACAGTTTTAGTTGTTAACCCTTAATTATGGATCTTCGTCGTAACATGGAAACTGTGACGAAATCGTTTGACAATTAAATATCCTTGGGCAAGTAAACATTCTGCAATGTTTATTTACATGAAAATGTTGTAACCCATTCTCTCGCTTGCTAGAATGACTATGGACACCATCATGCCTGCGCATAACCGAATTAAATGAGGTTGGTATCAATGGAACTATGCAACTTTTATCATACTGTAAAAGAAACTTGTTTTGTTTGTGAATTGGTTGGGGTGGAGTGAATGTGTGGATTTGTATATGCAAGAATCTATTTAGGCATACCTGTGGAGTTCTCTGTGATCAATTTCATGTAGTCCAATGATTTGGAGCACGATCTTCCGGAGATGGTAAATAGGTAACCTCTTCATTCATTTCTGTTCGATCACATTGGGCCATTTGATAAAGTGGGTACCATGTTTTATGCAGGTAATACGGGACGAGGATCGATTCAAGTTAAGTGTTGGATTCATTAAATTTTCCATTAAATGCTCGCTGGGACAATGCAACAATCAGCGCATATGAACATCGAAAGAATCAAATGGGAGCGTAGACTGATTTTTGTTAGTATTTGGCATCACCGTCACATTGCGCACTCGTCACCCAAGTGTAATCTTGTACCTAATTAAAATTCTCGAAGGGTGATGAAAGGGATCGGTTTTTCGTGTGCTAGATGTTGCCAATCTTAGGCACATTATGTGTTGATCATTTCAAAATTGTTAATATGATAACCCCACTTTTTGTAGATCTTGATGAATTTGAAGTTAGACATATTTGATCCTTTTGTTCAAGCCGTTCTGACTCGATTGGATAACTCCATCTGTCTTGTGGGTAGACGCAGACTTAACGATCAAAATCTGATGCAACGACTATTATAATGTAAAATGACGTTGCTTCTATAGTTGACGCTATATATGGATATCGAATAATTGATAATGGACGACTTGGTTAGATGCGATGATATTAGACATTGTACAGAATATGACAGGTAAGGAGTAACATTGGCAGGTGACGATTTTTCCAAAGTGGGAATGGCTATCATAAAAAACCATTGTTGAGTTATCAACTACGTTAGCCAAGATTTGGAAAGCAACAGGTAATGGCTTTTTTTTTTTTTTGGACGGATATCAGTATTGGCTTGAACATAAGAAAAGTAATAAATAAATAAATAAATAAATAAATCTATTGCATTTGTACCAATTCAATCTTAAATATTTTAGTGGGACCAATTTAATCCTATATCTTTTTGTATGTGTACCAATTGAGTCCATTAGATCAATTTTAGCTAGGAATCGCTGGCATGAATGCCAACCGTCCTACCTAACACAACCTATGCAACACAACTGACATTAGCGTTGACAAATTTTACAATTTGTTAATTTTTTTTTCTTTTCTTTTTTCTTTTTTTTTTCCTTTTTTTCATTGTGGCTTGTGAACATCGCCAGTGACCCTCCCTAGCCACTAGGCAAGGGCTTGCAAGTCCTTGTTGACCACTGGCGAGGCCCAGGCTGTGAGGATCGAGCCCTCACTAAAGGGCGCAAGGTCGAAGGCTACTCGTTGAATATGGCAAGGGCTTGACCTTCAAAGCCAAGCAAGGGCTTGGCGACCCTTGCCCACAGTCGGTGATGACCTAAGTGAGGGTCGTGGCCCTCACCAACGACAGGCAAGGGCTTGCAATCCCTCATCCAATGTGACCCTTGCCAACCACAATGAAAAGAAAAAGAAAATAATTGATAACATCAATAATAATATATAAAAAAATTATAAATTTATAAATTTTTGTCCATGTAAATGTTGGCTGTGCAAGGCAGGACATCCAGCATTAATGTTAGTGAGTTCTAGCCAAAATTGACCGGATGTATTCAATTGGCATAAATGTAAAAATTTTAGGACTAAATTAGTTCAATTAAAAAAATTTAGGATCAATAGTACCGGTGCAATAAATTTAAGATTTTTTTGATATTTCTCCACTTGAACATTCCACTCCATGTCACATCAAGACATGAAAGAAACCTCCGCTATGTTAAAACAAAACATCCTTGAGTTATCACCTTGAGCTCTCAAAGTCTCTAGAATAATAGAAGATCATGCAAAAAAATGGAAAAATCGTCATGCTAGAAAATGGAAAATTTGTGCAAAACATCTTAAACCTATCGTATAACAGTCAATTTAGTCATAAATTTTTCAGTTTTGCAATTATGTCCTAAATCTTGTAATGATTTGGTAATGCGGTCATTATGATCAATTTTAACCAGAAACCGCTTACGTAAATGGCAACAATATTATGTTATCCAAATTTGTCGGAATAATTACTTTGACAAATTATCAAAAAGTTTATAATTAAGTTGGTAAAATTGAAAAATTTATAACTGAATTGGCTTTCATACAATAGGTTTAGGACTTTTTGGAATATTATCTTAGTAAAGAAAGACTCGGTTGTTCCAACTAGTGAAGTTTGTTTAGCATTTATGGGTATGTGTCTGTCCACTCTGGTCTTTGGCAATATCTATATCGACATGTACATTTGCGCTTTGTGCCTTTCACTACATAAGAGGGCCTCATTGCTTTGTCATTTAAGAGGGTTGTTCTACAAGGACAGACAAAAAATCTCGGTTCCAATTTGTGGGATGCTACTAGAGATTCGACGCATCTCTGATCATTGACCTTTTAGATTTCTAAAATCTCGTCAAACTTCGAAACGTGAATGTCATCATGGGATGGGGACATCCCAAAAGTCATAAGGTGGAATCCTGATCGAAGTTTTTAGAAGTTTCTCATCCAAGTTTTTAACCTCCTAATTTCTCTAAGGGCTTGTTTGATAACCATCCAAACAGTACCTGATTTTGATTTTTTGTTTCCGGGAGCAGTTTGGAAACAGAATCGCGTTTGGTAAATTTTTTGTTCCCGGGAATAAATTTTTATTTTTTTGTTCCTGGAATAAGATTTGGAACAGAATCAAGAATAAAAAAGAAAAAGTTAATTCTTGTTCCAGGAACAAATCTAAGAATTAAAATCATATTTATCTTCTTCTACCATTTTTCTCTTCTTTTTCTTCATTTACCGCCATCCCGCGGTTGCTGTCCGCCGCCAGTCGTCGGCAATCGATTCGACAAGCTCGCTAGGCTAGGGCGAGGTCTAGCGAGCTCATCGGAGGCAAGCCCAACCATTGGCAAGGCTCGGCCTCGCTAGATTGGCGAGGCTAGGTGAGCCTCGCTGGTAGCCAAGAGAGGCCCGCTTGGCCACTAGCGAGGCTCGCCCAACCCCGCCGATGGCCAGGTAAGCCTCGCCTAGCCTTGGCGAGACCAACGTAGCCACTGACAAGGCCGAGCCTCGGTGGGGCTAGGTGAGCCCTGTCCAACTGCTGGTGAGGCTCGGCCGACGAGGGTCGGCCTCGCCGAGGGCCGGTGACGCTCCAATGAGGTCACTGGCCCTCATCTAGCCAATCGCCGAACCAACAACTGGACATCGAAAGAAGAAGAATGGGAGAGAGAAAGGAAAAAAAGAAAAGAAAAAAAATTATTTAAAAATTAAAAGAAATTGATTTGGAACAAAATTAATGAGCACGGTACCAAATGCAATTCTATTCTAAAATCAGAAATTTTATATAGTTACCAAACAGTTTAAAATGCTTAGAAATTTTTCCCAGGGATAAAATGAAAAAGAATCATTTCTAATCAGAATTTGTTCCCGAGACAGAATTGTTACCAAACGCATCCTAAATTTCCAAACAAAACCATTTCACGAGAAAAAGCATAATATCTTTCAAATGAAAATCAATTCAATGTACAAATATTCTAAGGGTCTTTTGTTGACTCCAAAAAGAAAAATGTCAAGAAATGTAAAGACAAAAAATAATATGTTTCTTGCAATGTAAAATGCATTGAAAATGTAAATATACTGGAATAAAAAATGAAGAACAGTATGCTTTCTTTGATTGATTGGTCGAACCTTTTCAAAAAATACAAATAGCTCATTGATTACCCTTTACCTATGGTTGGATACACTCCTTTGTAGTTACATCCTCCACTTCATTTTATGACCAACTTTGTGCATTTCATTCATTGATTTTTTTGCTTCTACACTTAATCATAACTTGAAACTCGTTGATAACCTGGTGGACCAATAACAGGGCTATTGTCGACCAAAGATGATTCACCGACTAACTAACTAGCACTTAGCCATTGGTGTAAACAAAAGCGTAAATTTTAATCCACTTAGAATAAGGATGGAGATGAACATTCGTGAAGTAAGGGGCTAGAGGTCTGACTGGTCATCTATTGGACGGCTAAAGAAGGTGAGAAATCTATGAAAACGCTTATAACTATGGGTGACTTTGTAGGTTGTTTTCTCAAGTATTGAACAATGTTTGGAGGAGGAACTTCTTCGACATCACTTCCCTCCTCAAAGGGGAAATGGAATTCTACTTCACCATAGCATCATTGTTTATTTTGCAAAATCGAGCGGTCGAATAATAAAATAGACAGATTAAGGAAGTGGACCATATAATAGATTTACTGGTCATGGTGACTTACATCCATTGGTAGAGCAACAATGAGTTCCACTATAATCAAGCAATACAACAGAGATTACAACCACACTCCAGTCATTGAAATACTTTCAGTGTTTCCCAACCCCTAATTACACCCAACAACTCAAATAGTGTTCATCCCCATAATTCGTCACGAAATAATTTCTTAATTTCATGAAAGAATTAAACAAATATTATCACAAGAGTTTCACATTTGAACACTGACTTCATGAATGTAATTCACGAGTTCCCTTTGCATCTCTTCACACACCAAGCACTCGCATACAAGTAACGCTTCAAGACCTGTTCATATAGAAGCACTTTTTGTATGTGTTCATCTACATGCAACCAAAACAAAAACTCCAACAATCAAATATATATATATATATATATATATATATATATATATATATATATATCTATATATTTAAGTTGATCAAATATTGCTCTAATTCAAGTCAATGATGGACTTTCTAGACATAACTATGACTTCAACGTCCATTAGGAAAGGGGATTTCAAAGTGTTTTTCTTCACCGACTTTAATAGAGAAGTTGATTTTTGAGTATTTTAAACAAAGTCTAAATTCTGAATTTCCTATTTTAAAATGGATTCCGATGGATGTTCTTGATCGCGATTTCAACACAAATGCAATTTCCACATTATGTATGTTTGATTTTGGACATCCGTAAAATATGCAATTCAGAATATTTAAACCTCCTCAAATAACAATTATTCTTGGGTCGGGTTTTGTCTATCGGGCTCAAATTCGAGACATATTTTAATAATCTCTACCTTAACTTGACATTTGAGCCAAGTCACAATAGCTTTGCTAATAATTCGAACTCTATTGCTACTCTCTCACAGCCCCCAATGCGCCTAATTGTCACAAATATTTTCAAAGTCCAACCCCTACTTGAATTTTGCCAAAACCGTGGACCTTGTCAAAACTCCAACTACTTGTGCACCTTTAACTGCTTCACAAGAATTTTCCAACGTAGTCTCATCAACTACATATTAAAACATTGCATCTATACCTATTAGGAGATCGAACACTTACCTTGTTAATATCGACAGTTATAGCAATGGTTGGCTCAATAAGCTTCATGCTATAAGTACCATCTGTGTCGATTACTCCGCTTGTACCCACTATTGTAAGAATTTCTAATTACAACTCCATCTTAAATCGAACACCATTTAAATTAGTATAAATAATGCCCCAAACACTCTTACCTAGAAGTATTAGAGACTCATCAAATGTAAAATCTCTGTTAATGAAATGTGGATTTAATTTTGGACATCACAATCGATAACCTCACTCACCTTGTGCATTATCTAGGAACATGCACTTTCTTACCCTCTCATCGAACTTACCATCACTAATGAACACAACATGAGTAGCCAAATATTCTAATAGTAGAATAATCAGCAATGTTACCTGACCACTCTTCTTCAATAGTCTGACATTTGATCATAGTCAATAGGGATCATTCATCGGCAGCTCACCATATTAAGTGCATCTACTAGAAATCTCCTAGCCATATTAGCATTAAAGAGCATTTTAGAGTCGTCTCTAATAATGTTTTGCTCATCAATTTCGCAACATGTTATGATTTATTAGCATTAATACGGTGTCTCACTATACTTTCATTCATGCATAATTCATTTAATAGCTCTGAGCAAAAGCCCATGCTACCATTAGTCCATACATGCTTGATCGACTTACTAGTCTCATTTTTTATTAAAGCTCCCAACTGCTTGATCTTGACAATAGCAACAAATTTGTGCCGAAGCACAAACACCCAAGTCTTTCTCAAATAGTTATCTATAACTTTTAGTATAAATCTAGCATTCTTCCTTAAAGAAAATTGCAACAACATGTAAACATTCAAGTGAGTTAACTCTATAATCTTCATGGTTTCTCTAACAACCATATTGAATTGCACTTTCTATTATCGATCTAAGTCATAGTACCTGTATACATTCAATTCACTAGCAACATAACCACATAATAGATTTTTTTTTTTTCACTTAAAACCTTCAAGCTTTTCTTGCTAGAGTGCCCAATGTATGTGCTACAATTTAGACTCTTGAACTGATGGATTCGATGTCTCCACAACGAATTCCATCACTATCTCACGGTGAAGTTCATACAAGCCAATGTGCTTGATTCCTTTCATTATCACCAAGGTACCTCAAAAAAAATTTCAAAACTGCACATTGTGAAATAAATTGACACTTAACTGAATTCAGAGCACTGAAAGAAATCGAATTCTTATTTAATTTTGGAACATGCCTTACTCCAATCAATTTCCTCATGACACTATCATGCATTTTGATTTTAACATCGCCAGCACCTACAACATCAACATTCTTCCCTAATTGCAGTTTAGTATTATCCATGCATTGATGAATATTAAAACAATTTATATTTAGTGTAACATGAAACAAACAACCAGAATCCAGAATCCATAATCCATTCATCAAACGAAGAATCATTAGTGACGGACAAGACATAATTAGCATTATCCAAATTACCATCAACTACAGCCACACCATAATTTGCAAAATCAACTCTAATTTCCTTACCTTTCTCATTTTTCAATTTAAGATAATTCATTCTAAGATGCCCCATTGCCACAACTCTATTAAACAACACCACTTGTCCTAAATTGACTCGATCTGTGCATGTTTATATTATTCTTGTTAACATGTGTACTAGTTCCTCCTCTATTTTTACCTAGGGGTGTGCAATCAGACCGGGTATACCCGGAAATTGGACCGGCCAACCCGGAAAATAGGATCGGGAACCAATTCCCGTTGAAACCAATCCAAGAACCGGTTCCCAAAATTCGAAACCGGTTTGAATAGATTCGGGAACCGGGTCCAAGTGATTACCCACCCAGACCGGTTTTGGAACCGGTTTTGTATATAGAGATCCAAAATCCTATTTTTTTCCCATGATTTCTATTCTTATTTCCGCAATCACATGATGTTTTTCCTCTTGGCTCTCTCAAACATGCACAACACTCCTCCTTCATTGTTCCTCTTCCTCACTTGCTTCCCTCCCTCACTGGCTCCCTCTCACACTGTCCAACAGATAGACAACGCCTGTCACCGCCAAATTCCTATGTACCACATGGAGTTGCTCGCCTAATTTCTCTTTTGGATGAGAAGTTATGCTTGCAGCAAAGATTTGTTAACTATTTTAGATAAATGAACAGCTTCATGTAATAGTTGTGGGAATGAAACTAATAGTAAACCCATGTTTGTTGCTAATGTTTATGCAATATTATGATTTTTTCTTTGCCTTATGATTTTATTTATGATAATTAGCCTTGTGGATCATGAATTTTTTGTTTAGTCAAAAAGTTCATGTACGTATTCATTACAAGTGCTTAATGTTTCAATATAAATTATGAGGATCACATTATTTTCTTGCATATTAATGTAAAATTCGAAGCCATATAGAATATCAGACGATTGCAAACCAGGTTCTAGTGGAAACAAGATTGACTCTGGAACCAAATCGGAAAAACATGGTGGATTAGGTATAGGGTCCAATTCAAATAGGGTCGGGTACATGATCCAAAAAAGGAGAACCGATTATAATAGGGTTGGGTACAAGGTCCAGGTCTAGACCCTACCCACCATGGACCCGATCACCTCTATTTTTACCTACTAAAGTAGTAAATATAGGTTCACTAGATTCTCTTATACATCTATGTCTTCACTAAAAATTAAATCTCAAATCTCATCAAACGTCAAGCTTGTTGACCCAAAAGAATTAATAACAATAATAACAGTAATATTCCAACTATCAACAATGAGGATAATAGAATTAAAGCATGTACCTCATCTTCAAAGTCAATCTCAATTAAACCCAATTGACTAACAATCACATTGAATTTATTGATATGATCCACAACTAACACACCTTCGCTCATCTTTAAGTTAAATAGACATCATATCAAGTAGACATTGTGATTGCAAAGGGCTTCTTGAACATATCCGATAGGGCTTTCATCAAACCTATAAGTGGTGTTCTCTTTCACGTTATCAAATGCAACGTCACGACCCAACTTTAGCGAAATAACAACCAAGGCTTATCATCCAGCAATTCCTAGTCAACTTCCTTCATCATCTTTGGTTTCTCCCCCAATAGAGTAAGTGTAGTTTCATCCTGTAGAGATAAATCTAAATCCGTATTTTCCATCAAATCTGTCGATTCTCACATTTCCTTCTTTTATTGCCATCAATTCGCTTCAACTCAATTGAGCCTAGCTCTGATACCAATTATTGTGAAAGTACGCGATCAAACAATAAAATAAAAATAATAAGAAAATAGATCAGACACCAGATTTACGTAGTTCAATTGTAGTGACCTACGTCCACAGAGATACAACAAAAATTACAATCACACTCAAGTCACTCAAATACTCTCAGTATTTCCTAGCCCCAATTACACCCAATAGCTCGAATAATGTTTATCCCTACAATTCCTCATGAAATAATATCTCAATCTCACAAAGAATTATTAACTAAGAAAAGAGCAGTATAAATTTTGATTTTTTTTCCACAAATTATGACAATTTATAGACAGTCAGTCATAAACAAAAACACTAATTTTAATTACAAAGATTTACAAGGTCTATGTTCAATTGTACATGTGAGTTATGTTAAAAAAGTTCCACATCGGAGAATTAAGGTTGTGTGGAGTAGTTAATAATCCTAATTGATCAATAACTTATTAGAAGTGGTCGAATTGGTTATGTTGATGAGTTCAGACTTGGGCTCTCCATTGGCAAGTTCCCCATTGGAGAGCATTAACAATCTTAGTTTGTCCATAATTGATTGACTTAAACTTTTGAGTGAGATCCAATTGAAAATGCTAACAACCTCGAACTTGACTCTCCCTTGGTGATCTCTGTAGATGAAAATATCGGATTTTTGCTATTGTAATTAAGAGCAAACCGTTGTAAATTTGAATTTTCAAATTATAATAATTTACAAAGTGATCCATCGTAACAATGAACAAAATATCGTAAATTTGGATTTTCTCGAATTACCACAATTTACAATGATTCAGTCGTAACTGAGAGTGAAGTGTCCTAGATTCAGATTTTTCCAAACTTATGATAGTTTATAAATCTTTACAACATTACATCATAAACAAGAATAAAACGACGAGAACTTTGAATATTTTTTTTTTTTTAATTTCGGAAGTTTACAAATGTTTATGATGTTCCATCGTAACCAAGAACAATATGTCATAAATTTTGATGTTTAAATAACAACAGTTTACAAAGGTTTATAATGGCCCAAGAACCAAACATTGTAAATTTAAGTAATTTTTCAATTACAATAATTTACAAAACGTCACGTTGTTTCTTCCTAACCAAAAGCAAAACGTCGTAAATTGAATTTTTCAAATTACTACCATCTAAAGAAGTTTACAATGATCCTTCATAACAATGAGTAAAACGTAAAAAAATTGTTTTTTTTTTTTTATAATTAAGACGATTTACAAACAATCACGATAACTTTTCGTAATCAAGAGTGATCCTGTAAATTTAATTTTTTTTTTCAAAATTACAACACTTTGATAAATGCTTATGATGACCTGTCGTAACCTAGAATAAAATGTCATAATTTCGAATTATTTTTCAATAACGAGGAATTATAAAGGTTTAATGATAGTCTGTAATATCTAAGACCAAAACTTCCTAAATATGGATATGATCCGTCATAATCGAGAACAAAATGCCATAAATATGGATATTCTAAAATTACGACTATTTATAAAGGTTTACAATAGTCCGTGTGAATAATAAACAAAGTGTCGTACATTTGTAATATTTTTAAATTATGACAATTCAAGATAAATTATGATGATTCTGGCGTAACCACGAGCAAAAATCGTAAATTTGCATTTATTTTCTTCAAAATAACAACGGTTTAGAAATATTCTGATAAAAAACAAACTTAGTAATTTTTTATTTTGCTAATTACGATGGCTTACAAGTGTTAACCATGATCCATCGTAATCAAGAAAAAAATTGTAAATTTAGATTTTTTTTATTATAACTATTTACATTATGTTTAATTGTAACCAAGCGCAAAACATCATATTAGGATTTATATTTTTGGTCAAGCATATAAGGATTGTTTAAATTACGATGTTTACTAAGAAGTATCATAATTCTTCATAAAAGAAGAACAAAATATTGTAAATTTGAATTTTCATTTCAATTTCAACGGTCTACAGAGGATTTTAGCAGTTGGTAGTAAATAATGACAAAAGTCATAATCATATATTTTCAATTATGACAACTTTTCGAAGGTTTACGGTGGTTAATCTTAATTAAGAACAAAAATTCATAAATTTTCAATTTTCTTAAATAGAATAATTTCCAAAAGTTACACGTTCCATTGTAATCAAGAACTTAACATTGTAAATTTGATTTTTTTTTTTTTAAATTACGACATTCCCAAATGTTTGTAATGATCCATAGTAATCAAGTCTGTATAGAAAGTATATTCAGCCTTTTTCACAATCACTCATTTAATTTTCTATCGAGCTATCCAATCCAATTTAGGACCCAGTAATCAAAAGCTACATTAGTAGTCAAAGAGAGTAAGTCCTTTACATGATAGGATAAGGTTGGATAGGATTTGAAATATTTTATGCAACGTTTGGTAATGTTCAGATATACATAAATAAAACTGGATTAAACATAAACAAAAAAAAAATCAATTTGTTGAGGTTTGGAAAAAAAAAATTAATTATCATAGTCGTGAAAACTATATATTATTACTGCCTAGACCTACCACAGGTGCATTTGGGAAGACTTTTGGGAAAAGTTCTTGAGAAAATGTAAAAGCCCTTGAGTTAAAGGAGTTTTTCAAAATGCAAATTGTGTTTGGTAAATCTTACTTGTGAAAGTCCATCGTGAAGTATTTTTGAGCAAAATAGTGTTTGGATAAATTAAATTTACAAAAGGCTTTTTTTATAAAAAAAAAGGGAAAAAATGAGAGTTGGCCGGCCAAGGGCTTTGCTGGTTAACTCCGGTGAAGGGTAGGTGGTCTGGCAAGGGGGAGGTGGTGCGGCGAAGGGTAGGCTGTCTGGCGAGGGGAAGGTGGCATGGCAAAGGGTAGTGTCCGACTAGGGTCACCGTACGGAGGACACGGTGCGGCAAGGGTCGCGGTGATTGGGATCTCGCGATCTGGGTCGCCGCGACCCTCGCTGAGCCGTCGTGCTACCCATTGTGCTGTGGAGGTCGCCAGCACCCGCGATCTGGTCGCCGTGACCCTGATTTGCATGACTAGATCTGCGCACGATTTGGGTCGCTAGCGTCCTCCGTGCGGCGAACCTTGTCGGAGGGTCGTGGGATCCTAGCCAGACCACCTATTATTTGCCACACCGCTTGCCCTTCGCCGGACCATCTACCTTTCGCCGGACCATCTACCCTTCGCCGGCGACCGCGTGTAAATGCTGGCTGTGTTCTTAGTAGAGAGAAGGGAATGATGAAGATGATGAACAGTTATTGGGGTAAAGCTGGAAAAATAAAAAATTAACGAAGACAATTTCAGAAGAAAAATTTCATTACCTTCAAAGCCAGCATGCCGAGAATGCCCAAGGCAACCCCTAACCTGCCTTTGGGGCTTTCAACCTTGGGCAGGCTTGCCTTTGGCAAAGGCAAATAAAAAAAAAATTTGCTAAATACTAAATATTTGACCCAAAGGCCTTTAGTTCCCTAAAGACCCTTGAGAAAGCATTTTCCAAACGGAGCCCACGACCACCTTCGCAGTCTGGAACATCCACTAACGCCGTCCTACCTCTTACTCTAGTCTATATGGTCATCATAAAGTTGCTCAGTCCCTCGCTCGTCCCTCTTCTCTGCCTCGCACCTCACTTTGCACTGACCTTCTTGATCGCACCCGTCATCCATCCTCTCTGCTTTGTTGTCTCTCTTTCTCGGAATCACATTGTCCATGTGTCTAGAAGGGGATCTAAAAGTTTTAGGCCTTCCTCAACCAAACCAGAATGCTGAGCATAGTCGAAGCATCCAGATTTGATCTACATACGGATCATCTGTTCTCTACCTGAAAAATCCCACAAAGTTTCCAGTTTTACCAGATATCCATGGACAGATTTTCCTTTAAGCGATGACGCTAGAGATGAAATTGCAATAAGTATAGTAACACAAAATTCAAGGCTCGGATCGAGCACCAGTCTCAAACTTCGGTTTGTTAGTGCCTGATCCTTGCCCTCGGGTCCACCCTGGCTTGTTGGTGCTTTAGGTCGATCCTAGATTTGCTTGGTGCCGCATGTGACAAAGCTAGAAGAGGCTGTCTAAGGCGATTCCGGGGCGAGAAGAGACATCAATTGAGAGGTGCAAACTTGGCGGGTACGACGGCGGGAGAGGGCAGTGAGGTGAGACGATGGTGAGATGGCGGCAACGAAGGTGGTTGCAATGAGATGACGGTTGGAGGCCACGATGACCGAGCGTGTGAGAGAGAAGCTTCAGGAAAGCTTCGACTAGGAACACATTTTTCTTTTATTTTTATATTTTTTTAAATGATAGTTATTCTATCCAAGTCTATCCCATCCTCTAGGCGAGATTTGTGTGTCAAGACTATATCCAATCCTATATAAATTTCACAACACTCCAAATATCAGATAAGATAAAAGTTATCATATTCGAAGTTTTATCCGGTTTATTAAATGCAGCCTTATATTACTATAATCACTCCTTGAATTTTAGAGGCATAACGTTGTAAAACGTCATTAAATTTTAATTTGTACCATGTCAGCCGTCCATTTTCTAGTGAGTGGGATAGCCGACCTCGTGCAATAATTGCCAACTGGATGCAACTGGTTCGAATTCAACGACCAAGATCTTTTCATCTCAATCTAACGACCGACATTTGTGGGGGGTACGACCAATCATTATACCTGCGGTGGAAGACCAGCATGGCACGGCACCATTACGTGTCTAACTTTTATAGAAAAAATTAGAAGTTGGTCTAAAATGTATTTGTTTGACGAAACAGAAGGAGAAGAAAAGTTTTATGCTTTAAAAGCTTCGCTGGCTGACAATTTCAAGGGTTAATATTATGAAAAATTTTAAATTAATATATATGATAAATTTACTTAAAATTAATTTTTTATTATGAAAAATTCATTAAATTAATAAATTTATGAAAAATTAACGCTTTATTAATTTCTGTTAATTACTACCATGATAAATCATAAACGAGGATACTTGTGACAAACAGAAAATAAAATCTCCAATTGAAATGTTCGTCAACTGCTATGTGTCATGCAATAAAATTTAACGTAAATTAAAGGAAGATAAATTTGTTATAAGTATACAAATTTGATTAATTTATGGTAAATTTATTATAAATATATTAATTTAGAATTTTTCATGATATTAATTATAATTTTAATTCCATAATGTGGCGAAGGGTTTTCACAAAATTATGTGTTAATCAAGGACAACCACGGTTTCATAGCTGATTCGCGCTTCAGAAGTTCACTGTCTGCAACGCGAGACAATTGTCTTCTATGCATCTTACATTGGCTTTGTCCCACGTCGATTAATTTGTGAAAATTGGAGCTTGTTTGACTCTATAACAGCAATTAATTCAGAACATTCTTTTTTAAACCCGCCCACGACGCCATTATATCCTGTAAAACAAGTTCGAAAGATTGGAAACTTCTCATTAAGCGGCACCCTTATTTTATAAGGTGATAATTTATTGTGTTACTCGTAATCAGTTTATTGACAATCATACATTTTCTTACTAAATGTGGTTGGAGAGTATCTTGGGAGCATGCCTTATCATCCTAAAGATTTTTTCGATTCTTTACTGAAGATATCTTTTTATATCTCTGCAGGCTTTATTGTAAGCAAAAAAATAAAATAAAATTATACGCATCATTCTAGGTTAATGTTAACCTATATCATGACTTTTCTTTTAAGATTTAAAAATTGAAAAAGAAATCAAATTTGAAAGAGTATGGAATGATTTAAAACAACTTCAAAGATTGTGATTCTTCGGGTAAACTAATAGTTAACTAGAGAAAAAGCTGTAAGACATGAAGCAAATAAAAAGTGACTTCTTTTTGTATTAGCAAAAGGATGGAACGTACAATCATTGCTATGAGTCCTTCATGCATTCGATTTGAGTTATGATTGGTTACATTTAAAAGTTCAAATTGATGATATATCGTGACTGGTCTTCATAAGAGATGTGATATGATTTGGTAACACAATACAAGCTATTCAGAGATTCACCCATGACATAAAAAAAAAATCATGGTCTCGTGAAGAATAAATAATCCTTTTACCGTAAGAACAATCATTAATGTCCTCCACTCCACATACATTCCTAGGGCTTTTTCTCGAGTGCCATGCCTTCACGTGACAACACTACTTGTGCCCACTGAATCCTTTTGATCAGATGGCGAGAAGTTCCGTTTCATCCCATGATCGACATGGAATTAATTTAATCCGGCGGTGGACAATTTGCACCGACAATTTCATCATGAGAAAATTACTAAAAAAAATAAAATATATTATGCATTTACCAATTTAATTTTTTTTTTTAAACATTATAAATAATATTTTAAAATTTAAAATTATTTGTTTGTATTTTTCATCTTTCCTTTTACTTTTTTAATTTTGGATTGAGTAACCCTTGTTGCCTTTGAGCAAGGGCTTGGCAGCCCTTGTGCAAGTCCTTGCCCAGGTATAGCGAGAGTCACAATGCTCTTGCTAGATCTAGGCCAAGCGAGGGCTTGGCAACTCTCGTTAGATTTGGGTAAGGGCTTATGCATCCTCACTTTGATGGCTCTCATAGCCCCAACAAGGGTTGCAAACCCTTGCCTAGCAGGAATGTGCAGCGGGAACCACCTGCGCACTTTGATGGCCTTCAAGCCCTTGCCTAGCAGGAATGTACAGTGGGAACAACTCGGACCGGGTTTTTTATAGAAAAATCAAAATAAACATATCTTCTTCATCTCCATGAGTCTCCACCTCTATATGATGTACTGCTAATCCGTAATTTTACGAAAAACTTGATAAATTCTCTCTCTCTCTCCTCCTTAAACCCTTTGAAGTAGAAGGCAAAGCAAACAATAGGCGAGGGCAAGCCTCCAACTAAAGCCCCTCACTGCTTCGCCACACACCCTCCCTCTCTCTCTCTCTCTCTCTCTCTCTCTCTCTCTCTCTCTATCTATATATATACACATAACATACGGAAACTCGATTGGATCGATTGAACCAGTCCAATCCGATTCGGTTCCTAGTTCCATAAACCAAAAATTAGTCCTCCTATTCCAATTATTGATTTCTAAGTGAGACCAAATTGGATTGTGAATTGATTGCTCCTAATGCTTGGTGAGGGCATCAAAGGTAAGTGAGGGTTGTGATGCCCTCACCCAGTACTAGTAAGGGCACCAGCCCTTACTTTGAAAAATAAAATAATATAAAGGAAAAGAAAGAAAATTATAAAAATTTAAAAATTTAAAAATTTATCAAAATATTATTTAAAAATATTAATGTTGTGTTGACATCCATATTAATGATTTCCGATAAATGCTTATAGTTGAATAGGTAAAAGTATAATAAATTTACTTTTTTTATATCATTTTCTCCATCCTTGTGCATGTTCGCTGCACCGCCAGTGTTCCTACGAAGGTATGAAACGTCTCCCAGTTCAGTCCCACGTGCCCGATTCTACTAAAAACTCTCAACTGCACGTCCGCAAAAAGATCTTGAACGATATTCCAAAAACGACATGCGCGACGGCGTCGTTTTCACCTTTTTTTCTTTTCCATTTTTTCCCCTTCTTCTTTATTCCTGCAAAATTTGACTTCCTCACGGTGGGATCTGAAATCTGAATCCAAATCCATTAAAACATGTCCTTTTTTAATTATCTTTTCCCTTTTTCTTCCCGGAAATATTTAATATCTTTTTAAATTGTCAAACGAACCCATGCGATCTTTCTCTCTTTATTTGGTGGCTCTCCATCACCTACCCACCTTGTGGACCGACCTTTAAATTTAATTCCGGAAAATAAAATTACTTATAAATATGCCTCCTTTTTGGCTTCGTTTTCTTCCGTTGGAGGTTCACTTTGCACATATTTTACATCGGCGGCAAAAGCAAAGAAGGAATACATATAACCACTCCGTCTTTGGGAGCGGCGGGTTTTTACACATGGGTAATCTTCCTCCATCTAATAGTTTAAAATTTTGAATTTGATGTTTTAATATCCCTTTTGCGTGCATGTCCACCATTTTATAAGTTATGTCTAAAAAAATGATTAATAACATGAAAAACCTCAAGCTGATATGTCCGTGACAAATTTATCTCAAATTGATTTTATTATTACAAAAAACTTTAAACTGATATTGTTGTGACAAATTTACTATTAACTAATTTATCAATTACAACAAAACTTAAAACTGATATATTTGTAACAATTGAAAGATAAAATTCCAAGTTGGTATACTTGTTAACAGTTATGTGTCATTTAGCTTAGTAATTTGACAGTAACGAAAAATAAATTTGTGACAGACTCATAAGTATACCGCTTTGGGATTTTGGATGGTCAAAAAATCAATTTAGAGTAAATTTATCACAAATATATTAGTCTAAGATTTTTTATTATGTTAACTCTTGAATAAATATTTTATATGCGTCCTTCTAGGTTAATCATAACCTATATCATGACGTTTATATTATTAAGACTTGAAAGTATAAATTTTCTTTTATATTTTAAAAAGGATGAATTAATTGGAAAACAACTTTTTTATTTTTTATTGGAAAACAACTTGAAAGGTTGGGAAAAGCAACAGTTGACGAAAGAAAAAGCCGGAAGACATGAACACAGTCAAAGTGACATCTTTTTGTATCTATTGAAAGGTGCATTATCATGACGGCCTGGCCTTGCCTCCTTTATTGAATGCTCAATTTGGACCATAATTATTTCGCACTACCACCTTATACTCAAAAGTCCGAGATTGGCGAACTTATCGCTCTGACCCGATCAAGTTACTATTGAGCCAGAAAGTCTTTCGTTACGAGATACCTTGTAACAGAGGTAGCGTAACACGAGCCGTTCGAAGATCTACTTGCGATTCTCGAAGGTCAAAAAGGAAAGCGACTTTGAAAAGCGTCTCCCGCTCCGCATGCATTTTTCCGATCGGCCTTTTCCCGAGCGGACGTGGCTTCACGTGACGAATTTCCTTCCGGACCGGCGAAATCTGTTCCTGGATCCGACGGTGGAGGAGCGCCCCACGCTTCGTCAGACGATCGGCGTCGATTGCCATCTGATCCGACGGCAGAGAATTCGCACCGATATAGCTTTGCTGCGTACGAACGCAGCTACCGGCTTTCCTCACGTGGCCGGCTCCCAGTTTAAAAGTCCCAACCCCGACGTCCCCGAAAAGATCTCGCACGATGTTCCGAATGCGGCGTCGTTTTAGAGCTTTCACGATTTTCTTTTTTCTTTCCCCTTTTTTCTATGGCCTGCAAAATTGACTTCCCCACGGCGGTGGCCCTGGTGGGATCTCAAAATCTGAATAATAAAATCCCATGAAAAATCTCCTTTTTAAAAAAAATAAAATTTCCATTGCCTTTTTTATTAGAAAAAATTATGCCTTTTTAATTGTCAAAAAGGGCAAAAGCCACCAAAAATCTTAAATTATACAAATTATAATACATTTATCCTAATATTTTTCTAGTGATACAAAAAATTCCAAATTTGTATTTATGAATCATTAAAAATCTATCTACATGGACACCATTAAGCAAAAAGTAAGTAATAAAATTAACATCTTTTTGGCTGAAGAATCATCTAATAAAATCTTGATGGAGAATAATTGTGTTACACAAGACAAGTAAAAATTAAAGACAAATGTGTCGAATTAAAAATTTGTAATGCCATACAAATTTTTTTTTAGGTAAATGTGTCCTCATAGTCATAATTTAAAATTATTTTTCTGTAACCTTTCCCCTCGTCAAGACGAAGCTATGTTCGCTTTAATTTGGTGGCTGTCCATCACCTACCCCCGTGGCGGACCGCTCTTTAAATTAAATTTCTCGCAAAACAAAACATTAATTTATTCGCCGGAAAACGGATTCGATTCCGGATTAAATACGAAGCTCCCCTCGTGCCGCCCGCTCCGGCTCTCGATTTCCTTCCCGTTCGAGATTGCTCCTGCTCCTTATTTTCATCGAAGGCGAGAGAGAGAGAAGCGAGAGAAGAACCGCTCCGCCGTCTTCGGGAGGGAGTTCGCGCAGCCGTCGCGGTGGTGGTGGTGGTGGTGGGGCGGAGATCTCCATGGCGGCCTCAAAGCTCCCGATCGTCGCCGCCCTCGTCTCCTTCCTCTTCCTCGCTCTGATCTGCGTTCCCTCGATTAGGGCTGACGACGACGGCGGCGCCGCCAAGGCCGCCAAGGCCGCCGCGGCGGAGGCGGCGGCGGTCGGCGCCGCCGAATCGTCGGCACTGAAGGCCGAGGTCGAGCAGCTCAGGTCCAAGATCCAGGTCCTCGGTGAGTCCGCTCGTCGCTCGTCGCTCGTCGCCTCCGATGGCGATGCGGTTCTGGTTCTTTTGCTTTTTTCCTGTGGCTAGATCGGGATTCTCTAGTTTTATTACTTAGTGAGTGCGGATGTTCGTTCGGTCGGATTAGCGTAATGCAGTTCGGCACGCTAGAGTTATGTTGGTTAGTGAAGTTCGTGCTTTGGGTCGCCGTCCAATGTGGTGTGCGTTTGCTGAGTTTAGGCGGATTCGATTTGTGTCGAAGTGCTTCGTAATCGTTCTTATGGAATGGCTACTGACTTCCTTAGGACATGGAAAAGTTTTGCTTTTTTTGAATCTGCTTTTTGTGCATGAGATTGTCTTACAATGACTGCTATGTGATTTGCTTAATGTCTAACGCCTCTTACATCTGTTTATCGATGTGAAGATTCCTTTCTTAATGAGAAAACTAGAGAGCTGCAAACCAAGGACAAGGTCTTAGCAGAAAAGGAAAAGATCATAAAGGAGAAATTGGATAAAGTTGCATCGTTACAGAGTGAGGTGTCGTCTCTGCAGGTATTTCTCACGCGATCTTCTGTTGTTTTGATGTTGCTTTTGTTTTAAGTCTTGGAATTTGCTTAGACTATATTGGTTTTCTGCTTCGTAGAAAAAGGGGAAACTAGATGCTGCAGCTGAGATAGAGAAGGCTCATGCTCGGGCCACTGAATTGGAGAAACAGGTTGGAAATGGACCAAAGATATGGAAACTCTAGAAGTTCAGATGTTTTGTGAACTAATGCTGGAATGCTTATTTATGCAGGTGGACAAGCTTAAAACAGATGTACAATCGCAGCTGAAGGAAAAGGAAGTTTTGGAGTCCCGTGAGAGTAAAGCTGAGAAGAGGATGAATGAACTAAATGCAAAACTGGAAAATGTAAGTTTCCAATGATGGGATTCCCAACAAAGTCTCATGCTGTTGTGGTTCTCTTCTTTTAATCTATGTCTGTTGTTTCCTAGTTGCATTGTACATTTCGTTTGTTCTCAATTGATGCTTGTCTCTGGTTTGTTGGAGCAACATGTATGTGAGATAAATGTTGTGATAGTATAGGGTCTGGAATAAAGCTTACATTCTTTAATTAACTTCACTACTGTAATGAATAGAACCGTCTATGGATCCTCATGGAAAGCTCCTGACAGATGATGTCACGGGTTTTTCACTATCTGTGTTTGCTGGACATGAAACTTCACAGTTAACCCACCGTTCTAGCTAGTCTTATTGGAAGGATTCACATTTTTCCCCTGCCAGTGGCCACCTTAATATAGCATCCTGATGAATTTACAACTTCATTATCATGTAAAAACCATGTTTAGGATAATTTAGTTTTTCTAGTGTAGCTTTCCTGGATGTGATGCTGAAGTGCTGATTCACACACAGCACTTTTGTCAAACTTCTAAAGAAATGAGTGAAACACCCATGGAATGCAGGGGTTGAAACATTCCTATTTTGAGATATTCCCACATATGGATTTAATCTTAGTTAATTTGGCTCTATCAATGCACTTCGCGCGAGTAATGTCAAAATTATCTTTTTATATAACATGTTGATCTCTTTATTGTGGACTATTTCTATTATAATTTTTTAACACATACGTTTTAGGTACACTGCATGATTGTTAGACTATAAAATTCATCTCTTATATTGAAGAAAAGACTAGAAATGTGCATTGCCTACGTGCATTTGGCATTTTGTAAGGTTTTTAGTTGGTACTTATACTTCTTCGTTTTCTAAAGTGAAGATGAATTAGCAAAGGATGATACTGTTACTTTATTCTGTTTATTTTAGAGTCGTGGAAACAGTTTGTCCATTTGGCTTAGGCATTGTGCATAACCTCCATTCTTCTGACTCTTTTTCAAATTCGATAAATGTTGGTTGATCGTATATTTCATTAGTGTTCTATGATTCAAAGTATCATTTCCTATTTGATCCCTTTGAATTCCATATTCGAAGTTGCGATCGGATCTATTCATTAAAAAGAATTGATTCCATACATTTCTTATGTACCCATAGGTTATTTAGGGTGGTTATTGAAACCACTGTCTCACCAAACTTACTTGCTTTGATGCTTTTCCAATTGCACATATTAGATAATAGACTCATAGAAAAATGGACAGAAAGTTGTCCTTCCAAAGGTGATTTACCTTTTGAGCCATTTAGAATTATATGGTTTTCATAATTAGCATGCATTTTTAGAAGGTGGAAAAAAATGTACACAACAAATATAGTTATGCTTCATTGTAGAATATATGAACATTAGATTTGTTTATATGAGAATAGCTAATGATTAACAAAAAGAAGTAAACAGGTGATACTGCTTGTGGTCATAATGTCAGGCAACCACTTGCTGCATTTCCCACTCAAAAATATGAAAGCATCTCAATGATGTATTGAACATTGTGTCATGAGCTGTGTACCATTTGCTTTTTTTCGATTTTAGGGGGACTCTCCAAAAGTGATGCATTTATAGGTGTGACTCAATTGATTTTCCTTTAAACATTGCCCTGGAAGATGGATTTATTCGAATGGCAATTCATGTGCATGAGATGAGTCTTTGGTGTCTGAATCAATGCTGCTTGGCTGCTTGAAACTGATCAGCACTAAGATTCATATCATGTTTCTTTGGTTACTTGACTCAAGACAATCTCTTGAAGTGTTTGTTTTGATTTTTGGTGTCATACAAACTATACAGTTGATTTTATTTATGAATTGGAAAGATGTATTCAAGCATACTTTTGTGCATATCTAGATATAGAATGAGTTGTTGCTCTGCAATGCTGGCAAAGTCAAGCTTCATGCTGTTTGGTAGGTGTGTGCTAACATCAGTTTATAAACTTCCTTGCCAGCTCCAAAAGATCAATGATGAGCAGAAGTCAAAGATACGTAAAACTGAACGAGCTCTTAAAGTGGCTGAGGTATGTATATCTGCATGCCCCGTTTAATGTAATTGAAACTCTGGGATGACCCTCCTGTGATATCCTTTTTTGCTAATCAGGAGGAACTATTGAAGGCAAAGATTGAAGCTGCTTCAAAGCATAAGGAGCTAACAGAGGTACAAGACCTGAACTCTTAAAACAGTATCTTCTGAATTCAGAAATAGAAGGCAATGTTTTTGTTATTTGACAGACCCCTTTTAGATACTCTTTACAGAATTGATCTTGACAACGAGATTGTTTTCAAAAAATTTCCATTACTAAGTAGCACAATGGTGATTTCCCTTGCTTGTCTGAAAATTTTTGTCATTGAAAAATATTTCTATAACAGACTAGGAAAAGCTAATATTGAAATTCATTTTACTCTGAAAAAGAGACTAGGAAAAGATAATATGAAATTGATTTACTTTGAAAAAGATTCCCAATCACAATCTCTCACTGCTGTTCACATTATATGATGTGCCTAAGAGCCTATGTAATAGATGGTACTTGGTTATTCTTGGAAACATGATTTTGAAGATTCAAGAAACATCTTGTGCTAAATTGCGCAAGCAAATGATTATATGATACGATCAATATTTTTCCGCATTATGTTAGTCTTTCCATCTTCTCTAGAAGCTGATGCTTTTTATTTTATCTCAGGTTCATGGTGCATGGCTCCCACATTGGTTGGCTACACATCTTACGCAATTTCAGGTAGTTCTTCTTGTGCTATCTTTGTTCGTAAAAGCTGTTATTGTGATGTGATGATCATTCATTGCAGTCCTTCGTTGAGTTGCACTGGAGAGAACATGGAAAACCTGCGATGAATACTATTATTCAGAAGGTACCGTTTACTATTGCCAAGTTGTGAGTATTGTAAATGGAAAGGGTCATCCACGGTTCGTGGTACTCTTTCAAGCAGACATTCCGACTTTATTGTGTCTTCTGCTGCTTTAACTATGTTACTTTCTAAACCATGCTAGACCTTGGAGAAGAAATCTTAAGCACTCTTTCAAGCAGACATTCTGACTTTATTGTCTTCTGCTGCTTTAACTGTGTTACTTTCTAAACTGTGCTAGACCTCGGAGAAGAAATCTCAAGCTGCAAAGTGGGCTGAACCTCACATAGAGACGATGAAGAAGGTAAGCTATATTTTTCGTAGAAATGTTGATGCTGTGTCAATCTGATTTCTGATCTAGCTATGCTTGAAAGTTAAATGAGTATGGTGGATCATCTACTTATCATACATGCTTAATATCATTGCTATGGTCTAAAATTATAGTTATTCCTTTTTTTCTCTCAAGGAGTGGATTCCAGCATTGAAGGAGCACTGCTTGACAGTAAAAACATCTCTTGAGCCGCATGTGCATTCTCTGACTACAAAAACCCTTGAGGTTTATGAGTCATCTAAGAGTGCTCTCACTCCACACTTGATTAAGGTTCAGGAAGTTGTCGATCCCTACTACCAGGTGGATAAGATATGAGATCCCTTGTCTCTTCATCTCCTTTGAACATCTATGTTAAGGCTATGGTCCTGTTCTGCAGGAAGTCAAGAAGTTCAGCAAGCCGCATATCGATAACATTGTTACCGTGACAAAACCTCATGTTGATAAACTAAGGTTGACCTTGAAGCCCTACACAAAGGAAGTAGTTCGTGTCTACGGGAATTTCTTAAAGTTTGCTTCAAGTTATCATCATCAGGTACTGTTGTATGTACTGATGTGCAGAAACGACATTCTAGACTCCTGTATGGTCATGATCTTGATATGGTATTCTATACTTGGTTGAGGTGTTTACTGTCGAACTCTTTTAAGTTTTGGCTATTCTTGATTGAGTTGTCCAGTTGTGAGATATTATCTGCTTCTTTAATCCTGAATGTTGCCTCCCATTCCTCTAGATGAAGCCTCTTTTGGATGAGTTGGTTTTATCTTTGTTAGAACAGGAGTTTTCAGCCTACCTCAACTTTGATTATATCGATCAATTTTATTTTTTATTTTTATCTTCTGCTTGAACAATGGCTTCTGGTTTTTCTATGTTGTATAATATGTGCTATCCTCACATATTATGACTAGTTCTAATTTCTGGTTAGGTACAAGCCCGTATTAGAGAGACCTTGAAAAAGGATGAGTTGACAAGACCTCTTGCAACTAAGGAGTTTGTGTGGTTTGCGGTATGTTCTCATAGAGTTGTTGCTCTCTTAATCATCGTCGTCAAATTTTTATTGTTATACTGAGTTCCCTTTTTAACAATTTTCTTTAAAAAAATGTGCTTAGGCATCTGCTCTGTTGGCTCTGCCAATCATTATTCTCTCGAAGTTTCTCTCTGCCTTGTTTGGGTGAGCTTCATACCATCTATTTATCCCGTACAAGGTTGCTTAATTGCTTTATTTGGTTGTCGACTATTTGTAGTTGGAAGATGACGTGTTGTTTAGTTTTTTACACTTCGATTGAGCTTCCATTTGTATAATTGCTGCAGCACAAAAGCCAAGAAACCTGCACGAAATGCTCATAAGAATCATGCGCGCCGTAAAGCTAAACGCGGACATCCTGACAAGTAGAGTATGGAGAGGCATTTGGTTCTTTCTTCATCAGCAGCATGAGGTATTACTGACAAATTGCACAATTTCCAAATATAGCACGAGTGGTTTATTTGGTCAAATGTGGTTGTAAATGCATCGGTTCGTTGTATGTTGACGTGGTCATAGATGAGAATTGGAACTTTGTGCAAGCATTGCATCGATAGTTGCACAATATGAATTGTTTTTGCGGCTCTCTTCCAGGGTGAATGCTCACTCAGTTTGTTTTACAGATGTGGATTCCTGCATGTGATGTGGCTCTCTCCAGTTGTGAAGTCATATTCTCGTGAATGATCTTTCAGTTTTGAAGCATTCTGCTTTTTGTTTACGTGAAAAACGAAAGCTTAGAATAGTTTCCACAGGAAAGGGTGTAGTTTTTAGGGCAATTGAGAACTTCGTGTACTATATATGCACTTTTTGCGCGGTGTGTTTCACATAGGGGGTGTAACTTATACATTTTTTATTCTAGATGTTACTTGACAGTTCTATTTAACATAAGCTAGCTTCTCACTTCCGTTTACCCATTTCTAATTATTTTTTTCTGATGAGTTTCTTGAGAATGAGTGGGACAAGGGACTTACTCTCGTGGGTCTAAAGATGAACCATAACAAATTCAGCTACTTTTAGTGAAAATCATGCGATCGTAAGAGAGAGTTGCTGGAACGTTTGCTCTTACTTGGATTAGCAAAGTAGATTGTACCACAATCGGTCTCTGGATTTATGTGCCGGATATCAAAATATAGACAAAGGATTGAGGAAGAAAATAGTTGCCAACTATGATCTCCCAACTTGAATTGCAGCAGCCAAATTATCACAGTTGTTACAAAAGTAGTTTGAATACCACAAATATATTGTTGGTTTGGCTTTGACAGCAATTGAGATTATGGAAGTGAAATGAAGCTGCAGATTTTTTCACTTGTGCGGCTGTGAGGAAGTCGTACCAAACATGCTTGAGGAAAGATGATATTTGTTTCGCATGCCCTTTTGAAACTGTGATGGTAAAAAAGAAACCTGATGGAGGGGAGAAACTGTGTTCTGATGTGAATGGTGCTTTGATGACGAAGGATTGGCTACTTTGGTAGGCTTATGACTAAATAACTAAATTGTCACGCCCTTGAATCGAATCAGACGCGTGGCAATGCGCTATGCGTATATGCATACTTTCAAATGCATGCCAGCTAAGTGAATCGGACATGTCGGTCGTATCATTCGGTTGAAACTTGGAACATTATTTATCGAATATCTCCAAGATGATTTCTGGTCTACAAAATAAGAAAGTGCATCCAAAGTTTTGATGTGGGACTCTGAATAACATTGATAAATCTGCTTCTTGAATAATCTTACGAGACATAGAAATCTGGAGAGTTTTCAATTACGCTCAAGATATAACCAAACATGAGGTATTTCAGTTCACTATTTATTCCTAGCAGTTTTCGTTAAATCTGAAACATGAGGTATTTTAGTTCACTATTTATTCCTTGCAGTTTTCGTTAAATCTGAAAAAAAGAAAGAAAAAAAAAAGTGTATTGTACATGAATGGGCTCATTAGCTCAGTAAGTGGTCCTCTATCTTTACAAGCGATCAGACATACATTTTTATCTATATAGAATCAAAGCATTCAGCAGAATTCCTTTAGCATGTTAACGAAAATAGTATACGCGAGACTTCGCCTAGTTCCTGGATCATGAAGAACATTCAAATTTATTGACTTTTGACCAGAGCTAAAATTCAATCGAATTGGTTCTTCATGAGGAACCTTCGCATTGGGGTTACCCAATTGGGACCTCGGCTTGTCAGCCAACTCGCCTTCGGGAAAACGATCTTCTCGTTTCTTTCTTTCTGCCTGCCAGGTTATATAGGCTAGTGGCTCTTTTGCTGACTGCTTCTTTGCTATGTCAATGGGAAGGCTTAACGCCTCTCGCTTCCTGGATCTTGCTTTTTCGAGATGGATAAGATGAGTAAAAAAAGTGGGTAAAGCTTGTGGGAAATTTGTATGATGTGCCACGCTCACGTCGGAACTTTATGTGATCTTTGAATTTTTGAATTGAAGATTATTATTTATGCAAAAAAAAAAAAATTGAAGATTATTATGACTGGAGTTTTTGGAATAATTTAATAATGTTGGGATAGTCATCATTACAAAAAATTACTAGAATCAAATAAAATTTTTTAGAGGACTCGTCACTAGTAAGTAGTACCGGCATGCGACGCAGACATGTGACACGACACGACACGATACGTTGACACTTCGTTTTTCAAAAATAAAAAATTTTGAGACACATTGTATATTAAATAAATATATTTATTTTTAATTAATTTAATTTAAATTTATAAATAAATAATTAAATAAAAATAAGTCTATAATGAATTTACACTAATAATATTAATAAATTGACAAATGTTATTGATGGAACTAATGACTAACAAGAAATTAGAATCAATTTATTTAAATAAATTCATAATTTTATACGATGATTTTTTTAACAGATTTCTACAATGATTGAAATCTACCATTATTCAACATCCAGTATTTTTATTTTATTGAAATTACTTTTTAATCTCATTTATTTATTTTAATTAAAAAAGTCTCCTCGTGGGAACCCCCCACCCCCTCCTCACTCGTCTCCCTCTCCTTCCCCCAAAATGAAAAATCACACCAAGTTGATCAAAATCCACCCCCACACCCCTTTTTTTTTTTTAATTCTTTTAGAGTTTCCTTATCAAAAAACCTAGCCAACACCCTCCTTCTCCTCCTCGCCGCAAGACCCCATTCATCTCCTCTTCCTCTGGATCTCTGCTTGCTCTCGATCCTCGTCACAATCGTTCACCGTCTCGCCTCCGGCCCTTCCTCCCTCGCAGCTGCAGCCTTCGTCGCCGATCCATCGCAGCATCACAGTGGAGGCCCTCGCCTCAGTCTCTACTCTTTCTCTTGCCGTCCTGGGCTCGCCGTTAGAGAGAATTTGCTAGTTGCTCAGCCTTTCAAGACACAGGCAAAGTTCTCGGAAACTTGCTTTCATGATGTTGGCTATCCTGAGAAACTTGGTGTTGAGATCGACGAGATAAATCATAATCGTTCGCACCCGTTTCAGTTTGCGGTAACATTTCTACTTGTCCCATATCGTTTGGCTTCATAGAGCTCAGAAATCTGCTATTGCTGAAGCAGGGCGACTTTGGTGCTTCATTTTCTCAGCGACTGGTCGAGATGGAAGGGTGCGACTATGAAGTTTTCTTGAGCTTCAGAGGACCGGACACGCGCACGGGCTTCACGGATCATCTCTATACCCGTCTCACAGATGCAGGAGTCCGTACGTACAGAGACGACGAAGATCTCCGTGTAGGTGAAGAGATCGGCCTGGATCTACTTGGAGCCATTGAGCAGTCGAAGATTTCCATACCCATCTTTTCTAAAAGTTATGCTTCCAGTAAGTGGTGTCTGAAGGAGTTGGCCCAGATGGTGGAGTGTCGGAAAAGGAAGGGACAGGTAATCATGCCCATTTTCTACTATGTCGAACCATCTGAGGTTAGAAATCAAACCGGAGGTTACGGTGCGGCCTTACTCGAGCATGAAAACGAGAAGCGAGTGGACGATGAGAGCATCCGCAAGTGGAGAGCTGCTCTCAATGAGGTTGGAAGGTTAAAGGGATGGAACATAGAAAACGTGGCCAACAGGTACTTACTATCTTCCACCCTTGATTGACGCCATGATACAGGATACCATGAAATTCAAGTACAAAGAATTTTCCGTTGAAAGTTTCCTTTTTTCTTTTGACATGGAAAAGTTGTGGCTACGATGGTTCCCTTTGTTTGAGTAGTGTGTCAACAGTCTAATGTGACAGTTAAATATTTATGACGTAAAGTATGAAATTTTTCGTGTATTTATGTAATGCAAGTGCATATTAATGTTGGTCGAAATTAACTTATGTTGTATGCTGAAAGTTAAGGGTTCTCTTATTTATTATTCATAACACTTAAGACGTGTTCTATATACTAATGGTAAAGCTATTTTGAGAAGGAGGAGCTTGTTATCGCATCAGATATACGGTAAATATATTCAGCCTCTTTTCTCCTAATTAGCAAGATATAGCGATCACCTACTGTAATTTGATGGTTGCGTAACTGTTCGAATGGTGCACAACTTGGAGCATCTGCCTAGCATGTCCATAAATTTATTCTTCCAGATCAATGCAATGTGGTCTGTTCCATTTGCAGTTGCAGTTGCACCTCTTGTTGCATCCTTTGGCTTCCACAGATTACTATCAATTCTTCTTGTCGTAGGTTTCAGCTAACATATTCTACTTTGCTTTCTCGTCATTTTGTCATTAGGCATGAAGGACAACTAGTTAAAGAGGTGGTTACCAAGGTTTTAAGTGAGCTGAAGAAAGCGTATTTGGTGGTTAGTGATTTCTTGGTTGGTGTTAACGATTATGTGAAAGAAGTTGAGAAAATGCTAGGCACCAACACTGACGATGTAAAGATTGTGGGAATCCATGGAATGGGTGGTATTGGAAAAACTACACTTGCCAAAGTAGTTTACAACAAACTTTCTCGAGACTTTGCTGACTGTTGTTTCCTAGCTGATGTTAGAGAAACTTCACATTCAAAAGGAATTGTGTTTTTGCAGAATCAACTAATCTCAAACCTCTCTAAAAAGGCACATCCAGGTATAAATTCCAAGGATGAGGGAATAATGGCTATAGAAGAGAGATTTTCCAGTAAAAAAGTTCTAATTCTTCTCGATGATGTCAATGAAAAGGATCAATTAACTGCACTTTTGGGGAGGCGAAGTTGCTTTGGTCTGGGAAGTCAGATACTTATAACAACTAGAAAGGTGAATGTTCTATGTGAATTTGGAGTGAAATTGACTTACTTAGTTGGTGGTTTGGATCCTGAAAGATCCCTTCAGCTATTTAGCATGCATGTTTTCAGAAGTGATCACCCTCCAATTGAGAAGATGGAACAATCTAGAGAAATTGTGAAGATAGCCGAAGGTCTTCCTTTGACCCTAGAGGTTATGGGTTCGACTTTATCAATATGTGGACAAAGAAAAGAAATGTGGGATGATTACTTGGTGAAGTGGAAAAAAGGTCACATTGAGGGGATTGGAAGTAAGTTAATGATAAGTTATGAAGAATTAGATTCCGATCAGAGACAAATATTTCTTGATATAGCTTGTCTTTTCCATGAATACGATAAGAATATGGTAATATACATGTGGAGAGATTGTGGTTTATGCCCAATACAAAGTCTTGAAGTTCTTCAATTGATGTCATTGATTAAAATTGGAGAAGATAATAAGCTGTGGATGCACGATCAACTCAAAGATCTCGGTAGAAAAATTATTTCTCAAGAAAGTGGGGGCAAATTAGATGAGCAAAGTAGGCTGTGGAATCACCATGACGCATTGAAGATGCTACTGAGAAAGAAGGTAAATCCTGGATCTAATTTCATTTTTGCACGAGAATTCACATTTTAGTAGTCAGGGGCACTTTCCCTCTCAGCGACAACAATCACAATGAACTCCACTTATACAATTTAAAAATTTCCACACATTATAGAACATTTCTTAAATTGTTAAATTTCAGATTTCAAAACCTATGTCGATCCTCTCCAAATTGGTCTATAAGAATGATGAGAGTGAACTTAAGTATCTTTCAATAAATATGAACTTTACCTCAAATTCAAAGATGACCTAGATTGTTCTCTTAATTATCTAACCGCATCCTTCTTTTAATAAATTTTTTTGTTTGCTCATTTAGAGAAATGCAAAGCTCGAAGCTGTCTGTTTGGAGTTTGCGGATTGGTCAGAGTATCGTTTCACTATTGAAGGATTTGCAGCGCTGCCAAAATTAAGGTTCCTACAGGTGGATAGCGAACGCCTCTCTTATAATAGAGTTGACAGTTTTTTCTCCCAAGCTACACTCCTTTGCCATAACATGCCCTTCATCACTTCGTGTATGGATTTTTCACGAAGCGAGAACCAACTCCTTCCCAATTTAAAATGGCTCTCTTGGCATAATTTTCCTCGGCGGATACTTAAGTTCAGCAAGTTTTCATTGAGTAATTTGGTCATTCTTGATTTTTCAAGAAGTAAATTAACTCATGATTGGGACGGATGGAGACATATTAAGGTACCCTTAGCTCTTGAGAAGTCTTCTTTATCAGTGTGTGCATTCTCTTGATTTAACATATTTACTGACAATGGTGTTGTTGGTATTACAGAGAGCCAAGAAATTAAAAGTTCTTAACCTTTCGGGATGTCAGCGTTTGTTCAAGACTCCCGATTTCTCTGGACTCCTGACATTGGAGAGATTGAATCTTGAATGTTGTTTTGAATTGGTTGAAATCGACTCGTCAATTGGTCAACTGTGGCACTTGGAGTACTTGAACTTGAGTGATTGTGATAGACTCAAACATTTGCCAAAAGAGCTGGGTACATTGCCTGCTCTGACAGAACTTATCCTTGATAATACTTCTATAGAAAGACTTCCTGATTGGTGGGGTATCAAGAACATGGAGAGTCCCCATGTTCATATTTCACCGTCATCAAAAGCAGGGGACTCACTCAATTGTCTAACTTCACTGTTGAAGCTTTCATTGAACTGGACGCACATTACTCACCTACCCGACTCTATTGGAGCGCTGACAAATCTTGAAAGCTTATTGTTGAGAAATTGCTTCGATATGCAGAGACTTCCATCCTCCATTAAGGAATTACGATCATTGACTGAGTTAGATCTATTCACTTCAGGACTCATCGAGTTACCTGACTCTATGGAAAGTCTGGAGAATCTAAAAGCATTGAAGTTATTATTATTAAAAGAATCAGTTGTACCAGCCCTGCCAAAGCTTCCAGAAAGCTTAACTTCTCTGGCAATCATATCTAACTCATTAATAGTCGATCCTGATCTTTCCAACTTGATCAATCTGAAGCTACTGTTGTTCATCAACATGGTGCCTGAGATCTCTAGCCAATCTGAGTTGGTGCAGGTTCCCATGTCTCGGTGGATTGGGAAATTATCCAAACTGGAAGTCTTGACGTTGGGTCACCCAAAGATTACTAACCTATCTCCTGAGTTAGGTGCACTTCCTTACTTGAAGACTCTTCAGCTTTTCAATTGCCGTGCTCTGGAACGCATTTCGAAAATTCCCTCGACTGTCACAAAGCTTCATATTGGAAGATGCCCGTTGCTGACCACACTTGATATCTCATATTTGAAGAACCTATCGGAACTATATGTGTTTGGTTCATCGATAGAGGGTCTTTCTGAGCGTGCACTTTCAGGAGATCTGCTAGAATGGAAGATAAGTAAGGATTATGAGTACAATTTGGCTGGAACTTTTGGGGAAATGATTTATGAACAGCACGGACTCAAAGATGAGAGGGCAGGCCTTTTTTACCTACAGACTATTAGGTACAATTGCGTTCCCAATGTTTACGAGCTCTTCCCAAATTCTTACGCTACAATTTTTTTTTTCCTCCTTACGGAGGGTATTTGCCATCATATTTTACTCACCGAGAGCACTCCATACCCTATAAGCATTTAGGTGGCTTTTATAACTCAAAGAGGAAACCTTACTTGCATGTTTTGATGGCCCAAATAAGTTGAATGTCGCAGCATACACCAAATATTTTTTAGGGAACAAGCCACAAAAATCCCAAAATATATCTCTATTCTTTTTTTTTTATTTTAAACCAAAAATACCATATTTATATTTGTATAACACATTTACCCTCCACTGCAGTTTGTGGAGTCAACCCGTGCAGTTTGGTCAATGAACCCATTAGAAAATCCTACACAATGGCTTAAATGGAGAATGAAGGTCAAAAGTGGTGACATGAATTCCATGTGGCTCAAATTAAAAGTGGAACGACACTGTTTTGGTTGCGAAATTATCTGAGTGTGGCTGAAGTTGCGGAAACGACACCATCTGCCTGTGTCTCTCTCTCTGTTCCTCCACAGGAACCGATTAGGGGCTTTAAGGTACTCTCTTTGCCTAGTATGGGCACAAGCAGGATTCTCACACTCTGTTCTTCAACTTCATCTTATGGATAAGAGTTCCTTGTGCTTCCTAATGCCTGAGCTTGTTTTTTTTTTTTTTTTTTTTTTTTTTTTTTTTTTTTTTTTTTTTTAATCTTGTGACAGGATTACTCCCTTTCTGTTATGTTTTTTTCTAAACAAAATCTTACTCATCGAAAAAAAGACATATCTGTCAAAAAAAAAAAAAAAAAGAGAAGAAGAAAAAAAGACAGATAACATCTGATTACGAGTTGCAACAATGAGGGATCCACTTATCTGAATCTGATGCTGTCTAGCTCGCTTCTTTCTTTGATTGTGTCTGTGGCTTCTCCACAAACCCCAATCTTTCTTCATCTTCTGGTCTCTGTGTGTTTATGCGCTCCGTATTTCCATTTGATGCTGTCTAGCTCGATATTGTGTTGTCAAATCTCTTTTGCTTTGTGGTGATCTTTCAAAATTGGTTGCAGCTATAACGAGAATCACTGGAGGCTGCTTTCGACCGAGAGCCAAAGGCAGATGCGCATGCCAATCCAGAATGACTTAACAAGAATAATTTGAATCTCTCTGTGGTTGAAGAATTCCTTCATATTTGGAAAACAGGATTCTTAGTCGCCATATCTTTGGATTCCAAAATGTAGAATCTCGGCTGCTTGCTCTTTTTGGTTGTAATCTGAAAAAGAGTTTTATTTTATCGTACAGGTTCAACACTTCATGGCAATTGAGATGCCTCTTGATTCAATAATGAATAATTATTCGATTGTGGCTATGATTATTGGTCATGCACACTAACTAGTTTTTATAGCAATGAATTGTTTGATGCTAGCTGCAAATATTGAAAACTGAGAAAAAATTTGGTTCAGTTTAATTTCTTGTTGCAAATCTTGCGAAACTAACCATTATAGTAATGTGAAATGCTATAGATCATTGACAAGCAAAACCTTATGCGTTTAAGATACATTTGTGGTTTTCAAGTTTTCGGGCAGGCAGTTTTCACTGGTATTTGGCATTTCCGGTAATCACTGGTAAAAGTGAACACTTTCTTCTTTGTGATTCATACTAGTATAGGACAAAAAAATACAATAGTCCAGTCACAGGAAAAAGATCTCATTTTCTATAGTAGCATAGGAACGTTTCTATTCTTTTGTTTTTTTGCTTCTCGAAACAAAGAAAAAACAAAAATCCATTAGGTAATGTTAATTAATTTTTATATTCCCCATAATAGAAAAGTAGTCAATGAATATATTAGAAACAGAAATAAGAAGTAAAAAATAGTAGCTTTTTGTTCCTAAGAATAACTTATAGAAATAAGTCAATTTTTTCTTTTTTCTTTTTTCTTTTCTTCTTCTTGCTTGCCACTCTCTGGCTACTGCCGACCGCCGGTGGGAAGAAGAAAAGGAAAAAAAAGAAAAGAAAAAAATCTTAAAAAATTAAAATAAATTTTACATGACAAAAAAAAAAGTGGATAGTATCAAATGCATTCATGTTTTTTCCTATTCTGAGAATAGAAATTCTTTATTGTTACTAAACACGTTATTTTACTCAGTAATTATTCTAGGGAGTAGAAATATAAAAGAACTATTTTTGAAAATAAATTGTTTTCTGGAACAGAAATATTGCAATTTGCACCCTTAGTGTCCACGTTCAACAAGTGCAAGTTTTGAAGTTTGTGGATCAAGTCAATCGGAAACTTTTTTTGCCAAACGGCTATGAAGAAATTTTTATGGAGGTCTACAATCACAGGTTGCTGCAAAACCACATAAGAAGCCAAGAAGTGCTAGCCCAAGAAGAAGGTGATAACTCATTCCAAAGGATCTCTCTAATCGATTTGAACAACCCCTGCTTGCGAAACTCTCAGATGACCTCTCATCATCGCTCACTGGATCAAACCTCTACAAGTTCACCCATCAGAAGGTGAAGAAGGTGAAGCTGGTCACGTGGAGTTTCTCCTCGAGCAACTTCATTGAGGAATGAAGGTAGTCTGACGGCGCAGCCAATGGCTGTCACAGAGAGAGAGAGAGAGAGAGAGAGAGAGAGAGAGAGAGAGAGAGAGAGAGAGAGAGTTGGTTTTGTTAGACTAAATATAAACTAAAACCTCACAATCCCGATTTATCAATCAAAGATACATTCGTACAAAATTCGGGATCGGTTTGCGGAAACGTAAAGATCAACATACCTCTAGCCATTGATGAAATTCGCAAAGTAGAAAACTCCAAAACCTTGGACGGATCTACGTAGCACGATCGATTTGCAATATGGGGAACACCAGATCTGTACATCCTATTCTACTAGCCAATACCTCTCAAACCTGATGGTGTGTTTTCTGTAGTGATAGAGTTTGAACTAGATGACCTGGCGTTTTATTCCGTTTCTTATGTTACCGACATCTTCCATCAAGCCATTATGGTAACATATTAACGAGCAAATATATAATAGATGTGGGTGATCAATTAGGCAATAAATCGGAACTAATTGGGAATATAATATTGGGATCATATTTAGAATAATAAATATATTATAATATTCTCCCACTTGATCCCAATATTCCATCAAATGAAATATTTACCCAAACCCACATAAACTTCATACTGAAATAAAATACATGAATCACGGCAATGAGTCCTCTTAGAGTGAGTGTTATCTTCCATGTATCACAATGCACTTCGTCAACTCATATGTGATCAAATAACTTAATGAATAAACCTTATGTTTACTTCAGGTCAAACGTAATTATTTTTCTCAGAATAATTGAATGTATACAACTGTATTAAGAAAACATTATAAATGAATAAAAGTCTCACAAATTCTTCCATATAAAGAAAAATTTACATGATTGGGCCAATGCCCATTCTGAATATATGATCCTTATAACGCATTGGTAGCATGCCTTTAGTTAAATAATCAACTATCATCAATCTATTACTTATGTGTACTATGGCCACTTTCTTCTCTTTAACATGTTATTTGATAACTAAATACTTGATGTCGATATTCTTGCTTCGACTATCACTTTTGTGATTCTTAGCCATGAAAACTGCAGCTGAATTGTCATAAATTATTCTTAATGGCATAGTAATGGAATTCACAACTCTAAGCCCTGATATGAAACTTTTCAACCACACACCATGTGAGGTGTCCTCAAAATAGGAAACGAACTCTGCCTTCATAGTGGAAGTGACGACCAAGGTTTGTTTTGCACTCCTTCAGGATACAGCTCTGCCAACAAACATAAAAATATATCCCAATGTGGATTTACAGGAATCAATGTAGCCAGCAAAGTCTGAGTTTGAGTAACAAACTACCTCCAAGTTGTTCGTCCGTCTATACATAAGCATATGTCTCTTAGTTCCTTGAAGGTGCCTCATCACCTTCTTTGCAACTCTCTAGTGAGGTATTACTTTGGTATCTATCCAACATTCCCACAGCAAATGCTATGTTAGGTCAAGTGCAAACCTAATCATACATCAAACGACAAAATAAGCATATGGAATGTTTTTCATTTGTTCCATTTCAAAATCGTTTTTTGGGCATTGGTTTAAATTAAAAATATCACATTTCACAATGGGTGTTATACTTTGTGAACAATTTTTCATCCGAAACCTCTCTAAGACCTTACTGATATAGGTTTCTTGAGATAGTCCTAATATACCTTAAGGTCTATCTTTATCTCTATGGATCTTAATGAAGAGATGACCTCATGAAATCTTAAATACCATTGGCGGAATGCTTGTTTTAATCTATATAGAGACTTTTTAAGCTTGCATACCAAATGCTCACCAGCACTAGAGAAAAATCTTTCTAGTTGTTTCATGCAAACCACTTCTTTTAATTTTCCATTAAGGAACACTGTTTTCACATCCATTTGATGTAACTCCATATCAAAATGAGCAACCAATACTAAAATAATACGAAGAGAATTTTTCTTGGATACAGGAGAAAACGTTTCTGTGTAATCGATTTCCTCCTTTTGAGTAAATTCCTTGGCAACGAGTCCGGCTTTGTATCTCTCAATATTGTCTAATGAATCATTCTTAGTTTTGAAGACCCATTTACAATCAATGGCCTTCGCACCATCAAGCAACTCAACTAAATCCCAGACTTTGTTTGATGCCATAGAATTCATCTCTTCTTTTATGGCATTGTACCATAAATTGAATTTATCACAACTCATGGCTTGTGAAAACGTCTCGGATCATTTTTAGCTCCAACATTATAATGTAGTCATTAGGGATTGCTGATATGGAAGTTCAACAGTATTTGGTAATTGCTGAACAGTTGGGTCTATCAGATTAATATCAGCAGGTTATGAATCTTCAATGATTGGTTGCTCAATGACCAATTGAACTGAAGGGGTGTTGTAAACATCAACCAATCCAATACTTGAGGTGGAAGGTTGAGTATTTAAATGATCTTCTTCGGGAACAAAGTCTCTGAATTGATCGCTCCTACTAATGAGGTCATTCTCAAGAAATTTAGCGTTTCTTGATTCCACAAACCTAGTGGTGTGAGATAGACAATAACACCTACATCCTTTGGACTTTTCGGCATATGTAATGAAATACTCACTTATAGTTCTTGGATCTAACTTATTTTCTTGTGGATTGTAGACTCTTACTTTAGATGGGCATCCCTAGACACGTACATGTCGCAAACTTGGTTTCCAACCTTTGAATAACTTAAAAAGCGTCTTTAGAACAACCTTGGTTGGAACTCGATTTAATATGTACACAGCCGTTTTAAGATCCTCAGTCCACAAAAACTTAGGAAGTTTGGAGCTGCTAAGCATACTCCGCACCATGTCTAATAACATTAGGTTTCTTCTTTCTGCGACAACATTTTGGTTTGGTGAACCAAGCATAATATATTGGGCAATAATATCATGTTCTTCAAGAAACTTTGCAAATGAACCAGATGCTTGTCCATCTTCAGTGTATTTACCATAGTATTCTCCACTTTTTTCTAATCTCACAATCTTAATTTGCTTGTCGCATTATTTATCTACTTCGGTTTTAAATAGCTTAACGGCATCTAGCGCTTCGTGCTTATTACGAAGCAAGTAGAGATACATGAATCGTGAATAATCATCTATGAAAGAAATGAAGTATCTCTAACCATTTAAGTCCATATCCAGACTACAAATATCTGTATGTATGATTTCTAATATTTCTGTACTCATCTTAGCACCTTTCTTTGACTTGTTGGTTTGTTTTCCCTTTATACAGTCTACACAAGTGTCATAATTAGTAAAATCCAGAGTATTAAGTACTACATCATTTACTAGTCGCTTAATTCTATCCATGGAGATATGTCCCAATCTCCGGTGCCACCACATAGAGGAATCCTCATTCACAACATATAGTTTTATACCAGTATTATCGTGAATGTACATCGCATTGTTAATGACATTGTCTTGTAAATTAATTCGAAAGAGACCGTCAGACAAAATACCACTCCCAACAATTTCAGATTTATACGATAAATTGAATGTTGAATCTGAAAATTCAAAAGAGTATCTCAAAGATACAAGTCTTGAAACTGAAATTAAATTCCTAGAAAAACTGGAAATATAAAACGGTCATTTCTAAAATTAAAACAAAACCACTACTGAGAACTAATCTGCATGTCCTAATAGCTTCCACACGCGAGCGCATCTTGTTTCATGAATAGATACTTTGTTTATTTTTCACTGGTTTTCGATGGTTCTAAAAACCTTGTAAGGAATTCGAAATGTGAATTGTAGAACCAAAATCAATCCACCAAGTGTTGTGACCCACATCAGCCACATTAGATTCATAACAAACACATGAAAGTTGGTTACATTTCTTTTTGAGCCAGACCTTAAATTTGGCACAATTCTTTTTCATGTGCCCCTTCTTTTTATTGAAGAAGCACTTGGATTTCTTCTTAATGCCAGCTTGGGGAGGTAGAGACATATTACCTTTTCCCTTCAACTTACCTTACCCATTATACTTATCATATGTTGCCATATGAGCACTTTCTCCTTTCTCCATTAATAGCCTTTCTTCCTCTTGAACACACATAATCATGAGTTCATTGATTGACCATTTAGTTTTATGTGTATTGTAAGAGATCTTGAAATGGGCATACTTTTGTGAAAGAGTATTCAGGATATAGTATACAAGAAAAGAATCTGATATCCCAACCTCAAGATTCTTCAGCTGAGCTGCAATGTCTCTCATCTTCATGATGTGCTCACGCACACCTCTTATACTAGTAAGTTTCAAGGATGAAAACTTCATAATCAGGGTCATGGCATGCGCCTTCTTTGAAGACTCAAATTGTGCATCAATAGCCTCTAGCAATTTCTTGGCATTGTTATGTTGAATAACTGAACCCCAAATACTAGCAGAGAATTTTGTCTTTATGTACATCACACTGAGATGGTTGGACCACTCCCATTGTGCATAACGAGTATGTTCAGCACGAGTACTATTCTCAGTAGGTTTAGGTGGTTCGTCAGACCTTAGTGCATAATCAAGATCCATGCACCCCAATTGAAGAAGAATTGATTCCTTCCATTATTTATAGTTATTTCTATTAAGCTCGAAAACAATTATACCATAACTAATCTTAGGTGCTAAGATTGCATTATAATCAAAGAAAACTTATGTATCATATATTTGAGGCAAATAAACTTAAATCATATTTTACCAATGTAAAACATGCTATAAAAATTTGAATCACATAACATCGAAAATTGCTTGTGGGCTAAGTTTCTAATTTAAATTGATCCATAATTACTTTATGATAAAATTATCAAATTATATTCTCTTCCTTAATCCTTGTGGGTAAATTAAGAAAAATAAAATAATATTTCATCATAATTAATCACATTAATATATTGAAAATTCCTGTGGCATAAAATTCATAATATTAATGTGACTCATCATAATTATTGTCTTTGACTATATGTGATCCAAAGGCTCATAATGTATATAATTTAATATAATCAAAGATGTTGTGGCTAATCTTTAATTAATTAAATATATATGGATCACTAGACGTTTAATTTTATGAGAAAATATTCATAAAATTGCATGTAAGGGTAAAACAGTAAAATCACGTGCAAAGGGGTACAACTGGAATTTTGCACACAAGGCCAAAATTGGAATTTTACTCTTAAGGGGTAAAACAGGAATTTTATGCCCAAAAATGGCAAAATCGTAAATTTTCATGCCCAAGGGGGGCAAAACCAGAATTTTATGCATCCAGGGCAGAACCGTAATTTTCCTAAATGCGGAGGGGCAGAATCATAATTTTCCCCTTCAGGTGTGTGCGAAGCAGGTGCTCACCCGTTGCAGTCCCTCGGGCTTCTTCTCTTCTGCCGCCTGGGTCACCTCCCACAGCCCATGTTTGACAAAATTGATTGATGGATTTCGAAGAGAACGTTGGGACGAATGAATAATTTCAAAATCCAGCAAAAATGACCAATGTATTGACAAGAATTAAGCCTAAAAAAGATCTGCCCTATAAAACCCTAACCACCAAAATTCACCGCTTGATTAACCTTTGACGATCAGTAATATGCCGAAAAATTTAAGGGTTTTTCTTCTTAATGGCGGTGTGATCATGAAGATCCACTATCGCATGGTGGGTCGCCCGAATCTGGCAGGAATTCTAAATTCCGATCCAAGCCATATAGAAATCCAAATTTACCCACACATAATTCAACGAAAATAAATTCAAAAAATTTCACCAAGGTAGAGATTATAAACATGCTCTGATACCAACTGTTAGACTAAATATAAACTAAAACCCAATGATCCCGATTGATCAATCACGGATAAATTTGTACAAAATTCGAGATCGGTTTGCGGAAACATAAAGATCAACATACCTCTAGCCATTGATGAAATTCGCAAAGTAGAAAACTCCAAAACCTTGGACAGATCCACGTAGCATGATCGATTTGCAATATGGGGAACACCAAATCTGTACATTCTGTTCTACTAGCCAATATCCCTCAAATCTGATGGTGTGTTTTCTATAGTGATAGGGTTTGAATTAGACGACTTGACATTTTATTCTGTTTCTTATGTTACCGACATCTTCCATCAAGACTGTTATGGTAACATAATATTAACGGGCAAATATCACGTAATAGATGTGGCTAATAAATTAGGCAATAGATCGGAACTAATTGGGAATACAATATTGGGATCATATTTAGAATAATAAATATATTATAACAGGTTTTTTTTTTTTTTTAAAATCCTTGCCATGAATAATAGTCGTTTTAGTCTCAATTGCCAAGTTCTCTTGTCGATTTTCCACTTTGGATTTGATTTTTTATTTTTAAGAAACAAGTCAGGTCGCATTGTAAACTTTATTTAAAAAGCCACCTAAGATAAATTGCCAGATTAGGCAACAAAGTGAACAATTTTTCACCGGTATGATACTTTAGTAATTTAAAAAAAAAAAAAAAAGTTGCGGCACTTGTATTATTCTTACTCTTAAAATTTTCGTTTGCCTCAGCAAAATCTACGGTCTGCATTCTCTCTGATCATTTCCAACTTGGATGCACTCCAGTGACTGGTCTCGCGAGGTGGCTCCTTTTTTGACGGCGTGCTTTTTTCATGATAGCTGTCAGACTGATTTTAGGATATGAGATGGAATAGGTCACCAAGCTTATATGTTTAAGGGAATTAATTGATCCTGTATTAGATGACTATCCAAGGCAAAAATTTTAAAAAATTAATAAAGAAATTAGGTGACTATTCCCTTTTCCCTACGGATGAGCTGGTCAAGCGATTCATTATACATGGCATTGCGTCGAAAGGATAATGTTTTGCTCGGTCGAATCTTGACACCGGTATTTTCACCTTCTGCGCGGTTGAGATGAAGAGGGGAAACAAAATGTGGAGCCCCGGCATAGTTAGACGAAATCACAACAGTTGCTGGTGATCGAGCCTAGTTGCCTTCTCAGGCGGGTCGATTCAATCAATCATTTCCAACACGAGGTGAAGTAAGCTAGCTACTTGAACTATAAAAAGATAAAAGGACAGGTTGATGGCCACAATGCTTAGCTGTTGCCGATCCCCAAGACGCCTTTGGTTGAATGTTCACACTTAGTTCACCTTCTGCACTTCCTACATTCACTCCTAGGAGTAACAACCTTATTTAGTGACCATAAAGAGATGAATTTTTTTGAGATAACTTTCTCTGGTCAATTTGCTAGTGATGTCGACCCAATGCTGGATGTGATAACATGTTTGATGCATTACGTTGACTTTAGTTGATTCAACCTCAAATTTGTATTCGGCCAAAAAAAAAAAAATACTCAATTCCTGTAAGTTCAACCTACCTTAATTCCGAACTTAATTTTAATCTATAAGAACTTTTTCTTTTGGGATGGTAACTTTGTCAATATACAATGTTTTCATAAATCCTATATTTGTCCCGACAAATTTATTGTCCAAATCTATGTAAGTCCTTCATGATTTTTTAATTCCTTGGATAAAGATTGATTATATTGATGGACGTAACTTGCACTGCTTTTAGTATCTCCATTGTAATATCGATAGTATGATTTGAATATAAGGTAGATTTGTGTCAGGGAACAATCTCTAGGCGTGAAGGGCCGATGCAGGTCATAAAATCACAAGCACCACGTGTCTTGCCCCCCAATCTCGAGCACGCGCATATCCTTTTGCGGTCAATAAAATTTTGTGACTTCTTAGGGTGAGTCGCCAACCTTTTCTTTTTAAGCACATGCGGAAGTGAAATAATAACTCCTGACAACAAACAACATGGGATAAGAAAGCATGTCAACATTTCACAAAAGCATACTCTTATAAACGACAGTGTTTAGGTATAAAACGAGTCTGGTCAAAAGCCTACAAAAAACCAACTCTAAAAAAGGAACTGTCCTACGACATACTAGTTGGACACATACGCTGATCGTTTGGACTTCACCTCCACATACTCCGAGGCTTCGGTCTTCCACGACCACCATCTAAAGACTTGAAAATGGTTATACAATAACCAGTGAGACAATGTCTCAATAAGTTCACCTCCTAAACCCTTATTAAGAAGAAAATACACCTCAGGGTGCTCTAGCCACACAACCACACAGTTTGAACATAGGACTTACTTAGCCTCAGTTCCTTCCTACATGTTAGCACAATTCATATCTCACATAAATGCAGTAGCAACATCCGAGCATTTGGAGCATTTCATTCAATCTTAGTCAATCAATCAATCAATCAATTGAATCAACACCATTAATCCATCATTCAATCAAACAATCCACAAGAGTCTCAATTATAAGGCTAAATCGTTATGACACATCTCATTCTATGTCACACAATTTCGTCCCATAATTAGGCGCGGTAAATCATATCGGTGGTCCATCTACACCCGATATTTACTCTCAACATTCCAATTTAATACCGGACTTAAGGCTCTAGAGGTGACCCTCCACAAAGTCTTGTCATCGTGTGATACTTACTCCTTAACCACAAATAACAATAGTATAAGGCACTAGAGATAACTCACACGAAGTCTTGCTATCGTGTAGTACTTCGCCTTTCACTACAAATAACAATAGTATAAGGCATTAGAGGTAACTCACATGAAGTCTTGCTATCATGTAGTACTTAGTTCTTTACTATGCATGACAATACTGCAAGGCATTAAAGGTAATTCCCATGCGACTTAGGTCGCCATGTAACACTTAGCCCGTGACTATAATAAGAGTGGTATAAGGCACTAGAGATGACTCACACGAAGTTTTATCCTCGTGTAGCACTTAGTTCTTTATCGGCTCACAACCTATGGGGTTTCCTCAACACACCCTATGTCACCTCGACATTCAATAGTCACCTTACCATTACTATAAACCATCACACGATCATCAAGTATAAACTCTAGGCATGTCCCAAACCAACCATATTATCAAATATGCACAAATCTTCACTTAATTCATGCGGATGCCCATGTATTTAGACATCCATTTACTTCATAAAATCAACACACATAAAATTAGACCACTTTTTGCATTCTGGATGAACAATGCACGTAAATAGTATTTCGTGAATAGTAAATTTTCAGAATTAAATAACTAATAAATTAAATCCACAAGTCATTGAAAACATTAATTAAAGCAAGTAAAGCATCAAGAACCATCACCAAAGTAAAATTGATCCTAATTGGCAGAAATCGGGCCACTTGCGTGTCTCCAAGTTTAAATCCAAAAACCTAACCGAATGAGTTCACAAAATTCCCAAATATTAGTATGCAGTAAAGGACACATAAAAGAACGTTTTTCATGAAGACACCTAAACCCAGATTCTTCTAGATTCGGCCCTGTATATCGCTCAATCAAGTACCAAAATTGCTGTTTCCAAAAATTCTGTTTTCCGAAATTAGTTTGGTTTGAGATCTAAAAAATGTTTGTTTGATTTAAAATTTGAGAATGTTAAACTAGAAGATATGACAAACAACTTTTATGAAGAAACCATTTTATTATTCGAACCCTAAAAGTTGATAAAAAAACCCTCGAATCTGAAAAGGTTACTAGTTCCAGCAAAAACTAAGGTTCTGTTTGTAAATAACGGAGTTGATATCTTCTTCTTTTAAATCCTTAAAAATCTTGAGCAAAATATATATTGTAGTTGAGGATATCTAAAATATTTCTCAAGAAGATATCAATCTCAAATTCGCAACTCATTTTAATCTAAAAAAATGGTAAACGGCGAGAGTCCAGAGATCAGAAGTACAGAAATTCCATTGGATTCGACTAATCCATCATCAATGGTGCTAATCTCACTAATTAGATTAACACCAATCCATTTTAAGGCTAATATAACCATTCTAGATTACCACTAATCCATACTTAAGCTAATATAAACAATCATTAAGCATAATTAACATTATAAGTAAGGTTTAATGAGTAAGCTCACTGTTTTAACGTTTTAGTGAATCCACGGCGATGGCGACGTCAAGGCGGACGACAATCCTCTTAGCAGCGACACCAAGCGAGGCCGAGAAGGGCTCGAAAATGGGCCATGAAGTTCCAGATCTTGTTGGGACTTTAGCTTCTGCTTGCTGGTCGAAGGAGCTGATCTGAGCAATTCCAGCAACTAAAACGGCAAAGGAGGGACAACGGCTACAACGGCGGAACATGGCGGGTGTCACGCCCTGATCCTCAAGCACGTGTCTATCCCTCTTTGGTCGATAAAATTTGCGACTTCCCAGGACTAGTCGCTGACCCTTTTCATTTTATTGCACATGCAGAAGTGAATAATAAATCCCCTGACAGTAACCATATCGGGATAGAAAAGCAGGACATTAATTCACAAAAGCACAATTTTATAAACAACAAGATTCATGTACCAAATGAGTTTAGTCGAAAACCTATAAAAATGTCGACTTTACAAAAGGGTTGTCCTACGACATACTAATAGGACACATCCGTCGATCCTCCATACTCCTCCTCCTCAGACTTTGGGGCCTTGGTCCTCCACGACCACCTTTTAAAGACCTGAAAATGGTTATTCAATAACTAATGAGACAATGTCTCAGCAAGTCCATACTCTAAACCCCGATTAAGAGGGTGTCGCGACCTGATCTCACCGCTCTCGAAATGTCCAAGGGGGAAAAGGTCGGGTTTAGGGGTACTTTTATCATGAGAGTTCCCTCCATGTGATCGTGAGCTCTCCCAAGCTCGTACCCTGTGTGACAGCGGATTTTGTACAATCTAATTGTTTATAATAACCTAAAAATAGACAGGAGTCGCCACTAACCTTATTTTAGGTTCAGCTAGAAAACCCAACCGAGGATCGGGAGAATTCCCTCGATTCCTACGCAACCAGATATCTAGATTCGGGGACTTGGGTTACGCTAATATAGCTATTAGCGCACTTTCGGTACCTAAACAGTATGTTGTGTTTTTCTTAACATGTCCATGCGTCTCTCTTTACATTTTCGAGATTATCAATTTTATACTAAGTGATTATGCATGATGGATTACTTTCATTCTATTCTATTACTAAAAAATGAAAAGAAAACAATCAATGAAATTGAAATTGCAAGACATGAAGTAAACAATCAAGAAAAGCAGTAAACCTAATCATGCAATCCTAAAGAATATAAAAGAGAAAACAATTGGGAAAGAAAGGAAACCCGCAACTCGTTGGGTTTTATACAATGCATGGAACCCGAGACATATATCGGGAAAACAAATAGTACATGACAATGGTCGGAATGGACATCGACCTCCACCATCTTCATGCTTTATCCATGTTCAGGATCCTATTCTAAACCTATTCTAAGAAATCTGGATGACTAGATGCATACAAATTAAAGAAACAAATTTCTAAATCAAATGATATGTAAATGATGCAAAATTAACATCATGTGAAAGATTAAGATGAATCTTAAGACTTCCTAATAGGGTTCAAGTCCAATCAAGATCTAATTGATGGTCAAAAATTGATATTTGTGAAATCGCGCATGTCAGCCACAAATAAAACAAAATACAATGCATGTTTAATGGTTTGTAAGACCACCTAGACAATGCACAAAAATGTGAAACATGACATAAGGTTGAATGCGAAAAATGTTTGGGTAAACGTTTAACCCTAAATCAGAATGCAAAGAAATCACACAAGTCATTAACATTGCAAAGTGACTTAGAACTAAGAATGTCATGCATGACAAATTTCAATTGCAATTAGCCAAATGGATGCATGATATTCACATCAAATGAGATTCAAATATGATATGCCATGCATTGATGCGAAACTTGTAACACGTGTTTCAAATGTCAAGTAGACAATGACGCATGATTTGGCCCTTAAAACAAAGAACCAGCAAGATCAGTACATGAAGAAACAGCAAAAACAGCACATCAATGACACAACTAAACAATCTCACACACTAGGACATATGAACAACAAGCACACAAAGAATAGACACAATCCGTAACAATTTGATATATCTATTGGTCCTATGGAGCCTGAAAATGACTATAATCTCTTTAGGAATCCAAAACACATCAAAGGGGTTTTCCAGAACAACCATTCAATCCCACAATATTCCACTATCATGAAGCATTGACCCATGAATCTAAACATAACCTCCAGCGGGAAATCATAAAAAAAGCAAACAAGGTTGAACAATGTATGATTTTATAAAGAACAAGGACTTCATGTATGTCAGTCATCAAGAGCAGATTCTCAATGCAGAACAATGACGACTTATGAACGATCACCCTAGCCAAATGAACTTATATCTTTATGAAACTTTTATATGTTGTAGATCTACATGTCCTGATCAACTTTGATGAGATGCTGAGTTAGAAGATCTGAACAGAGATCGATTAAAACAGAACATCAGAACAGAACAACTGCAACACCAGATTAGTGCTCGATCTTTGCAAGAAGCATTAGGCAGGACAAACGATGGCCAAATTGCACATATAATATGTTTATGAAAAGCTTGAGAAGTCTATACAGATCTCCAGAAGAAATTAAGTCCTAATAACATCATCTACCAGCTCAATCCAGTTAAAACAGAACATCAGTAAGTCAGAACAGCAAATCACCCTAAAAAAACTACTGCAGAATTGACAGACTTTGTAGGTGTTTTTCAGCGACCAAACTACATCCATTATGGGCGTGCAACATATCAAATTGAAGCTCTAGAAGTGTATTTTTTTATGTCTAGAAGGGCCCGAGGTCAAAAAACCTCATCTAGCACCTCGTTTCAGCCAAAACAAAGAGTAACATATCAGGTATACGAAATTGTAGATCAAGGCAAATCAAGTTCAATCAATTTCAAGTTCGTGATCATTGATTGTCAATCCACAGAAATTCATTAACCTCAGTAGGTTATATCAATATATTACAACATATGATTAGAGAACAAACACAGATCATGCCAGAAACTATCATTGAAGAATTGAAGTCAAAATTTCCAGATTCAGCTCCTAGATTTAGTGGCTTGTTTCTCACAGCAAATGAACTTCAATTTTAACAGGCAACCTATTGATTCGAAGCTTTAAGAAGTCATAATTATTTTCCTAGCTGATTTCTTCCCTTAATTTCTATGTTTAATTGTCCAAATCAATCCATTAATCACATTGACTCATTAACCTCAGAGATTCTAGAACAGATTAACATAGGACGATCTATTGCCAGTCAACTCCTACTCATGGATTGCTGAACATATGCTGTTCAAAACTTTCATTCGTGTCACACATCATCATTGCTGGCCATCATCTAAGCTATATATGCAAATTGGCCATGTCATTCATCCTGATCTACGTTTCGTGTACTAACCTTGTTTATGACACTTTGATGTTTGATCGAGTAATCGGGCCTTTGTGAACACTTAGCCAAGGATGCTCGGCAACTCACGGGCAGTAGATGACGAACAGAAGAGGTCGAGTCGAGCTTTGCTGCCGCTGCCGTTGCTATCACCGCCACCAATCGGTTTCGGAAACCGGATCTCCAAGCAAACTCTCAGCCGAGTAGAGGAAGCACCTCCAATCACGCACCAACGGAAGAAAACCCTAGCCTTCAACAAGATCCAGAGAGAGAATCCGAGAGAGAGGGACGAAGGAAAGGGAAGCCCCATTCGACGAGGGGATTTGCGGCGTGCTGGAGATTTCAAGAATCGAACAGAGCTCGATGGAGAACCACTGGAGACGGAGGCGGAAGCTCCCTTCGGTAGACAATGAGCGAAGCTAGGGTTTCAAGATCTACCATGGAAGCTCCATCCAGCAGTTAGAGAGAGAGAGAGAGAGAGAGAGAGCGATCGAGAGCGTCTGAGAGAAAGAGAGAGATTCCGAGTCGAGAGAGAGTTCGTTTGGCCGTTTTTCCAAGTGAGCGGGAACCTCCGGGGAGAGAGAGAGAGAGAAAAAAAGTCAAGAGAGTCCCCCACCTCCGTCGAATGGCTATATATATATTTTCAGCGTTTTTCCCCTTTTTCCTTTTTGTTTTTTCTTTTTCTTTTTTTTATATATATTTTTCTTGCAAAATGAATGTTTAAAACGTCGACAAAAATTTCGGGTGTCAACAAAGGGTAATATGCCCAAAGGCGACCTAACCACACAATCACGCATTTAGCATAGGGAACTTACCTCGCCTCAGTTCTACTCTGCAGATCAATACAGTTTATACCACGGACAACCATACAGATATCAGCAATAATTAAGCTCCAACAATAGGAACGCCACACTCAATCAATCATGCGTTCTTAGTTTTACTCTCGGCATATAGTATGGTCTACTTTCTGTTCAGCGGTCACTGTCAGGCATCGTCTTACTCCATTGAGCACGGCATCGTCACTATGTCGACGGTATTCCATAAAAGAGTATTGGTCCAGAATATATTGCAACTGGCATCCATTGGTAGGGCATCCCATATGGGGGTAACGTCTAGCTTAATATCTCGGGACGAGTTTTCTTAACCAACATACGATCACTCAAACATGGCCTAGGGCACCGTGCATTGCACTTAAATATCTCCATTAAAATGGTGAACCTGGCCTATTTTCTTCGTATTAGAAATTCCCATGAAAATCGTCGTGTGTGGGTACATGATCAATTCACCCCAGAAGACTGATATCCTTTCTTTTCAAAATCACACTGGTTTATATTGTATATAAAACCATTTTTAGTGTTTAGAACCCGACACCTAGGATTTTCTAGATAAATGTCAAAATTCACAAATTTTGGAATAATTGACTCAATTTCCAATCAGTACTCAATTTTCACAATTTAACATTCGATTGCAGAAATTAACCACACCATTGCAATCAGCACGAAATTCCAGTTACCGACTATCCCAGCCTAATTTCCGAAAAAATGTTTAATAATCAAATAATTACTGTAATTAATTAAATAAATGAATTTAAATTCTAAAAATACTAATCTAGGCCAAAATCACTAAATTAAGTACCGATATGGACCCGAAAAATTCCCGAACCCTTCTAGATAAATAATGCAATTTATCTAGGCCTCACTTAATCTAGTTTAACCACCTAACATGCATAATTAAATAACTAAATCACTAATTTAATCTAACTAACCACCTAATTCCTAATTAAATTAAACTAAACAACCCTTAGACGTCGTTAGCCTACTAAGAAGAGTTTAGTGCATAAACTCACCGGTTTAAAGCGGAAACCGGTTCACCGCGACGACGGCGCGATGACGGTCAAACTTGGGCTTGTGACGACACCCACTGGCTTCGACCGGGCCTAGAATCGGTCCAAGAAATTTCAGCCCAAGCTGAGATTTGTTCTTGAGTTGGGTTAGGCCTGAAGTTGGGCTGAACAGGTTTTGAATTTTCGTGGGCTTCGCTGGCTTCTTGGGCTGACTTCAAGTGGGCCGAAATTCACTGGACTGAGCTGCAATTCACGTGGGCTTGGACGAGATGGGCCGAAGAAAACGTGCAGGCTTCAATTGACTTGTTGGAATGGAAGCTGGGCTATTGGGCCCAAGCAAAGAAGAAACTGTTGGGCCGTTGATGCGGGCTGAACGGGCGAAAGAAGAAAAATTTTGGGGTGGCTTCGATAGCTTGCTGGCGTCCACACGGATGCTTGCTCGAGCGTGGGACGGGGAAGATCGAGGAGATGCGTCGGACGTGAAGCTATTTCGGTGGTCTTCTTCGCTAAGGTTTGACCGAGCTTGGAGATGGCTTCGGTGAGGTGGCGTTGGCAGCTTGAAGACCGGTGGTGCTTCAGTGATTGAATCGTGGGCCGAGTGTCAACAAATCGACAAGAAGACAAGGATGGTGGAAGAAGACACAGGCGTGGGCAGAGGACACTTGAACAGCAACTGGCGGGTCAACACGGCTTCGGTGGGTTTGAAGTTAGTTGACTGGAGGAACAAAATTTTGTGGAGATGGGTTGCGCACGGGTGGGGAAGGAAATGATGATGATGCTGGTGAGGGATGAAGACACGGCAGAGAGAAAAATGAATGAAGAAAAGAGCTGCAGCTTCAGCTGAAGCTTCAAATAAGAAGGGGTAAAAGTCAATAATCCTATCCCAAAAATTCAATGCTTGTCCCCCTTCCATAGCTCTAAATTTCACCGATTAAACTTAAATTGCTTCACTTAATTTCCCAAATTGAGGTCCAATTTTGATGAAAAAAAATCCCAAGCAATTTTCTGTAAGTCCTCAACACCCAAAGGCTCGGCTTGAAAGTCTAAATTTCCTTTAATTTGGCTTATCCGAATTTCCGCTAATTTTCCGCAACGTCCTAAATGGTTTTCCATAAAAATCCCCAAATCTTTTGAAAATTTTTCGGAGGATAAGTCGACGTTCCTAAAATAGATTGTGACTTGACAGAATTTTCAATTTTTGAAATCGAGTTCAAATTCACAGTTAATTTTAATCTGACGCGACTTTAGTGTGACCTAGCTTACTGGGTAGTTTTTAGGAATTTTTAGTGCAATTGACCCGTGATCGATTTATCTTGAGTCACAATGTACGCCTTGAACTCATTGGCGACTCTCGATTGTCGTGAAAATCTTGAGGTTTCAATTACAGACACAAGGTACCAAAAACGACAGAAAATCAATTTAGTGCCAATCGATGAGAATTTTGCAATTATGTGGAATCACCCACACTTTGATCACATATCTCTGTCGACTCGACCTATATCTGATCGCTGATCGATTTTGACAATGCCGTAATAACCATTGCAAATCAACACGATCGAGCAGTCGATTCCTAGTCGAATTCTCAAGTCCATTGCATTTAGATTCCTTAATTGCTTCCCCAGATAGTCCAGTTATCTCGTGAGTGATCAACTTAGAGAATAACATTATATCGACGAAAGGCCCAATTTATTTAATTGAAAACAAAATATGAAAATTCAGGCTATCACAACTCTTCCCCTCTTATAAAATTTCATCGAAATTTAAACCTTACAAATCTTTAAACAAAAAGATGAGAGTATAGTCGTCTCATCAACTCCTCAGTTTCCCATGTTGCTGCTTTAGTGCCGTGGTATTGCCAGACCACTTTAACCAATGGAATGGTCTTGGTGCGCAGGATCTGCTCCTTGCGATCCATAATCTAAACCGGGCTTTCAACATACGACGCTTTGCCGTCCTCGTCCAATTCCTCAAAATTGAGCACGTGGGTTGGGTCAGGCTCATACTTCCTTAACATTGACACGTGAAAGACGTCATACACTTGTGCTAGTCTCGGCGGTAATGCAAGACGATACGCTAAGATCCTAATCCTTTTAAGAATCTCAAATGGACCTATGTACCTCGAACTCAGTTTTCCTTTCTTGCCAAAGCGCGAAATACCTCTCATTGGTGATACTTTCAGAAAAACGTGATCACCAACTTGAAATTCCAATGATCTTCGACACTTATCTGCGTAGCTTTTTTGGCAGCTCTGAGCAGTCTTTAATCTGTACCTGGTAACGGCAACTGCATCCACTGACTGTTGAACCAACTTTGGGCTTGTGATCTTTCTTTCCCCGACCTCATCCCAATTGTCACGACCTCTTTTTTCCCGGCGCCCGATTGGGGCAAGCGCCTTCGGAGGCTAATGGTTCGGCTATGTCTATTTTAGCCCGGACTCTCTCAAATCCACCAATTCACGACTTAATGGTCCAAGCTTTTAACCTGTAAGTTAATATCAAAATGGAGTCGTTACTAATCGATTTTAAGGTGGGTCGATTAGAAACCAAACAAAGTACCGGGAGAAATACTTGCTCTTGCGCAACCAGAGAAACGAAGATTGGGAACTTAATTACACTAGTTAATCAGTAATGCCCTTTCGGTATCTAATATTGTTTAAACCCTAAGGCTTTTTGGATTTTTGAGGGTTTTGCATGTATTTGTGGAGGAAAAACATTTTTTGGTGTCTTTTCTATTTTTTGAACATAAAAAGATTTGTTTGGATTTTTGATCTTTTTTTCTGAAAATATAAATCATTTTTGGTTTTTTTTGACATTTCTGGATTTTTAGGAAAATATATATTTTTTATTTTTATTTTATTTTTTTAAATATTATTTTATCATAAAAACGAACCGGGTCGGATTCCGGGTTGGGTCCAAACCGGTCCTTCAACCCAAGACTCGAACGGGCTGCGTTGCGGGCCCGACCCAAGATTCTTTCCTTCTCTTTAAAAAAAAAAAAAAGCAAAGCCCCTTGATTTGGCCCATCTTTATTAAGAAAAAAAAACCAACCCATGCGAACAAGACCCAACCCCGGCAGAAACCCTACCCGGCCGTCAACCCGGGTTATGACCCGATGTGACGGAGGTGAGCAGAGTCGGTTGGAGACGACTCGGTAAACGGTGGCGGCTAAGGTTTCGAGAAGGGGTGGAGCGACGGTGACGGAGCACACGGAGCCCATCTATACTTGTCCACAGCGTCGGCAGCGTGGGAAGTGGTGGCAGCTTAGTACGACCGGGGAAACTCCGCTACGACGGATCTAGTTCGTGCTAGGTTTTGAACTCCGGAGCAGCTGCAGCAAACGGTGTTAGGCCAAAGGACTTCAGGGCGGCCGGGCTCGTGGCTGGTTGGTGTCACGGCATGTGGTAGTTGGCTGGACGAGATCTGGTGTAGTTGCGGCGTCGGGGCATGGGCTTTGCTCCAATCTTCTCTTCTCTCCTCCAGCTCCGATCTCTTCCCTCTCCCTCATATTTGGGCTTGCGAGCGCTCGGGCCTCCCCTGAAGTCTCTCGGGGGAAGCTTGCGATGTTCGCCAGCTTTCGATCTCTCTTTGTGTTTCGGTGTGTCCCTGGTTCTCGTCGGGAATGGCCTATTTATAGGCGGAGGGGTGCCGGTCAACGGGGGTTCGGCCGCCGGTCGATGCACGCCGACCAGCCCTGGGTGCGGCCCAATCGCCATCCACTCCAAGCTTCTCACTTGTGCGTCACGTCACTGCAAGTCTACTTCTCCCATCTTCGTCGTAGGCATGTGCACGAGCGCATCGGCGTTGCTGCATGTGTTCTGCAGAGGCAGAGGAAGAAGGAAGAAGAAGAAAGGGGAAGAAGGAAGAAGAAAAGGAAAAAGGGCCAGGTTGCGCGGGCCGGGCCATGGGGGCCCGCGCAAGAGAGAAGGGGGGGCTGGGCTCGTAGGCCTAGCCCTCTTTTGGCTGCTTCTTCTTTTTTGTTTTCTTGTTTTTATTTATTTTTTGTTTATTTATTATTTATTATTCGAAAAAATAGGAAAAACAAAGATTAAAAGAGACTAAGGCCTAATTTAAAAAACATAATCAAAATTTAGGTGTTATCAGCTACCCCTCTTTGAAGATGAGTTTGCAGAGGTTGCATTCAAAGACAAATTGATACCTAAATTTTGTCTATGCATACACAGTAGATTATATCTTACTTAGGACCTAGTGTCATATGCAGAAAATGAGCAATATAATATTACACATACTAAGATAGATAAGAAGAGACACGTAGTTACTTACTGGGAGTGAGTGAAATAGGGTGTGAACCCCAAGTTTTGGCAAGTATCAAGGCGTCATCTTACCTCCTAATATGAGGAGGTTGCTTCTTCAGGACCCGAACCATTTTTCGGTCGCCTGTTAGAGCAATAAGTGGTTTGCCTAGAACCCAAACCTTACTTCGGTCGCCTATTAGAGCAATAAGTGGTTTGTCTAGGACCCAAACCTTTCTTCGGTCACTTGTTAGAGCAACAAATGGTTTGTCTAGAACCCGAATCTTTCTTCGGTCGCCTTGACGGGGGATCGCTTTTCCAAGACCCGAACCTTTCTTCGATCGCCTATTAGAGCAATAAGTGGTTTGTCTAGAACCCTAACCTTTCTTCGGTTGCCTTGACGGGGGATCGCTTTTTTAGGACTCGAACCTTTCTTCGATCGCTTGTTAGAGTAATAAGTGGTTTGTCTAGGACTCGAACCTTTCTTCAGTCGCCTTGACAGGGAATCGCTTTTTCAGGACCCGAACCTTTCTTCGGTTGCCAGTTAGAGCAATAAGTTGTTTACCCGACCTTTCTCGGGGGAATGCGCCACCTTTCTTGGCGCATCTATTTGGGGGATGCCTGAATGTTCGCAGGCATTGAAGGACTTGATAGATGGAATATCGAGGACGTACTTGAGATATTCGTGAAGGTTTCTCATCTCTTGGTATGTGGGAATATCGAGGATGAGCCTCGCATATTCGTGAAGGTCTCTCACCTCCTGGTAATTGGAAATATTAAGGACGTACCTTGGATATTTGTGAAGGTCTCTCACCTCCTGGTAGTTGGAATATTGAGGACGTACCTTAGATATTCATGAAGGTCTCCCACCTCCTAGTAATGGGAATATCGCAGACGTACATTGGATATTCATGAAGGTCTCCCACCTCCTAACAATTGGGGAATATCGAGGACGTACCTTGGATATTTGTGAAGGTCTCTCACTTCCCGGTAGTTGGAATATCGAGGACGTACCTTGAAAATTCATGAAGGTCTCTCACCTCCTGGTAATGGTAATATCGCAGACGTACCTTGAATATTCATGAAGGTCTCCCACCTCCTGGAAATTGCGGAATATCGAGGACATACCTTGAATATTCATGAAGGTCTCCCACCTCTTGGTAATTGGGAAGATTGAGGACGTGCCTCGCATATTCATGAAGGTCTCTCACCTCCTGGTAATGGGGAATATTGAGGACGTACCTTGGATATTTATGAATGTCTCCCACCTCCTGGTAGTTAGGAATATCGAGGATATGCCTCGCATATTCATGAAGGTCTCTCACCTCCTGGTAATGGGGAATATCGAGGATGTACCTTGGATATTCGTGAAGGTCTCCCACCTCCTGGTAATTGGAAATATCGAGGACGTGCCTCACATATTCATGAAGGTCTCTTACCTCCTGGTAATGAGAATATCGAGGACGTACCTTGGATATTCATGAAGGTCTCCCACCTCATGGTAATTGGGAATATCGAGGACGTGCCTCGCATATTCATGAAGGTCTCCCACCTCCTGGTAATGGGAATATCAAGGACGTACCTTGGATATTCATGAAGGTCTCCCACCTCCTGGTAATGGGAATATCAAGGACGTACCTTGGATATTCATGAAGGTCTCCCACCTCCTAGCAATTGGGAATATTGAGAACGTGCCTCGCATATTTGTGAAGGTCTCTCACTTCCAGGTAATTGAGAATTTGAATGCAGCACGAGGCTTACCTAGATGGCCGCAGGCTCACAGGTGTATAAAGTAATGAAATATTTGGATGAACACAAATATTTAATGATACGATCAAGGACCACTCAGCTGGTCCAAGTGTAAGAAAGCATACCTGAGTAATTGCAAGCGCATAACATGGTGGAATACTTGAACGGTTGCTACTAATCAATGATACAATTTTGAGGATAACTCGGAAAAGGAGTACCTGGACAGTTGCAAGCATCTAAACTCAGGAGATGACTCAAATCGATCGAGTGTCAAGAAGAGAGTATCCATATAGTGGTGGGTATTCAAAGACAAGAGAATATGGGTAAGCTTATCTGGTGATATCTCTGCTATTTGCTATTTGCACAGTATGCACATATGATTATATATGTTGTAAATTCATGAGTTCAAATGGGATTCATGCATGATAATTTTATTAGTTTTGCATCATCTGAGTTCCATTGGGGAAAATTTTGAAAGACAACTTTCGTTTCGAATGTAGATGTCTTAAGCATGCCGGATAAGGGACTTTTAATCTGAAATGACTTTCCACTCACTCTCATGGAAAATGCTGTTTTATCGTGACCATTGATGCATGATTTATGAGGACCACACTATCTCACTGTCATCATGTTAGCAAGGGTCCAAGTATTCTCGCAAGCAGTACAAATTTACCAATATAAGAGGTCTTTGTTGAGACCGTAATGTAGGCTTGGTTGTTGGCTCATCAACGTGGACCATCATGGTCAAGGCTTATGAATGGAAAGCTGCACAATCATCTCCGGGTTTACAACTTTGCGAGAGAAGATAGAATAGTCTTTCTTGTACTTCTTCGAGCGATGCTTATAAACATATGAAATCCTACGTTAATTGAAGTGCCCTAGTCTGAAGAGACCTTTACAATGGGATGCAATGCAGGTTTGACTTGTGTGTAAAAGGGTGAGAGCTGGTGATTGCCTTGGCATTTGTCACCGGTCTTTCTTCTCACTGTCAGATGGAGATTTTATGAACCACAATAGCAACTTTTCTTGAGAATAAAAATGAATGTATTTTTGTTTGGGGGCATCGGCCTTGTTTTTACCAAGCACACTACTTTTTCATGCCTCTAGTTTTTATTCCAATTTTTCATTCATGGGCATTGACCTTGCTTTTACCAGGTACACTACTTTTTCATGCCCCTAGTTTTTTTGTTCTTTGTTGCTTGAGGAACTAATCTAGGCAAGTTCAAGCAAATGCCATTGTTAGATTGTTGAGTCTTCATTTTTTTTTTTGCCGGTGCTCCTGGTTATGTTGCTTAAATGGTAGTAACTTCTATTTTGCCTCAATGTAAGGGTGAAATTACAGACTCAATTGGGTTGTACAATGAATACAAGTGCGTACATAAAGAATTACTCTTCGTTATTCTAGGGCACTTAAATTAACGCGAGTGTTCATATGCAAAAAAGACATCCGAAGATTGATGCAAGTGTGAGCAAGAAAATTTTTATCCCTCTTCTCATCTAATGATGCTGCTTCACTTCCGATTTGCCCCAGTGTGGGGTGGTTCTTGATGGGGGGTAGGACAGAAGCTTCATTAGTGTATAGAGCTCAAAGGGGTGAGCAATGAAATGCCTCTCACTGTTTTGGTTATCGTACCATTCGCGAGAGAACTCTTTACCCTATAGTCATGGAATCTTCTGCACTCATCTCACATGTTTATAGATGAGGGATTATGTGTAGGATATGGCTTGCCTTTCATCATTCTGATGCGCCTCATCCAGCATGCTCAATCAATCTTGTATTCTTTACTTAGCTGTTTATTCTAATAATCCTTGTAGAATCAGTGATTTAAACAGACAAAATCATCATGCAAAATCCATTTGGAAAAGGCATGCATCATTTTAAATATGATGGAGTTTGAACTCTCAAAACAAGTGAATGGTTTTGACTCAAAAAAGACCCTATTGACAGCTTTAGGGGTTAAAATAATGGTGTTTCCAAATATATTAAATTTTGAACATCAAAAGGGTTATTCACAAATGGGTGTCGATGGGTTGTCCCTATTAAGTAGGGAAATGACACAAGAAGGATCAGCCGAAGTTGGGAATCTGATCATTGATCTGATGAGTGCTTCTGCTTTTGCCCTTGAGATGTCTGTTTGCTTGGGAGAGCTTATTAGGGTCTGACATGCCTCTTATTGATTTGTTTTCCACATTTTTGACGGTTAGGTGATCCTGCAACAGTAAGAGGGAATGTGTTAGTCATGAACTCTTTCAAGAGTCGGACAACTAGGAACGATACAACATTACCCTTCATTAGTTTGCAAATGATTGGATAGACCCGAGGTATGAGGATGATATGAAGTCCTGCACTTTTCACTCTGTTAGGTCACTTGCTCTCTCATAATTTGCAAGTGCAAGAGAAGCAAAAAATTTTTATCAGTTTTTACATATGGCAACTAGTTGCCGCTCCCAAGGCTCGAACCCCGGTCGCATCTAGATTGCTTCATCCCCCATACCATTAGGCTAAGGCGCCGATGGTATCCGTAGGGCGTTTCTTTTTTCATTTAACCGAACCGACTCCTGGATGACACATCCTTTCATACCAAGGTTAGGTAAATCGATAAGGGTCACTTGATTTGCCCAAATTAACCACTAAGCTTAATTCTTGAATCCTATGCTTCATGTCAATAGGAGAAAATATGTCAAAAGCAAGTCCAGAGAGAGAGAGAGAGAGAGTATTGGAAACGATACCAGGTTACCCTTACTCGAAGTTTATATTTGCTGATTTCTAATGATATTTGAATGTCGATGACAATCTCTTCATCTTGGCTCAGTTCAACATCTCTTTTGATTGGCCTTTCACATTCGTGGCTATGTATGCATGATTGATGGTTGTTGATTTATCTTTAACGCCTTCCTTCTGTGGAATTTTTCTTTTGTCTTTGGCCATATGAACATTAGTAGCATTTGGCAAAGTCATGTACCTCTAATTCTCTGATGGCAACTTACATGGAATTTGAGATGGATAATCAAAACCTCCAATTCTCTAATGGCAATCACTTCTTGGGGAGAGCATGCGTCCGAAGTAAGAAGTGAGGTTTCCAAGCCCTAACGTCATCATCAAAAATAGGTGGCCAGAGACCTGCTTTGATTGTCTGGATTTCCTCCATTCTTTGAAACAGGATGATCCTTTTTTGTTTGCCCTTACTTTCTTGAAAGAGTGTTTTAGAACTCGGTGAGTTCACATGATGTGCCAACTTCAAATGCCCCCTGTCACATTAAGTCAAAGGAAGGGGGCAATACTTTGAGACATGAAGTGAACAAGTCAAAAAAACAAACATAATTTAACATCTTGTTTTGACAAAAGTTTTGGTAATGAAATGTTTTTTTGTTTTCAAAAGCATGTATTTGGGGGGGAGGAGGCATGAGGGAACCCAGCTCTCAGTATTCTCCTTGGATGATATTTTCTTTTCATGATTGGATAGCATCACCTAGCTAGTTTGGTGTGTCTCCTCATGCCCTTAAAATATTTTCAACTTTATTTAATAGATGGATTTACATTTTGGAAGAGTGATTTCAAAAGTTAGTTCCTCAAGTGGAGCTGATGTTGAAAACAAAGCAAACCAGACTTAAGAAAAATGTACAAGTTCCCATGTAAAGGAATATGCAATGAAATTAAAAATGGTTCTACTTGAGCGAGCCTGCACCCATTTCCCCTAACGGTCCTTCGTTGATAGCACCTATGAAAAGGTCTCCAAACATGATGGTCATGTCATCTGGCCCTTCTTTCTTTGTTGCTAAGGGTGGTACTTCATTGCCTGAATTATACCCGGCCTCTACCAACCTTTGATAAATGTCAGCGGTATGTGCTTTGACGCTTTTGATCTGACTGACTTCAGAACTAAATACTGCGTTTATAGGGAGCAGATTGCTCTGGAATGATAAAGCTTTAGTGTCTAACAGGTTCTGGATTCGACTCTTGAGAGCAAAGCACTCATCAGTCGAGTGCCCCACTTCTCCCATGTGATAGTCGCATATCTTTGACGGGTCATAGTTGGAAAAGCTTTTAGCATTGGGTCGTTTTGGTTTAATCAAAAGGAGGTTCTTCTTCCGAAGGATTGCCAGTACCTGTGATGGAGATCCAGGAAGAGGAGTAAATTGTCTCTTATTGTTGTAACATTGGGACGGCTGACGACTGGTGGTTTGTTGCTGTCCTGCACTTGTCTAAATTGTTGGAGGATGATTGTAGGTTGCATTAACATCTACTAGAGGTTCTTTATCTTTCTTCATGTTGAACCTGCCCGTGGGTGCAGGTTCACTGAACCAACCATCAGTTAACCCTATCTCGATTTGCTCCCTTACTGGAATTAGTTGATTAAACGATTCGGCGATCGTGGTTACCATTCGATTGCGGTACTCGTAGGGGAGGGTTTTGATAAACACCTTTCTCAGCTCGAAATCGGTTGGTTCAGGACTGATTTGGGCGGCTAGATTCCTCCATCTAATAGTATATTCTTTGAACGATTCGTGCTTTTTCTTTTCGGTACACTCAAGATCCTCACGAGAAGGGGTAATGTCCATTATGAACTTATACTACTTGAAGAATGCCTCGCTCACTTCGCTCCATGTTTTGAGAAGGTTCATGTTCTTCGTGATGTACCACCTTAGGGCCGGGCCTACTATACTTGATTGGAACAGTTGGATCATTAATGGTGCATTATTAATGTATTGGGTCATTCAAACCAAGTACATTTGCAAATGAGCCATCGGACAAATCGTGCCATCGTACTTCTCAAATTCAGGCATTTTGAATTTTTTCGGGATTTTGACCTTGGAATAAATGGAGAGGTCCATCAAAGTAGAATCTTGGAGGCCTTGCAATTGTTTCAGCCTCTCATCAAGCTTTTCGAGGTGTTTTTCATGCTTAGTTTTAGACAAACTGTATGGCTTCGCTTTCTCAGTCACGGTTTGGTGTGGATCATCCTCCAATTCTGGCATGTTACTGTCGGTATCTCCACCTTGATCACCTCTGGTAGATGATTGTGGCAACAATACCTCGATTGAGGCTGGGGCGGGAGTGAGTTTGCCGTGGATGGAGTCTATATGCTTTGAAGGTTGTTGAAGCACATTGAAGACTTGCTTCATTTCGCTTTTTACGACCGCAATATGGCTTGGTACATTTTCTTCAGCCATTCTTGCTCTTACTTTTGAGTGAGTCTGGATTGGCGAATGTTGATGCTCCGTGATTACCTATCTGTGAATAGACAAGCATGTGTGAAGACAAGGCGTAAACAAGGGAGTCAGTCCATGATGACGATCTAATCCTACTCCTTTTGTTTATTCATGAAAATGTAGAGGACTTCTTAAGCATGGATTGAAAAACAACATGTGACATGTTAGCATGGACTAAAAAGATATTCAACTCGAAAGGCGAAGAAAGCATGAAGTGCAACGAATTTCGAAAAAGACTTCTATCCCTTTTTAAAGCAAACGAAAATCCTCGTGGAAAAGAATTTTGTAACATGCTTGAGAAAAAAAAAAAACAAGAACTCAAACCGAAAGTAATTTCCTTTGCAAAAGTTTTTTTTTTTTTTAACTTTATGACAATTACTTACAAATTTAAATGACCATGGTATTAAATCCTAGACTAATCATGGACCGCTCAATATATACAAGAAGGTAAGTAAATCACAAGGTGCACGGAAAAAAACTTCAAGCGAGAAAATTGATGACAAACCAGTGTGGGAAGCGGTGGCGGCTTAGTACGACCGGGGGGGGAAGTCCGCTATGACGGCTTCAGTTCGTGTTGGGTTTTCAACTCCGGAGCAACGGCGGCAAACGACGTCGAGCCAGAGGACTTCAAGGCAACCGGGCTCGTGGCTGGTTGGTGTCACGGTAGGCAGTAGTCGGCTGGACGAGATCTAGCGTAGCTACGGCGTCGGGGCACGGGCTCTACTCCAATCTCCTCTTCTCTCCTCTGGCTTCGATCTCTTCCCTCTCTCTCAGATCTGGGCTTGCAAGTGCTCGAGTCTCCCTTGAAGTCTCTCGGGGGAAGCTTGTGATACTCGCCAGCTTTCGATCTCTCTCTGTGTTTCGGTGTGTCCCTGGTTCTCATTGGGAGGGGCTTATTTATAGACGGAGGGGTGTTGGTCGATGGGGGTTCGGGTCGCCGATCGACGCACGCCGATCGGCCTTGGGTGCGGCCAAACCGGCATCCACTCCAAGCTTCCCACTTGTGCGTCCCATCACTGTAAGTCTACTTCTCCCATCTTCGTTGTAGGCATGTCCACGAGCGCGTCGACGTTGCTGCGTGTGTTCTGCAAAGGCAGAGGAGGAAGGAAGAAGAAGAAGAAAGGGGAAGAAGGAAGAAGAAAAGGAAAAGGAGCCGGGTCGCACAGGCCGGGCCATGGGGGCCCGCGCGAGAGAGAAGGAGGGGCTGGGCTCGTAGGCCCAGCCCTCCTTTGGTTGCTTCTTCTTTTTTGTTTTTCTTGTTTTTATTTATTTATTATTTATTATTTATTATTTATTATTTATTATTTGAAAAAATAGGAAAAACAAAGATTAAAAGAGACTAAGGCCTAATTTAAAAAAACCTAATCAAAATTTAGGTGTCAACACCAATAAACTAGTGTTCTGCATACTCTGCCATACAACGCTTCAAAAGGAGCCATCTGAATGCTCTATTGGTAGCTGTTGTTGTAGGCGAACTCAACAAGGTAAAGCTGTTTCTCCCAGCTTCCCTTGAAATCCAACACGCAAGCTCGCAGCATGTCCTCGAAGGTTTGAATTGTCCTCTCAAACTGGCCATATATCTGAGGATGATAGGCCGTACTGTACCGCAGCTTTGTACTTAGAGCACTTTGCAAACTTTTTCAAAAGGTAGTTGTAAACCCCGGGTCTCGGTCTGACGTAATCGTTACCGGCACTCCATACAGACGAACTATCTAACGCATGTACAACTGTGCGTGCCTGTTCAAATCAAGGTCCTTTCGTACTGCAATGAAGTGAGCCGACTTTGTCAATCTGTCGACCACTACCCAAATAGAGTTATTTTCTCTCTGACTCATCGGTAAACCTGTCATGAAGTCCATCGTGATATGTTCTCATTTCTATTCTAGGATCTCGAGAGGTTGCAAAAATCCTCCCAGTTTACAATGTTGTGCCTTCACTTGTTGACACGTCAAACACTTGGCAACATGCTTGGCTATGTCCGCCTTCATACGAGACCATTAATAGTGTTGACGCAGATTCCGATACATCTTTGTACTGCCAGGATGAATGCTATAACTACTACGATGAGCTTCTGATAGAATCTCCTCTCTAAGCTCCACATTGTCAGGTACAACCAAACGCCCTCAAAACCTCGGTGTTCCATCCTCAGAAATTTGAAAGTCAACTTTTCTTTTATCGGTATCTTCTTGCAAGATCTTTTGACATATGGATCTGTTGGCTGAAGTGCTTTGATTCTGATTTGAACATTCGGCTTCATTTTGAGGGTGGCCATAAGATTTGAAAGGTGGTCTACTTCAAACTTGAAAACCGAATCTCGAGCCTTCTCGATCAAAGTCCATTCCTTGAGTACCACCTGAGCAATTGAGGACTTTCGACTCAATGCATCAGCGACCTTGTTTGCTTTTTCGAGGTGATACAAGATATCACAATCATAGTCTTTCAGGAGTTCTATCCAGCGACGCTGTCTCATATTCAACTCATTCTGAGAGAATAGATATTTGAAACTTTGATGGTCTGTGAAGATCTGGAACCTCTCTCCACACAAATAATGTCTCCAAAATCTTTAAAGCAAAAATGATAGCGGCGGGTTCTAAGTCATGCATCGGGTAATTCATTTTGTGAGGTCTTAACTAACGAGATGCGTATGCAACAACTTTACCATGCTACATCAACACACAACCCAATCCTCTTAATGACGCATCATTGAAGATCTCGTATCCTCCAGAACCAGATGGTATAGTCAGTACAGGTGCGGTAGTTAGCTTTTCCTTAAGCTCTTGGAAACTCCACTCGCACTTATCTGTCCACACAAATTTCTCTTCCTTCTTCAAGAGTTGGGTCAATGGTGACGCTAAAGCTAAAAACCCTTCTACAAACCTTCTATAATACCCTGTTAAACCCAGAAAGCTTCTGATCTTTGTCACGATTGTCGGTCTTGGACAGTTGATCATTGCTTCAATCTTGGACCGGTCCACGGAGATTCCTTCTCCTGAAATCACATGACCTAGGAAAGCAACACGAGTCAACCAAAACTCGCATTGCTAAACTTGGCATACAGCTCATGAGTCCTTAGAGTCTGCAGTACCAATCTCAAATGTCCTTCATGCTCTTCTAGACTTCTCGAGTACACCAAGATATCATTAATAAACACGATCATGAATTGATCCAAGTATTCCTTGAAAACTCGGTTCATCAAATCCATGAAAGCAGCTGGGGCGTTTGTCAGTCCGAACGGCATTACAGTAAATTTATAATGGTCGTATCGAGTACGAAACGCTGACTTTGGTATATCCTCTTTCCTGATCCTCAACTGATGATATCCTATCCTCAAGTCTATCTTTGAAAATGTCGACGCTCCTTGTAACTAATCAATCAAGTCATCAATCCTCGGTAGGGAATACTTGTTCTTGATCATCACCTGATTGAGTTAGCGATAGTCGATACATAGGTGCAACGAACCATCTTTCTTTTTCACAAACAGAACTGGTGCTCCCCAAGGTGATGCACTGTGACGTATAAATCCCTTATCCAACAATTCTTACATCTGCACTTTATATTATTTCAACTCAGACAAAGCCATCCGGTAAGGAGCCTTAGAGATTGGCTTTAGCTTGAGGGCTAACTCAAATCATGAACTTTATTTCTCTTTCTGGCGGCAAACCTGGCAATTCTTTCGGGAACATATCTAGAAATTCTTGAACTATTGCAATGTCTTCTATCTTCAGTTCCTCAACTGTCGTGTCCACGACAGTTGCCAAGTAACCTTGATAACCCTCATCTAATAGTTGGGTTGCCTCTAGTGACGAGATTAAGGAAATCGAGGGTCCTCCTCACTCCCAATAAACTCAAAACTCTCACCCTCTAATGGGTTAAACTGAATCACCTTGCGATAACAGTTTAGCTTAGCTCGTTGCTTGGTGAGCTAGTCCACGCCGATTATCACATCGAAATCATACATGGCTAGGACTATCAAGTTTATCTTCCCCTCTCGCTCACCAATTGCTAACATTCAACCAGGACAACCCATTGTAAATAACATCTTATCCTTTAATGGTGTCGACATGCTAATCACTGATGCCAACAATTCAAGAATTAATCTTACCAATTTAACATACTGCTCAGCTATAAATGAATGAGTAGCTCCAGGGTCAAATAAGGCATAAGCAACGTGGTTGTTCAATGAAACAATATCTATAATCACATTAGGCGCATCCTCCACCTGTCCTCTTGTGATGGCATATGTTCTTCCCTGAGCTGGAGACCTGAGTAGTCCACCCTGCTGTACAATCGGTGGCGGGAGTCCTCGATTCTGATTCATCTATGGCAGTGGCGGCAACTGCAGCGATCCCATCGGTCTCCTAGGACAATTTATGGTCATGTGACCTTACTAGCCACACTCAAAACAAGCACCCGGCCTAGAGTGGCACGGGGCCGACCCATGTCACCTTTCGCAGAAGCGACACACACCATTCTAGTTGGATGTTAGCTTTCCCATTATACTCCTTTGAGAGGGACGATTGAAGTGCTTTCCTTCTGTCATCGGTCTCTTCCCAAACCAATTCCTATCCTGGTTAGAGCTAAATCGCGATCCTGATGCGACGGCTCGTTCATTCTAGTCTCTTTCGATCAGATGGACCCATTCATGCAAATCATTGTAGTCCTTCAAATTAAATGGCACCAGCAGGCTTTTCACTTTCGGTCTGAGCCCATCTCTAAATCGCCTAGCTCGGTTCACCGGATTCTCGACCAGTTTAAGAGCATACTGCGATAGTTCAGCAAACTTTGCCTCATACTGGTCTACCGTCATCGAACCTTGGCGAAGGCGCTGCCATCTTCAGTTCTTTAGCGCTGTCAGAGAAGTACTTGTTATTGAAAACCTCAACGAAGGAGTTCCACTCCGGAACCACACCTTTAGGAAACACCATTCCTTTAATGGCTTTCCACCACGTGCCTGCAATCCCTTTCAGTTGATAGACTGCGAGGCAACTTTCTCTGCCTCAGTGCACATTAGCAGTGCAAAGGCATTTTCCAATTCATGGATCCAAAGGGCCGCAGCCTCAGGATTTCCTGAACCAATGAACCTCGGCGGGTCCAACTTCAAAAATTGTTCTACTAGTTTGTGCATTGGCCTCACAGCGGCCTCATTCTCAAGTGGAATCTTATCGGGTACGGCTACAGGTGTGGCAGTAGGTGCAGTGACGGCAATGGCAGCAGCAGCGGCGGTAGCAGTAGTAGCATTAGCAGCGACATTGACGGCAGTATTAGCGGCTGCAATAGTGACGGTTGTAACAGTGGCTAAAGCAGTGGCAACGGCAGCTTGATTTTGAGCTTGCTGCTCCATACGGTTACCCATTGCCTCTAGCACATGCATGATCCCTTCCACTCTCGGATCACCATGGGCTGCTACTCCAGCACCAACTGGAGGTGTTACTACTCCACTCGCACTGGCCTCAACCTGCGCTCTACCTCAGCCACCGACCATTATCAGTGTCCTCGCCCGAGTCACTTAGGATAAGGTCCTCTGCCTAGGAGTTCTTAGCTCCTGACCACTCATCCTGTAGACTTTCTACGAAACCTGTTCCCAATTCCATATAGAATTAGAAATTGAGTGATCACACAAACAATCTACCAAACAATTATCACTCACATGCATCGACATAAAATAAAGGTCATTCCTACTAACTATCCCTTGAACCCATCGCACCTTATCACTCCAAACACAAACTTCACTCTGATACCACTAAATGGGGATGTCACGCCCCAATCCTCGAGCGTGTGCCCATCCCTCTCTAGTTGATAAAATTTGCGACTTCCTAGGACTAGTCGCCGACCCTTTTCATTTTATTGCACATGCGGAAGCAAATAATAAATCCCCTAACAGTAACCATCTCGAGATAGAAAAGCAACACATCCATTCACAAAAGCACACTTTATAAACAATGAGATTCAAGTACAAAACGAGTTTAGTCGAAAACCTACAAAAAGATCCACTCTCAAAAAAGGCTGTCCTACGACATTCTAATAGGACACATTGACCAATCCTCCATACTCCTCCTCCTCAGACTTTGGGGCCCTGGTCCTCCACGATCACCTTCTAAGGACCTAAAAATGGTTATTCAATAACCAGTGGGACAATGTCTCAGCAAGTCCATACTCTAAACCCCGATTAAGAGGGTAATACGCTCAGAGGTGACCTAACCACACAATCACGCATTTAGCATAGGGGACTTACCTCGCCTCAATTCCACCCTGCAGATCAGTACAGTTTATATCACGAACAGCCATACAGATATCAGCAACAATTAAGCTCAAATAATAGAAATGCCACACTCAATCAATCATGCGTTCTTAGTTTTACTCTTGGCATATAGTATGGTCTACTTTCTGTTCAGCGGTCCTCTGGCATTATCAGGCATCGTCTTACTCCATTGAGCACAGCATCGTCACTACATCGACGGTATTCCATAAAGGAGCATCAGTCCAGAATCTATTGCAACCGGCATCCATTGGTAGGGCATCCCATATGGGGGTAACGTCCAGCTTAATATCTCGAGACGAGTTTTCTTAACCAACACATGATCACTCAAACATGGCCTAGGGTACCGTGCATTGCACTCAAATATCTCTATTAAAATGGTGAACCTAGCCTATTTTCTTTGTAATAGAAATACCTAAGAAAATCGTTGTGTGTGGGTACATGGTCAATTCACCCCAAAAGACTGATATCCTTTCTTTTCAAAATCCCAGTAGTTTATATAGTATATAAAACTATTTTCGGTGTATAGAAGCAACACCTAGGATTTTTTGGATAAATGTCAAAATTCACAAATTTTGGAATAATTGACTCAATTTCCAATCAGCACTCAATTTTCACAATTTAACACTCAATTACATAAATTAACCACACCATTGCAATCAGCACGAAATTCCAATCATAGGGTATCCCAACCTAATTTTCGGAAAAATGTTTAATAATTAAATAATTACTACAATTAATTAAATAAATCAATTTAAATTCTAAAAATACTAACCTAGGCCAAAATCAATAAATTAAGTACCAATATGAACCCGAAAAATTCCTGAACCCTTCTAGATAAATAATGCAATTTATCTAGGCCTCACTTAACCTAGTCTAACCACCTAACATGCATAATTAAATAACTAAATCACTAATTTAATCTAACTAACCACATAATTCCTAATTAAATTAAACTAAACACCCCTTAGACGTCATTAGCCTAGTAAGAAGGGTTTAGTGCATAAACTCACCGGTTTAAATCGGAAACTGGTTCACCGCGACGACGACGTGACAGTGGCCAAACTTGGGCTCGCGACGACACCCACAAGCTTGGACTGGGCATAGAACTGGCCCCAAGCTGAGATTTGTTCTTGAGTTGGGTTGGGCCTGAAGTTGGGCTAAACGGGCTTTGAATTTTCATGGGCTTCGCTGGCTTCTTACGCTGAATTTTCATTCCTTTAATTTGGCCCATCCGAATTTCCGCTAATTTTCCGCAACGTTCGAAACGGTTTTCCGTAAAAATCCTGGAATCTCTGAAAATTTTTCGGAGGATAAGTGAACGTTCCTAAAATAGCTCGTGACATGATAGAATTTTCAATTTCTGAAATCGGGTTCAAATTCACGATTAATTTTAATCTGACGCGACTTTAGCGTGACCTAGCAGACTAGGTAGTTTTTAGGAATTTTTAGTGCAATTGACCCGTGATCAATTTATCTCAAGTCAAAATGTACATCTTGGACTTATTGGCGGCTCTCAGTTGTCGTGAAAATCTCGAGGTTTCAAATACAAATACAGGGTACCCAAAACGATAGAAAATTAATTTAATGCCGATCAATGAGAATTTTGCAATCAGGTGGAATCACCCACTCTTTGATCTATCTCTGATCTCTGATCAATTTTGACAATGCCGTAATGACCCTTGCAGATCGACACGGTTGAGCAGTCGATTCCTGGTCGAATTCTCAAGTCCTTTGCATTTAGATTCCTTAATTGCTTCCCCAGTTAGTTCAGTTATCTTTTGAGTGATCAGCTCAAAGAATAGTACTATCGACGCGTCGACGAAAGGCTCGATTTATTTAATCGAAAACAAAATCTAAAAATTCAGGTTTTCACAACGAGGCTCTGGGGACTTCGACGGCGACTCACTGTGGTTGGCAACGCTGGATAAGGCCTTAGGACTCATGGACAGGGCAAAGATGACGGACACAGGCAAGCAGGCAAGCAGCAGATGCGGGCTGGCATGCGGGTAGCACGATGGTGCACGGCAGCGGTTTGACAGGGTTGGCGAGCGGTCGACAGAGAGGGAGGGTGAGCTACTCGGTTTCCTCTACAATTTCAGAGCTCCAACGCTTCTAAAATGGGGAAAGCAAGCTGAAGGTTGAAGAAGAAAGGGACAGCCAAGCTTGTGGAGGGTCCCTCTTGGCTTCTTCCTATCTCTTTGTCCCCTTGAAGTGGTCCCACCAAGTTGGCTGTCTTCCATAGCCAATTTCCAGCCACCAAAGCTTGCCTTGGAAGCCATTGAAGTGGTCCAAAAGGTCATGGACCAAGGGGCTACGAATTTGCAACTATTTTCCCCTAAATTGGATTCCAATCCTCTCCAATTAACCTCCAATTCGACCCCCATAAATCCAATTAAGATGCCCACACTTCAATTCACATTTTTCCTTGTCAATCTATCCATCTCGAATCCCAAAAATGCAATAAAAAACGGTCCTCGGATTTTTCCGGTCCAAAATACCCTTACTTTGGATTTTTCGCCGAAAATCTCGATTTGCAGAAAAATCTTCGAAGGATGAGTCGACGTTCCTAAAATGACTTGTGACATGACGGAACTTCAAATTTCTGAAATCCAGTTCAATTTCTTGGTTAATTTCAATTTGGCGAGATTTTAGCGTGTCCTAATCTATTGAGTAGCTTTTAGGAATTTTTCATGCAATTGACCCGCGGTTGATTATTTTCAAGCCACAAAGTACATCTTCGACACATTGGCGATTCTCGGTTATTGTGGAAATCTCAAGATTTCAAATATGGACACAGGATACCAAAACGACATAAAAATCAATCTAGTGCCGATCGACGAGAATTTTGCAATCATGTGAAATCACCCACACTCTAATCACATATCTCAGTCGAATTGACCTATCTCGGTCTCTAGTCGATTCATGCCGTAATGACCCTTACAGATTATCGCGGTCGAGTAGTCGATTCCTGATTGAATTCTCAAATCTATTGCGTTTAGATTCATTAATGGCTTCACCTGATAGGTTAGTTATCTTGTGAGTGGCCTACTCAAAGAAAAGAACTATAGGCGCATCGATGAAAAGCGTAACTTATTCAATTGAAACTAGAACCTGAAATTCAGAATGTCACAACTCTTCCCCTCTTATAAAAATTCCGTCCTCAAAATTTAGACATTTACAAACCTTTAAACAAAAAAGTGGGGTTACAGTCGTCTCATCAACTCATCATTTTCCCAGGTTGCTCCTTCAGTGCCGTGGTGTTGTCAGACCACTTTGACCAACGGAATGGTCTTGGTACACAAAACTTGTTCTTTTCGATCCACAATCTGAACCGAGCTTTCCACGTACAACACTCTGTCGCCCACGTCTAATTTTTCAAGATTTAGCATGTGAGTCAGGTCAGGCTCATACATTCTCAACATTGACACTTGAAAGACGTCATGCACTTGCACCAACTTCGGCGGCAATGCAAGACGATACGCTAGGATCTTGATTCTTTCAAGAATCTCAAATGGATCTACGTACCTCGGACTCAGTTTTCCCTTCTTGCTAAAGCGCGAAGTACTCCTCATTGGTGACACTTTTAGAAAAACGTAATCACCAACTTGGAACTCCAAGGGCCTTCAATGCTTATCTGCGTAGCTTTTCTGACGGCTCTGAGCAGTCTTTAATCTGTCCCTGATGACTGTAACTGCATCCACTAACTGCTGAACCACTCTGGGCTTATGATCTTTCGTTCTCCAACCTCATCCGAACACACTGGTGTTCCGTACGCTCTGCCATAGAACGCTTCAAAAGAAGCCATCTGAATGCTATGCTGGTAGTTGTTGTTGTAGGCAAACTCGACAAAATGAAACTGTTCCTCCCAGCTTCCCTTGAGATCCAACATGCAAGCTCGCAGCACGTCTTTGAGGGTTTGAATCGTCCTCTCAAACTGGCCATTCGTCTAGGGATGATAGGCCGTACTATACTGTAGCTTCATTCCTAAGGTAGCCTACAAACTTTTCCAAAGGCAATTGTAAACCTTGAGTCTCGGTCTGATGTAATCTTAACCGGTACTCCATGCAAACAAACTATCTTACGCACGTACAACTCTGCGTGCCTATCCAAATCAAGGTCCTTTCATACTGTAATGAAGTGAGCCGACTTCGTTAGTCTGTCGACCACTACCCAAATGGAATCGTTACCTCTCTGACTCCTTGGTAAGTCTGTCACAAAATTCATTGTGATGTATTACCATTTCCACTCGGGAATCTCGAGAGGTTGCAAAAGTCCTCTCGGCTTACAGTACTATGCATTCACTTGCTGACACGTCAAACACTTGGCGACATGCTTGGCGATGTCCGCCTTCATACCAGACCACCAATAGTGTTGATGCAGATTCTGATACATCTTCGTACTGCTAAGATGAATGTTGTAACTGCTACGATGAGCTTCTGATAAGATTTCTTCTTTAAGCTCTACATCGTCAGGTACACATAATCGTCCTCGGAACCTTGGTGTTCCACCATAAAAAATCTGAAAGTCAGTCTTTCTCTTTTCAGTATCCTCTTGTAGGATTTTCTGAATATCTAGGTCTGTTAGCTGAAGCGTCTTGATTTTGATCTGCACTTCCAACTCAATTCTGATGGTGGCCATAAGATTTGAAATGTGGCCTACCTCAAATTTGAAAACCGAAACTTTAACTCCTTCGAGTAAGATCCACTACAGTCGTCAAATAACCTTAGCAACCCCCATCTAACAAATTGGTTGCCTCAAGCAACGAGATAAAAGGGATCGAGGGTCCTTCTCGACTTCTGATAAATTCGAAACTTTCATCCGTCAAGAGGTCAAAATATATTACCTTATGACAACAATTCATTTTAACAAAAAGCTCCTTGAGCCAAACATTTTCATATATGATATCAAAGTTATACATATGCAAAATCATCAAGTATAACTCTAATCAGCGATTCTCCTTTTTACAACTTTATTACAATAAACTGAAGTTCTATAAGCTTAACCAAAATTCCTTTGCGCCACCTTAATGAAATTTCCCCAAAAACACTCTTCCTCTGATCAGTGCATGGTTCGGTTCATTGATGTCCCCTTAGTCATCCTAGTGGCGTTCTATCTGCAGTTCCTTCGATCTGTCTTGTCCCATCAATGGCGGCGGTAACAGCTGCAGTGGTCCCATTTGCCTGCGTGAACAATCCTTGAACCGGTGGCCGTGCTGGCCACATTTAAAACAAGCTCCCATCCTCCTATAACATGGAGCTGAACCATGTCTTTTCCTACAGAAACGACACACGTCATTCAAGTTGGGCATTGATTTTCCAATCCCATCCTTTTTGTTGAGCGGAATGGGATACCTTCTTTCAGTCATAGGTTTCTTCCCAAATCGATTTCTATCCTAGTTAGACCCAAACCGCGATCCAGATGCGGCAGCTTGTTCATTCTGTTCTCTCTCTATCATTTAGACCCGTTCATACAGGTCATTGTAGTTCCTCAAATTGAGTAGTATAAGCAGACTTCTCAGTTCTGGTCTAAGTCCATCTCTGAATCTCCTAACCTAGTTCATCGAGTTCTCAACCAATTCTAGGGCGTACTGTGATAATTCGGCGAACTTCACCTCATACTGATCTACCGTCATTGAGCCTTGGCAAAAGCGCTGGAATTCTGCCATATTCAATTCTCTGGCAGTCTTAGAAAAGTAATTACTATTAAAGACTTCAACAAAGGCATTCCAATTCGAAACCACACCTTCAAGGAATACCATTCATTGGGTGGTTCTCCACCACGTACTTGCAATTCCCTCCAACTGGTAGATTGCAAGGACTACCTTCTCTATCTCTGTGCACATCAGCAGTGCAAAGGCCTTCTCCAATCCTTGGATCCACAAAGCAGCAACTTCAAGGTCTCCTGCCCCAGTAAACTTCGGTGGGTTTAATTTCAAGAACTGTTCCACTAGTTTATGAATTAGTCTTCCAACGACCACATTCCCTAGCGGAACCTCAGTGGGTGCGGCAATAGGTGCGATAACAGGTGTGACAACAGCAACAACATTGGCAGCGGCAGTAGTGGCGGCTGCAACGATGGCAGTAAAGGCGGCAGCTTGATTCTAGGCCTACTGTCCCATCATCTCTCTCATAGCATCCAACGCTTGCATGATCCTAATAGCTCCTGGATCACTTGGGGCTATTACCCTAGCACCAACGGGACGTGGTGTTACTCCACTCGCGCTAGCCTTAGCTTGCACTCTACCTCGGCCTCCTCAAGTATTGACCCTTGTTGGCGTCCTACCCTAAGCTATAGGCCTGACGGTTCTCTTACTAGGAGTCATTTGCTCCTAATCGCTCATCTTGCAGGCTTTTTACAAAAACTTGCCTTCCAATTCCACACCGAATTAGAAGTCGGGCGATAACAACAAATAATTCTAACAATCAACTATCATAGACATGCACCAGTATGAATTTAAAGCCATTTCCTACTAACTATCCTAAAGACCATTGCACCTTATCACTCCAATCTCTAACGACCATGCTCTGATACCACTAAATGGGGATGTCACGCTCTGAACCTCAAGCGTGCGCATATCTCTCTGCGGTCGATAAAATTTTGCGACTTCTCGAGACGAATCGCTAACCTTTCTTTTTAAGCATATGCGGAAGCAAAATAATAACCCCTTACAACAAACGGCATGGGATAGAAAAGTAGGGCAACATTTCATAAAAGTACACTCTTATAAACGACGGGGTTTAGGTACAAAACGAATATGGTTAAAAGTCTACAAAAGATCAGCTCTCAAAAAGGAACTGTCCTACGACATACTAGTCGAACATATACAACGATCCTTCGGACTCCACCTCCACAGACTCCAGGGCTTCGGTCTTCCACGACCACCATCTAAGGACCTAAAAATGGTTATACAATAACTAATGAGATAATGTCTCAACAAGTCCACCCCTAAACCCTTATTAGGAAGAAAATACATCTCAGGGCACTCTAGCCATACGACCACACAATTTGAATAGAGGACTTACCTCACCTCAGTTCCCTTCTGCATATTAGCACAATTCATATCTCACATAAGTGTGGTAGCCACACCTGACCATTTGGAGCATTTTATTTAATCTTAGTCAATCAATCAATCAATCAATTAGTTGAATCAACACCATTAATCCATCATTCAATCAAACAATCCACAAGAGTCTCGATTATAAGGCCAAATCATTATGATAAATCTCATTCTATGTCACACAATTTCGTCCCATAATCAGGCGCGATAAATGATACCGATGGTCCATCTACACCTAATATTTACTATCAACATTCCAATTCAATACCAAATTCAAGGTTCTAGAGGTGACCCTCCACAAAATCTTGTCATCGTGCGGTACTTAGTCATTGACCACAAATAACAATAGTATAAGGCACTAGAAGTAACTCACACGAAGTCTTGCTATCGTGTAGTACTTAACCCTTCACTACAAATAACAAGAGTATAAGGCACTAAAGGTAACTCACACAAAGTCTTGCTATCGTGTAATACTTAGTCATTTACTATGCATGACAATACTGTAAGGCACCAGAGGTAATTTCCATGCGACTCAGGTCGCCATATAACACTTAGCCCTTGACTACAATAAGCAATGGTATAAGGCACTAGAGGTGACTCACACGAAGTCTCATCCTCGCGTAGCACTTAATTCTTTACCGGCTCATAACCTATGGGGTTTCCTCAACACACCCTATGTCACCTTGACATTCAATAGTCACATTACCATTACTATAAACCATCACACGCCCATCAAGCATAAACTCTAGGCATGTCACAAACTAATCATATCATCAAATATGCACAAATCTTCACTCAATTCATCCTAATTGGCAGAAACCGGGCCATTTGCACATTTCCAAGTTTAAATCCAAAAACCTAACCAAATGAGTTTATAAAATTCCCACATTTTAGTATGTTATAAAGGACACAAAAAAAAATATTTTTCATGAAGACACCTAAATCCAAATCCTTCTAGATTCGGCCCAATAAATCGCTCAATCTAGTACCAAAACTAGGTCCATTTCCAAAAAGTTTATTTTCCAAAATTAGTTTGGTTCGAAGTCTAAAACATATCCGTTTGATTTAAAATTTGAGTATGTTAGAGTAGAACATGTGAAAAACAACTTTTGTGAAGAAACCGTTTTGAAATTCTAACCCTAAGAGTTGATAAAAAAAAAAAAAAATCTCTAGAATTGTAAAAGGTCACTAGTTCCAGCAAAAACTAAGGTTCTGTTTGTAAATGATGGAGCTAATATCTCCTTCTTTTAAACTTATAAAGATCTATAAAAAAAAAAAAAATATATATATATATATATATATATATATATATGTTATAGCTAAGAATGTCTAAAACATTTCTCAAGAAGATATAAATCACAAATTCACAACCCATTTTGATATACAAAAATGATAAATAGCAAGGGTCTAGAGATCAGAACTACAAAAATTCCACTGGATTCGACTAATCCATCATCAATGGTGTTAATCTCACTAATTAGATTAACACTAATCCATTTTAAGGCTAATATAACCATTTTAGAATATCACTAATCCATACTTAAGCTAATCTAAACAACCCTTGAGCATAATTAACATCCTAAGTAAGGTTTAGTGAGTAAACTCACCGGGTTAACGTTCCGATGAGTCCACGGTGATGGCGATGGCGATGCTTAGGCAAGGACGACAATCCTCCTAGCGGCAACACCAAGCAAGGCCGGAAAGGGCTCGGAAATGGGCCACGAAGTTCCAAATCTTGCTTGGACTTCAGCTTCTGCTTGTTGGTCGAAGGAGCTAATCCGAGCAACTCCAATGGTTGAAACGGCGAAGGAGGGACAGCGGCTACAACAGCGGAACACAGCGGGGCTCCGGGGGCTTAGACGGCGACTCGAGAAGCACAGACAGGGCAAAGACGATGGCCACAAGCAAGCGGGCAAGCAGCAGACCTGGGCTGGCGTGCGAGTGGTGCAACAGTGCACGGCGGCAGTCCAACCGGGCTGGCGAGCGGTCGATGGAGAGGGAGGGTGAACTGCTCGGTTTCCTCTACAATTTCAGAGCTCCAAAGCTTCTAAAATGGGGAAAGCAAGCTGAAGGTTGAAGAAGAAAGGGACAGGCAAGCTTGTGGAGAGTCCCTATTGGCTTCTTCCTATCTCTTTGTCCCCTTGAAGTGGTTCCACCAGGTTGGCTGTCTTTCTCAGCCAATTTCGAGTCACCAAAGCTTGCCTTGGAAGCCATTGAAGTGGTCCAAAAGGTCATGGACCAAGGGGCTACAAATTTGCAACTATTTTCCCCTAAATTGGATTCCAATCCTCTCCAATTAACCTCCAATTCGGCCCCTATAAATTTAACTAACATGCCCACACTTCAATTCACATTTTTCCTTGTCAATATGTCCATCTTGAATCCCAAAAATGCAATAAAAAACGGTCCTCGGATTTTTCCGGTCCAAAATACCCTTACTTTGGATTTTTCGCTGAAAATCTCGGTTTGCAAAAAAATCTTTGTATGATGAGTCGACGTTCTTAAAAAGACTTGTGACATGAAAGAACTTCAAATTTCTGAAATCGAGTTCAACTTCTCAGTTAATTTCAATCTGGCGTGATTTTAATGCATCCTAATATACCGAGTAACTTTTAGGAATTTTTCATGTAATTGACCCATGGTTGATTATTTTCAAGTCACAAAGTACATTTTCGACACATTGGCGACTCTCGGTTGTCATAGAAATCTCAAGATTTCAAATACGAATACATGGTACCAAAATGACAAAAAATTGATCTAGTGTTGATCAACGAGAATTTTGCAACCAGGTGAAATCACCCACACTCTAATCACATATCTCAGTCAAATCAACCTATCTTCGGTCTCTAGTTGATCTGTGCCGTAATGACCCTTGCAGATTAGTGCATTCGAGCAGTCGATTCCTGGTCGAATTCTCAAGTCTATTGCGTTTAAATTCATTAACGGTTTCACCTAATAGGCTAGTTATCTCGTGAGTGACCTACTTTGAGAAAAGAACTATAGGCGCGTCAATGAAAAGTTCAACTTATTCAATCGAAACCAGGACTTGAAATTCAAGATGTCACACCACGCCTGGTGTGTCATTGGGTTGTTGCATTTGCTTGGACTCTCGGTCACAACTGGTAAATGGCATTCATTTTTAGGGATAACGACACACACATGCACATGCACAAAAAAGAAAAAGCCAAAAATTTCCCACGGGGTGCCAATACCCCCAACTCTATTTTGTCTCTTCAATATCCTCAAATATGTACTGATAACCAAAAGTACCTTCTATCCATATGACCGTTTGAAATTAGATGTGACAGTGTGCATGGACGTTGAAACTCTAATGTGGCTATGCTCTTGGTCGACATGGCAACATGCGTCCATTGCCAAGTTAGATCCATTTGCTTGAGATGGTCCATCAATGCTGTCACGTCAAATTTTCAGCAAGCATTATAAATCAATAGTCTAACAGAATATATTTTTGGATTACTAGTACAAGTATATGGTATTGGCAAGACATAAAATAATTTAGAGTATTGGTGTCCCACGAGAAAAAAAAAATTATAATTTGGAGTATTGGTGCGCAAGTATAAGGTTGATTTTGAAGACCTACACATACGACATAGTTCGTCGGGTACTGTGTTATATGTCTTGACGTGCAGAAACGACATTCTATACTCCTGTACGTACTCTTGTACGTTCATGACCTCCAGATGGTACTTTATACTCGGTTGAGATGTTTACTGTCGAACTTTTTTCATGTTTTCGGCTAGGCTTGATTAATTTGTCCAGTCGTGAGATATTATCTTCTTCTTGAATCCTAAATGTTGCCTCTCATTGTCGTCTAGATGAAACCTCCTTGGATAAGTTGGTTTTGTCTTCGTTAGAACGGAAAGTTTTCTGCCTATGGTTTGATGTATGTTCTCAGTTGTTGTTCTCTCATCGTCGTTGTCAATTTTTCATTGTTATTTGACGCACTTCCTCTATAACAATTTGCTAAATCAATTGTATTAGCTATCTACCCTGTTGGCGCTACCAATCATTATACTAAGTTTTCCCGGCCTTGTTTCGAAGAGCTTTCTAATAAGCCCTATCATCTATTTATCCCCAACAATTTTGCTAAATTGCTTTATTGGGTTCTCATCTATTTTGTAGTTGCAATGTCGATTATTGTTTAGCTCTATATAATTTAGATTTGAGATTCCATAATGTATATTCGCTGCGGCACAAAAGCCAAGAAACCGGCACGAAATGCTCAAGGAATCATGCACGCCGCAAGGCTAAACAGTCATGTTTAAATTGGAACCTAACGCAGGGAGAAGGATCTTTTTTGAATGTGTCGAAGACGGAAAAAGTTAGCTACCTAGGCCCTGTTTGTTAACGTTCTTTTTTTTTTTGTTTATGAACAAAAATCCTGTTTTTTTTTCAAGGGAACAAAAAAAGAACATAAACGCGTTTATTTGTGTTTTTGTTTCAAATCTATTTTTTTGTTCCCAGAAACACATTTGGAACAGAAACGAGAAACAAGAAAAACATGTTTCTTGTTTTTAAAACAATTTTTAAGAACAAATTTTCTCTCTCCTCTCTTTTTCTTCTCTTTATTTTTCTTCTTTTCTTTTTTCTTTGGCCGATCGCCAGCTTCGGCCATGGCCAGCGATCGGCCGTCGAGGGCCGGGGACACCGTCGAGGTCCGGCGACCTCGCCGAAGCGTCGCTGGCCCCTAGCGAGGCTCAGCTTCGCCTTGGCTGGGCGAGCTCGGGCTCACCGGATCCGGCGAGCCCGAGCTTGCCCGACCACCGGCGAGGCTTGCCAGCCTGGCGAGGCCGAGCCCCGCCGGCGCGGGGCAAGGCTGGGCGAGCTTGGGCTCGTTAGATCTGGGCGAGGCCGCCAGCCCTCGTCGGTCAGTCGCCGACCATGGTCGAGGCCGGCGACCAACCAAAAGAAGAAAAAAAGAAAAAAGAAAAAAGAAAGAAAAATAAGAAAAATAAAATAAAAGTTAAAAATTTAAAAGAAACAAAAAAAGAACACAAATTTACCAAACGTGTTTTTGTTCATTTTTTATTCTTGGAACAAGTTTACCAAATGCCTTCTTCTGTTCAAAAATTGTTCCCCGGAGCAGAAATAGTTTTTTTTTTTTATTTCTGTTCCCTAGAACAAATTTTGAACAGAAACATTACCAAACGCGCCCATATTGGCATCGTTATGCTTGAGCACTCTTGGAGGCTGATAATGAAACCACTAAATTGTCATGCCCTCTAATCGAATCGGATGTGGGCAATGCTCATGTGTATATTTATATTATCATACACATGCGAGGTAATTAAACTATATATCTCGGTTATATCTTTAAATTGAAATAATCAAACATTAGTAATCAGGATCTCTAATATGATATCTTGTCTCCAAAATAAAAAGAAACCAACACCACATCCAGCATAAATAAAATCAACAAATTTTCTCCTTAAGTAATCGTAAAGATGAAGAAATCTAGGTAATATTCGAATACGCTCAAAGTATCACCAAACATGAGATAAATCAAGATTACTATCTATCCTCAGCACTTTCCACTAAATCTGGAAAACGTCATATCGTCCATGAATGGGCCCACTAGCATATACAAACGGCATAAATGCAAAATGTTTTTAACTAAATTAGTCCAATTAAAAGACTTAAAACTGAATTGGCACTAATACAACAAGTTTATAAATTTTTTTGTACTTTTCCTCCAAAATTTGTAATAGCTAATCTGCCGTCTCCTTCATTTTCTTTTTCTCTTCTGGTGAAACATTTATTCTTTGTTTTTATAAATGGTGTTTCACCAGAATTTACTATCATATATCTCGGTTAGAAGAACAATAGTTTGTGGTCAGGATATGTTTATACTGATATTGACGAAGTGTGCCCACCGTTATATATGTTGTCCGTTGGACCAAAATTTTACTCTTTACCCTTCTCTCTCAATGATTTGTGAGGCGCCTCACATGATGCTTTTATTAGTTAAAAATTGCGAAACACGATGCTTTTATTAATTAATGATTATTGATTCAAAAAGACACTTTTAATTTATTTTTTTTAAATCTAGTACATTAACTCCTTAACAAATACAATCCATTTTCTTGCTAATTAGAGGATCATCGTACGATTTGAATAAATATTTAACTTGTGCAACACAGTACAATGTCTGGGTAGATTAATCTCGCGACTCTTCTCACGCAACACGTGCACAATGCACATACAACTCACGTGTAATGCACGGGTTGATTAATCTCCCATGGCAGAAGACATTCTGGGGTGTGAGCCAAAAGCCCCAAAGGAGATGGACGGCAAGGATCCGAGAATCGAAACATCATCCTGGGCACATACAAACGGCCGAGAAGGCCATGATGGCGGACAACAAAGTGGCAAGATAGTTGTGTGGAACGGACAGGATGAACAACTTCCCCTCCGAGCACTCCGCATTGGATTTGCTGCTGCCAGTGAGTTCTTCGATTTTCGGAGCTTCATATCAGATGTTACAACTGCAGCGATTTGTTAGCTAATCTGGGCAACGAATTCAGGCTTGATTTCCCGAATAGGACCGTTAAAAATCATTTCACCGACATTTAAGAATTATTGGAGTCATTTCTGTGAAATCGGCCGCGTCTTCAGCAGTTTCATTCTATCAATAATTTTTCATTATCAATTTACTATATGTAGAACAACAATTTACTCTTATTTCCTAGTTAATGAGATTGTAGTATGAGATCTTTTGAAATATGCAGTCTTTGGTAAGATGAGTTTCCACTTGTCTTGACAATGTGCAATTATGCATTGCAATTTCATCCAAAACTTCAGAGATTAACAATTGTATTCATGACAGTAATATCTTTATATTAGTCTATCCATCAACTAATATCTCATATAAGTTTAGTGAGATGGTCTATCAAATTATACATCACTAGTCACTGAGTTATATGTGACTTTCTAATTACTCCATCCACATGTTAACAACCCCTCCTGCACTCATGTAAGATTTAGACATACATTGTACATGTTGATGTATCAACGATCAAATAATTATTTGCATATAATATAATATCATGGTTCTTCATTTTTTTATAAAAATATGATAAACCTAAATTGAAAAGGTTTTCCTTTTCTCAAATTATCATAAATAAGCTTGCCTAGCCATTCGTAGGTGAAAATTTTTCTGTCACTTGGTATATTTCTTTATTTCCCTTTCTTTAAACTATTTTATTTCTTGGTTTCTCCAAATCGAAGTATAAAGAATTAAAACTATCATTCATGAGAACCCACAAAAAAATTAAAGAAAAGCACACCCATTTTTCTTTCTAGGATTTTTATTTTTTATTTTTTATAATGAGTAAAGAATTGTAATGAAAATCATATCTTCCTACTATTAGTATTTACGAGGTGGACGAGAATAAGTCTGAAATATTCCCCTGTAATTCTTTTTTTTTTTTTTTTGGTGACCGAGGAACTGCCAGAGATCACCCTTCGGGGATCACACGACCCTCCAGTACCCGATGGCACCGTCGGGCCTCGCCGCAAGCTGCTATTTAGACGTAAACCTCGGGGGAGGCTAGCCCAGACCCCAACACCGGGACCCCCTCTTCGACACTTTAGCAACAAGAGGGTTCGAACCCTCGACCTCTGCGATGAGGGAGAGAACTCACACCAACTGCGCTGCCCGTGGTTGGGTCCCCTGTAATTCTTGATATACTCAAAAGAATACTAAGAAAATGCTCAAGTACTTTTTATTTAAAATTTGGTTAGTTGATGAAACAAACAAGAAATAAGAAATATTTAACTCCTTAACAAATATAAGCCTTTTTTTATGAAGGACAAATTAAATATTTAACTCGTGCAACACGCGCGCGATGCACTAATAGATTAATCTCGTGGCTCAATACACGTGCAACACACGTGTAATGCACAGGTAGATTAATCTTGCAGCGGTGGGAAGAAGTTCCAGAATGTAAGCCAAAAAGCCATTACGGAGATGGGCAGCAAGGATGCGAGACTCAAAGCGACATGTACGGCGGTGGCTGGGCACGTACGATACGGTCTACAGGCCATGATGGCGTACGACAAAGTAGAGAGAGAGTTGCATGGAACGGATGCGATCACCAACTTCTCGTCCGAGTTGCTCGCCAGTTGAGTTCTTAGATTTCCACGGTGATTTGTCCGCCAATCCGGGGTCGGGTTCTTGAGTGGGACTGTTAAGGATCATTTTGCCGATATTAAGGAAATATTGAAGTTGCTCTGAAAAAGTCCGCCGTGGCTTCAGCAGTTTCATTCTATCACTAATTTTTAATTATCAATTCAATAAATGTAGAGCAACAATTTACTCTTATTTTTAGGTAAATAAGCATGTAGCATGAGACCTTTTGAAATCTCTAGTCCTTAGTAAGATGAGTTTTCACTTATCTTGATAATATTTAATTATATATTGCCATTTCATTGAAAAAATCATAGGTTAACAATTACATTCATAACATAATATCGTAATATTATTTTCTCCATCAACTAATATTTCACATAAGTTCTGTTTGATGGACTACGAAATAATAATTTAACAGTCACTGAGTTATATGTGCATTTCGATCCACATGTTACTCCTCTCTCTCTCTCTCTCTCTCTCTCTCTCTCAACGTGCGCTCATGTATGCCAAAGATTTAGACATAATTCAAAACAACTAAAAGCATCATGCTTTTACTAGTTAATGATTGCGAATTCAACAGATTCCTTCAACTTCATGATAAATCTTGTAGATTAACTTTTTAGCAACCATCGAGCACCATCATCTGGATAAGGTCCAGCCCATTGAATTTCAAGGTCTCCGAATAGCTCTTCCGGATCTCCTCCTCCATTGGAGCTACTGCCTCGAAGAAGTCCTTGAGCACAACTCTGCTGCTCACGACCCGCAATAGGAGATTGCTTAGGAGCCGCCATTTGTGCTCCTGGATCATGTCGAAGTCCGGCTCCCCATGGTGGAAGGGACCGATGGAGACAATACAAGGCCGGTAGGCCTTTTCATTGATCTCCGGTAGGCCCCGAGGGACCCTGAAGATGCGACAAGATTCTCCTCCTGCTGAGCTGTTCAAGAGCGTCGGTGATTTCTGCATATTATCTGCCACTTTTGAAAAGAAACTCTCATCGATAGGGATGACATGGTTAGCAGAGCTTCCGTTCTCTGTGCTGTGGTTTCTGCAGGAGTCTGATTCTCTGGACATCTGCGCTTAGTTTTCAAAAACTATATGCTATTCTGGCGTAGATTCAAAGCTAAAATTTCCATCTTGCAGATGAGGAAGCTTTGGCTTCTCTTTTGTTCCTGACCATTAGAGAGCAGGCCATGTCACTCAGAAGAGACAATATTAGTATAAAAAGACTTGGATCTTTTGTTCTTTTCTTGGGCAGTCAATTAGGGAGACGAAGACTTAAGGTTTTAGACACGTTGAAGAAAGAGATAAAATTGGTTTTCTTCGTTGGCTAGGTAGCGAGCGATCTTAAATACGGTGAGGAAATAGGGCCAGCATGAATGTTGATTATGGCATTATTGGATTCCACGCAGCTTCTTTTTCACAGGTCACAGCTTGGGCATTCGGCTCCGCTAGCCCGTAGATTTTGTTGCACCAAGTCAGCCTGCTGAATTTCCCTTTCTTTTCCTTTCCAAATTCGCATGAAGTCGCCTAGTGCTCGATATGGGTCATCGTCATTTCCAGCCCATTTCAACGAACTTTCTGCTGAAAATCGGTTGAACCCTTGACTTTCTTATATGTGAAGATTGGATGTTGCAATGGTGAATCTTGACATGAAATTGGTATATTTATGATAAATTTATCAAATTATTATTTTTTTTTTTTTACCACCAAAAACTCCAAAATTGATACATTTATAATAAATTTACCATCCTTTAGTTTCCGTTAAATTTTTCTGTCAAATTACTGAGTTGGATGACATATGTTAGTTGACCAATGTATCAGTTTGAGATTTTACCATTGATTTGTCACAATTGCATTAATTTGTAGTTTTTCATGATATTAATCCAATTTAACATAAATTAAGGTAAATTTGTCTGAGTTTTTTATGGTTAAAAAAATAATTTGAAGTAAATATGTTATAAATGTACTAGCTTAGGGATTTTCGTGACATTAACCTAAAACTAATCCAACCAGAACTTTGAACAACACCTGTATAAGCTCATACAAGTTTTCACATGTTCAAACACACAATTATAACCTAGAGAATGTAATCATGACCGAAGCTAACTCCTTTACTAAACTAGTGACGGAAATGATCAAGAATTCACTTCTTCACATTGACAATGCTCCCACAAAATCATAAAGCCTAAACAATTCGAAAAGGAGCAAGCAAAGGTACTGGATTTCTTCGCCACCAGACTCGCGGACCATGCCTACCACTGCACGATTGATGCAACCAAAACGTCACATTTCACCGAGAGACCATAACCGTCCTGCTCCTTACAAAGTGACAGTACTGACAAAATCAGCAATAAAAAGGATTGACTGTGAAATCAAGACAAATCGTTGGAGAGCTTGGGACAATGCATAACTAATGTAGAATTAGATAGAGGGGTTTTGAGATGGGTTCGGCTGAAGATGAAGAGCAAACCGGTGAGTTTGAAAACGCAGCGAAAGGAAGTGAGCAGGAGCAGACAGCCATGGCCAATCCTCCCCTGCGATCAGATTTCCCGCATTCCCTTTCTAGATTTCATCAGTGGCGGCGCCCCGACGGCCCACAGGTTCAGGCTAATTTGGGCCCGAACATTAGGACCGGGCCTGACGCAGCCCACCGACCATCTCTGATGACAAAACCGTTGTTCTTTTTTTTTTTTTTTTTTTTTTTTTTTTTTGAGTAAATAAACTTTCAAAACAAAGTACAGTTTGGCCAATCTGATAATTAACTTTTAGATTTTCCATAATTTTTTCTTTTATGCGCATAAAATATAGAAAAGTAATTCATATATGACTCGCGTGGGTGAGCGTGGACATTTGACCAAACCCGTGAGACCAAGTTCAAGCACACGTGAGCTCGGCATGGATTCGCCCAATGAGCGTATCTAATTCTTGCTCAAACTTTATATTCCTTTGGGATAAATGTACTAAAATTCCTAAAACTTGTCACAACGATGCATTGGAGTTCTAAAACCTTCCAAAAGTGTAATTAAATTTTAAAACTTCTCAAATTGGTGCAATCAAGTCATTCTGTTAACTCCTTCTAACTTAATTAACGGCAAGTACTAAAATATTTTTTTTTCTCTATCCCACGTGGCAATGACAGAGCTTTTGAAAAGTTCTAGGATTTAATTGCACTTTTATGACATGTTTTGGGACTTTCAATACAATGATTAATATTCCTTTAAATATTGTCGAGAATATAAAACCAGCAAAATTTTCTTGCATTTTAAGATTCTCTTTTCTCTTTTCATTAAATACGCATGAACCTTTCCCGCATTTGATCTTTTTATCCAATTGATGCTTATTCGATCAAGTTCCTTGATTCATTCATTTGGCACAATGAATTCGACTACTATCGATTTTGTCTACTTGTCGACATTTTAACACAGGTGAGTAATTCGACGTTAACTTGTTACACGTGTTCCACAAAAGAAAAAAGGTTTGTGATAAAAGGCTTATTAAATATACCTGCCAAAACAAAACCAAAAAGAAAATAAGAAGACGCTTTTCTTAACTTTTTTGCGAACGTTAACAGCGCGGACTCACGGACATTTTGCGCCGGCCCCTCCGCTCAGGTTCAGTACCAATATCCGAGCCCATGGTGAAAATAAGATGTTCCATTGGTAAAAGGGATGACCGGTTGAGATTTAAAAATCATTAATACAAGGTACAATCGTGTTCCCAATAGCTACGAGCTTTTCCCAAATTCTTACAACACACGATTTTTTTCCCCTTAAAGAGTGCATTTGCAATACCATCATATTTACTTATTGGGAGTACACTTCATACCAAAGAAATTAGGGGTGAGCAAAAAAACCAAATCGAATCGAGAATCACCTGAACTAGACCAAACTAGCCAATTTTAGATAGTTCCCAATTCCAAGTATAACCACTTAATACATACATACATACATACATACATACATACATACATACATACTTGGGAATCAAACCAGACGGGTGGTTTGATTCCTGAGTGAGTCCAAGATCTAATGGACAGTTTCCACTTCTTATTTCATGGAATCGACCCTTCATGGAATGTTCTCAATTCCAAGATGGGGTTTGGCCTACCTTGAAACCATTCACCCTTAATAGAAGCATTTATGTGGGCTTTATAGATCAAGAGGAAATGTTATTTGCCTTTTTTGATGGCACATATAAGTTGAATGTCCCAATCACAGCGCAAGCAAAATGGAGGAGAATTACCAAAAGAAGTCCTAAATTTATTACAATTGTGCAAATTTAGTCATGCACTTTTTTTTTTAATAATTCAATTATAAACCTTTGGAATTATACCAATTTAGTCCATCCAACCGATCTTAGCCAGTCAACACTAGTCGTCCGACCGTTGCTAACGTGAATAATTTTTTAATAATATTTTAATTAATTCAAGTTTTTTATTAATGTTTTACTTTTTTTTTTTCCTTTTTTTCTTTTTGTTCTCTTTTCCTCATTCTTCCTTCTTCCTCTAGCTAGTCGCCACCGGCCAGAGGCGACTAGCCAAAAGAAGAAGGAAGAAGGAGGGAAAAAAAGGAAAAATAAATTATAAATACTTTCTAAAAATTCGAAATAAAAAAAAAAAATATTTAAAAATTATCCACGTCATGCTAGCCAGCCAAAAATTGACCGAATGGATTGAATCGGCTCAAGTACAAAAGGTTTTAGTACTTAATTGGCCAAAAAAAATTATGATTGAATTAGCACAATTACAACAAACTCAGGACTTTTTTTTTTAGCAATTTCCTCTATTTCATGAAAATTTTGTTAGAATTATATCTACGAATTTTAGCTCACTGAAAACCAAAATCAAATTATGTGAGGACGCATTGGTTGCGATGTGGGCATGATGTTTGGTTATCGGTGTTGGATATTTCAACAGTTTTGAAATATTTACTATAATAGCTTCGATAAAAGTTATGACCGCATTGAAAACCATCATTATTTTTAACGATCACATAACGGCTTCTTAACGGTCATACAATGGCTTTTTAATCATTTTGTAACGTTTAATTTGTTTCTCAAATAAATCCTCTATTATTTTACAACGGCTCTTTTAACAGCTCTATTTTGTCTGAATATAAAAATAACATCTCATAAGACAATCTAAAAAGATACACTGAATGAAAGAGAGAATATCCTTTCTTTCTTTAAAAATATTTCTTTTCCTTTTCCTTTTTTGCTGGGTTATACACAAAAGTTGTTATGTTTCCTTCTAATATTCAGTGCGGAGTATAAAAGAAGGTCTGTTGTATCTTGGGAGGATAGCCGCTGAAGCCTTACGCACCGAGTTTCGTACTCCGAGGGGCGGAATTATCCTTAAGGACAGTGTTTGCACAGCTCAGACATTTGTTTTTCTATTTTCTAATCATTCGTAATGTATTAACAATTATTATTATTTTTTATGTATTTTAAACTTTTTCCAACAATCTTAAAGATAAGTCCTATGGATTTCCAAGTTGAAGTTGTTGCTATCGCTGCCACCGCAATTGGAATTGAAAGAATGATCGAGATAGTGAAGAACAAGTATCACATAATCGTGGGCGGATGTTGTGGGAAATTACTGAGCATCGTCAAAAGGTTTCTTGGTCATTTTGGTAAGGTTATTGAATGTCAGGTAAAATCGTACTTTGAGGCTTTAATACCTAAATTTGTTTCGAGAGGAAGTTGGGTGTTTGTAATTATTTGCTCACTCAAATTCATGATTATTCGTAAGCTTCAATCCGCATTGGGGTTTCCTATTTTAATTTTGTTCATGATCTGGAAGTTGTAATTTTAGGATTAGGGATTGTTTGTTCATTGTGACTTCATTGCTCCTATTGTTTTAATTGGTTGACCGCTTGATATTAACCATTATGTAGTGACCCATTTCATGTTTTAGAAATGGAAAAAAAAAAAAAAAAAACGAAAACATTGGATTTTTGTGAGTAAATTTTACTTTACAAAATGGTTTCAAATTCTTACCATCTGAATGTTAACGACTTCTAGTATCCGTCAAGGAATTTTTGTGTCAATAGGATAAGAAGTATGTCTCCAAGCTTGAGAACCACCGTAATGATATTGTTGTTAGTAGAACCATGTTCTTCTTGTTGTTTAATTTTTTGGAAAATTCATTAAGGCATCAGTTGCTCTTCCATTAGGAGAGAGCAATAGTGATTGTGATTGTGATTGGGTGGTGTATTTGATTTAACTTTGAACTGTTATATTAGTAGGTTTTATTTTGACTATTGCTTGGCTTTGACCTTTCTATCCGAGTGCAATTGTTGATAATGCAAGCTGAAAATTATGAATCTCATATTGGCCTTCTTGATGCTCATTAAGAATAGAAGAGGTACAACATACAAAATCAAGCGATATATATTTTTGTGTTTTGTCTTTGCACTGCTTTATATTTTAGGAATATTGGATGAGCACCATTTATGGATGCATACCAGTAGTTGTTTTATTCTCAGTTTGAGATTTTGAATAAACTCTAAGTGCCAGTGGAAGAGATTTAGCCGGTTCATTCATTAGTCTAGTGCTTGTAAAGTGAAAGTGGTGGTGTTTTCATATATCATTTCAATTTGTGACATTTTATTGCCTCTATAACAGAGCATGATGAAAACTTACCTAGGAGATAGGACACTATCGGTGTCATTCAATATTTGTTAAAACTTTTTGTCACCTTATTTTGTTACCTTCTAGAAGCAATAGGTGAAAAAGTAAACTGAAATAGAAGATTTTATGATATTCTTGTTAAAGAGCCATCACTCTTTTTGTGGTAGTACAAGACCAAGGTATTTGGATATCTTATAATAACTTTAGATATCCTTTGCCTTGATATTTTCATTTGACCCGTACTACTTACTTTCCATTATCTAATATGTGGGTCAAGGACAATAGATAACGTTAAATGCACAATTGTTCCTTTCTAGAATGTGAACTATATTACTCATTTTTTTAGCGTGAATAGTTTCACTTGCGTTGTGAGTGGTAATCATATTGCCGTTGATCTTAAGACAGAACTTTTTGTGGTAGGATTTAGAGTCGAGCGTTAATTAGTGTTTTTGTGCTCCTACATGTGTATGTAAAATTGCTTATTAGGATTCAACACTCGCAAATGGGATTTATGATGATTTCATGATACTGCTTTTATAAATGTTTTAGCAAATCAACAAATTTTCTATCGCTAATATACCATTTAGTGTTGACGAGTGCTTGCTTTTGGGTTTGGTGGAGGCCAAATTTGTCCTTACAAATACTCACTTCTTCAAGCTTCTTTTTATTAGAATAAGAGTAGCTCCTAGTGCAAAATTTTCTTTGAATGAATTTGCCATCATCAACGAACTTATATGTCTAGCTAATTTGAGTAAAGATCAGCGTGAAGAGACAGAAGCCAAAGACTCCATGACAACCAATAAACGCCTCGGGTGAGATCAATTTTCACAACAATAGAATTTTTGTGGATTTTGCGGCCATGTGAATATAAATTATGACATTTTACATAGTGGATTTTCCATTGTATTAGAAGAATACAATGATGTTAAGTGGATCTCGAATTCATATGAGATAAAATCCACTAATGAATATGTGTCCACCTTGTGGAGGTGTCATAACTTAAAAAGTAGTCGAATGAAATTGTGGGGAAAATGACAATCCTGCTCAACCAAAATTTGACTTGGTTGAAGTAGATGATCTAATGATGTAATTATTGTAGTCAATTTCCAAGCCAATATTTTGGCAAATGCAAAAGAATTGGAGGTAGACTCAGGCACTACCAAGCATATATGTTAAAAACATAATGCTTTATCCTCCTTACCTCTAATAAAGAAGGAGAAGAAAATATTTATCTTGATGATTGAAGAACTACTCAAGTTCTTGGGAAGAAGAAAAATTTCTCAAACTCATATTAAAATTGAGGCTGAGTAGTTGAGAAATTTCTTACTGTATGTTCCTATGGAAATGAAATGACACTTATGTCTAGACATTATTATTGCCAAAAGGCAATAGCTATTGCAAAGAATGAAACTTTCAATGGTAAAAAGAGACGTTTGGTTGAGACATGATGTGGTAAAATAATTCCTTATAAAAGGGATTTATATTGATCGACTATGTTAAGTCATAAATGATTTTGGCCAATCCTTTGACTATACATCGAGGGGAATGGGTCAAGCCAATTAAAGAAAATCAACAGTGATGGTAACCCAACCTATGTGATTGGCGATTCCATGAATTAGGTTCATATGGGTAATAACAAGTCATTTGTTGATCTAGTGCACAATTAAATTTATTGTCCCTTCTAAGGTGAAAATAGTGCAAAATTGCAAGGAAAAAGAGGTTGAGCGAAGCTCTTAATGAAATTCTATAGCCATTATTGGTGGTGTATTAAACTGCAGAATACACTTAATGGAATCACCTATATAAGTGTGAAGTGAGGCCGCTCCTATGAGATTTTTTGGCGAAAATCTCTAAAGCACTTATGAATAAACCAAGCACGCGCATGGCCTATCAACGCAAAACTGCGTTAAACAACAAAGTTTGTGCGAGTGTAATGTGATTGGTGAAAATTATAATTCACAAAAGAAATTTTTGGTTCATAGAAGTTTCAAACTTCACCACTGATTTCGTGAATTATATTTCATTCTTTATAGGGTTGGTTCATAGCCTAACAAGCACCAATTCCGATGCATTACTCTCCAATAACCCAGCATTATTTTATTTTCTTGTCAAAATTTTTTGAAATATGTGAGGGATTGTTGGATATTTCAGCAGTTTTGAAATATTTACAATAATAGCTTCGATAAAAGTTATGACCGCATTGAAAACCATCATTATTTTTTAATGATCACATAACGGCTTCTTAACGGTCATACAATGGCTTTTTAATCATTTTGTAACATTATTTTACAACGGCTCTTTTAATGGCTCTATTTTGTCTAAATATAAAAATAAGATCTCATAAGATAATCTAGAAAGATACATTGAATGAAAGAGAGAATATCCTTTCTTTCTTTAAAAATCTTTCCTTTCATTTTCCTTTTTTGCTAGGTTATACACAAAAGTTGTTCTGTTTCCTTCTAATATTCAGTGCGAAGTATAGAAGAATGTCTATTGTATCTTGGGAGAATAGCCGCTGAAGCCTTACGCTCCAAGTTTCGTATTCCGAGTGGCGGAATTATCCTTAAGGACAGTGTTTGCACGCCTCAAACATTTGTTTTTCTATTTTCTAATCCTTCGTAATGTATTAACAGTTTTTATTATTTTTTATGTATTCTAAACTTTTTCCAACAATCGGACCATTAACGAAACATCTGACCACGCACCATTCGGACACCCAACTAGTAATGATGTGAAATGCAACAAAAATTCGATGTTGGAGTTGGTTTTGGAAAGGGGATGGTTTGCACTTTGATTTATGTATATATGTTATATATTTGGGTATGTATATATATCAACGGTGTTGAGCACGTAGTGTGGACCACGCGCTACACACGTGTGAGAAATTGAATAGATATGTAAGAAAAAATAGTAGAGTGAGAACTACTTCAGAAAAGAAAAAATAAATAAAGTAATTATTATTTTAGAGGAAAATTGTCCAGTCACTCATAAACTTATTATACGAATATCAATTTAATCTTAAACTTTCCAATTTTGCCAATATAATCCTAAACCTTGGCACAAAATTCCAATCTAGTCCTTTCAACCAAATTTCTTTGGAAATCCCTAACATGATTACAAAAGTATGTGTTACCATCGCAATTTATATTCGATATATGAAATTAATAAATCAATAATCGTTCTAAAGTATAAGTTGTCCAACTTCATACATCAAAATTGGATCTAACATAGTTATTATATAGATATTGATCGTTTCAGAACATTCATGAGTAGTAATAGCTTATAGATCTGCTCTTCTAGAGATTCCTATGAGACAGAGCACTACTTCCCGAAATCTAGCTAGTACAAATTCATAGTTTTTTTTGGGGGGGAAGGGGTTGTCAATAAACTTTTCATTGCTAAAGATTTGGTGGATAACATAAAAATCCAAGATCAAGAAATAAAATTAAACATAGTGAAGGGGCAAGACTCTCTTTCTAATTCGATGGTAGCCATATGGTAAACCTTGGCAATCCAGTCCATGGCTTGATTTACAGTTCTTGGCTCATACTTTAAAGAAACTTCATGTAATTGGCCCATTAATAATTTGCAATCTTCAGTTATGGACCAGGCGGCCCAAGGTATTTCCGGCCGGCCAATCAGGCAGTCACACACTCCACCGCTCGAGAATTGTCGGAGATAATTCCTACGTGCAGAGTTCTTCACACCACCTTAAAGTTTACGTATAGTTTTTTTTTTTTTTTGGTCAGTTATACTCTATTCCTACTCTACACTCACTCGCAGACTTGTGCCCTGCCTCTTGCAAGGCGTGGGAGTCGTAATCCACTCTCGAAACTTACTCGTCCCTACCCCCATCCCCCCCCCTGAGAAGGTGGGGATTTGAACCCCTCACCTCCCCATTCCATGTTGGAAGGGTGGCCACTGGGGCGAACCCCAGTGGTTAGTTCACGTATAGTTGAAATCATCATAATATTCGACAAAAGATAACTCCAAAATAGAATTACCAATATGCCCTTAGTGTTCTAGGCCAACTCAAATACCTCCAAAATATCATTGCTCAATGATATAAATTCTCCATGTCAGAAATCAGCTCTAAAGAGACTTACTTCATTGCGAGAATGCCCAAAAATTTTATTTTAGTCAATAAAATACTGATAAAATGTTGAAAATAATGTGTGTGTATATGTATATTTTTTAATCAATAGAGGGGGAAACTCGAGCCTTTGGAAACTTCTACCACACTTGCACAATGACTACCCCATAATTTCATGCCGCGAAGTTCAAACTTCCAAATACTCGTATTTTCTCATTATTTTCAAAATTCCCAGAAAATAGCAAGAATTATGAAAATTCTTTAAAAAATCACCGATCGTAAGAAGTCCCCGCACGAGCGAAAGACATAAATTCTAGATTCTACAATTCCAGCATACCAAACTTGAGACCTCCATAATTCCTTCGTCCGAACTCCGTTTTGGACCAATCAGGCATGGATGGGAACTGTACGCAACGTACTTGAAACATTCGACAATTTCGAGGCAAGGTTGGCTAGTCGTGGTTCAAGTTCCAGTCTCTGCGTCCACAATTTCGACATCCTTTCTCCCCAAGAGCGCAACCAAATCGCACCAAATTAGCATCGTGGGAAACCGTAACTTGATGACTGATCCAAGAATATGCTCACAAGTTTTCCAGATTCCCGCTAGACAATTCGCAGCGATTCATCATAATTTCTGCTTTTCCAGACAACCCACGAACAAAAAGTCGTGTCATCGGAATCCTACTCGAGGAATTTGTGCGGTATTTCTCGATGACTACTAATTTGTTGGCACGACCAAGATAGTTTCTTGTGCCAAGACAATTTTGCCAGAGATGCTTGAATTCAGGCACTTATAAACTCTTCTCAGTTGAGGAGTATCACAGTAACAATTTACCGAGAATTAAACCCTATTTAGAATTAATATCTCCCCAAAACTAAGCCAATTGAAATCAAGGCTCCGATAACCACGGCCTTTGTTTAAGGTCCTTAGGCTAGACCAAAAACTTGGGCACTTAACCTCACAACAACCAAGACAAAGATAATAACAACACGAATTTAACGTGAAACCCAATGATAGAAAAATCACGGATCACCAAAAAATTTCTACTAATCACTAAGAATAGTAGGATGTACAAAGTGTTCTCCTCTAACCACATGCAAGGATTCAACATAAACAATACAACTATACTTATTTACCACAAAGATGAATTAAAATAAACAAAGCAAAGGAACCCTAGTCACGATTGGAGAATTCAGAGGAGGTTCTCAACAAACAAAACCGATTAGTTCGTAGTCTTCAGTCTCACGAATAACATTTCCAATTTGAGCCAATTCTGTCAACGTTTGGCCTTCTAATCGAGATTAGAAACCACAATCTTCATTCTCTCCTCCTTCCGTGCTCCTCTCGGTGAGATCACTCTCTGTTCTCTCTCTCTCTCTCTCTGTGGCACACCACGAAGCAACCCTCTCTTTTTCTTTCTTTGACTTTTCTTCCTCATTTTTTTGTTCTATATTAATGTCAGCTGGGCCCAAGAGGCGGACCCAGCCAACATTCTCTCACCAACCTCACCAAACAAATCGGCGGTCGCCCATGCCGCATCATTTCTGTTGGCGATCTTGGAAGGCCAGTCACAAAATCCACAGCAACGTGTTCCTGCATCCGTTAAGGGACTGGAAGAGGTTGCAATTTGCCTGATGGCCTCTGATGCTCAATTTTTGACCTGTCGACCCTCGAGGCATTTAGAAACGAACTCCGCAGTCTCCCTTTTCACGTCGTTCCACTGGAAATCCTCCCGTAAGTCTGCAGAATTTAGTGCTGCCAGGATGCACAGGGTAGTTGGTGCTATGAACCTCGGTCAGCACCTTGAGCTGATTAAGTCTCATCAATCAAGGTTGACATCGACTCTAGGAGATGATAACGATCCTCTGGGCCGTGGTAAACTCGGCTGCTTTGTTTGAGTGTCCAAAGCCACAACACCGCCCGTTGTCTTTCTGCGAGTAGCGTCTGCTACCATGTTTACTTTCCCTAGGTGTTAGTTGATGGCGAGATCATATTACTTCAGAAGCTCTCTACCTATCTTCTCTGAATCATGTTAAGTGCACGAAGGTATACTTCAGGCTTTTTGAGATAGTGAAGACTTCACATCTCTCATTGTACAGCTATGCTGTCAAATCTTGATTTCCGAGACAAATGCTAAAACTCTAAGTTATGAATGGGATAGTTTTGCTAATATAGCCTAAAAAGATTTGAACTCAGAACCTCACATTTTGATTCTTTTGTGAAATTTTGTAGGAACACGGTCTTCTATTTTAAAAACTTAAGTTGTTACATAAAAATGTGATTTAGCTCCATTTATTTCTCGTAAAAAAAGTGATCTGGAAAATATTTCTTAAAATGACCTCTTGTATTGATTGAAATAATCAATCATTGAAACATATTTCCAAATCAATAACAATTAATGTCTAAACATTCATGTTGATGATGAAAATACTTTTCGTTCATTTATTTATAGGTGATACAAACAATTATTTTTAGAAAAATATTTTCTAAATCATTCATTTTTCACGAAATAAATGGAGCCTTAATATTTAAATATTCTAATACTTTCTCTTTTGCAAAGAGAACCAGGGCGTGAAGCACTTGGCTGATGAAACCCCCTTGACTATCCAATCTTGCAATTGTATCTTCTAACTCCTTCCGTCCAGCAAAGCCATTCTATACGGTGCCTACGAATTTGGAGTTAGGGTAACCGCACAAATCTTCAATAGGAATCTTAGATGGGAGAGATTGAGAAAGTCATGGAAAGCCATTGATAGCTTTAACCATCCTAGCGTGAGCCACACTCGTTATATTGAAATTTGAAAACATGCACTATAATGACATCACCTCTAAAGAGATAAATTTTTAAGGATATAACTTTATAGGCATGTTTTCATCGGCCATTAATGCAATTTCACCATATACATTTTCAGCAAATACTGCACATAATCTCATTATTGAACTACTAATTGCATTGTTGGTGAGTTAATATATACCCAAATTCTCAATATGAACTGTGAGTTACTTTAGGACTATTAAGATTTTTGTTTGACGCATAGATGTAAAAGTTCCACATTCTTTTCTACAATTAGAAGTAGTTGATCTATTACTAGGAACTTATTTTCCTCCTACATTGATTATATAGGCATCAGATCGGCATATCAAAGTCAAAAAGATAAATATTTAAGGATATAACTTTATGTTTTCTAAACTACTTGCATTTGTCACATTGAATATGAAAGATTAATTACATTTTAGGGCTCGTAAAATACTTCAAGTTAGTTTTGGCCAAAAAAAAGAAATACTTCACGTTAGTGCTTTGCACTTACCATCAATGTTTGCGGTAGTAACACTTGATCTTGTTCTATTATAATTTGAGATATCCTCAATTTTGGCCCGAATCTTCTTTAAAAAAAGAAAAAGAGTTGCCTATAAGAGGATCTAAGCCCTACTAGAAATTCGGCAATTATCCCAAACACTATCAGTGTAACTTGATCTCTCCACAAGCAAATATAATCTCCATAGAAGTGTCAATATATTACCTAACCTGAAAATCAAATCATCTACGGAGATTAGTGTTGCAATGGGAGATATTCAAATTTTCGCCAATAATTTTTGGTATAGGAGGCCTAAATATATATAATTATCCATGCAAAGATAAAGAATAGCGCTATAGAATGCCAGCAAGCGTTCTTCTTCACCGTGACTTTTGTAGTTCCCTCTCCAATTTTGTGAACCAGTCTTTTAATTTCCGCTCCGAATACTAAAAGACAGAGAAGATAAAAGCTATAGCACAAGGTGCACACCATGCAAAATCTGGAATCACTTCACTGTTTTATTACTGATAAGAGACCAAGTTAAGAAAGAAACCAGAGGAAAATATGACCAAGGTGCGTTCCTTGATCTTGTTCAAACGCTAGCAAATAACTTGCTAACTAGCCAAATCATACTACTACAAAGATAGTTAATGATCCTCTATCAATTTCCAGCCTGTGAGTCCATGTACTTGCCCATTTGAACCCTGGACGAGAAAATTGTGGATCTCTCTAGTTCTTCTACAACCTCTCTAACCTTTTTTGTCTTTTGGATAAAATTTTCTTGAACAAACGAGGTCTTACTCAATAAGCTGAAGGCCAGTAATTATCCATCTCCATGCAATTCTCCATTCCCAGGTACCGATTGCCTCCCACATTTGCATGCCCCATCTCTCCACCATACCCACCTGCTTGATCTCCAACAAGAGCAGTGCTACTGCTCATCATGGTCGAGCCAACAACCATATCTTGGTGGCTCATGGCTGGGCCCGGCGGCGCTTGCATTACCGGCCTCAGGACCGGCTGCGAGGTGGCACCCCCCAGATTCAAGTTCAGCCCAGATATCGTGAAGCAACCCCCGGAGGTGCCCGTGGGGTTGAGCTGCGGTGGCATTGGTTGGTTCACACTCATCGCCCCACTCCTCAGGACCCGATTGATCTCAGCCAGGTCGGCCCCATTCATGTAGTTCCTGCCAAGGAACTGGAAGTTCTCTGGCGGCATCATTGTGGGCGGCACGACGCTCGACCCTATCTCGAGGCTGTAGGGAGGGACGGCCCGGGACTGGCTGGATGGGTACTTCTTCGCACCAGCGCTCTTCTGGAAGACGCGGCAAACCACCCATTCGTCCTGTGGGATATCATTGCATATGACGTGGAAAATAATTAGCAAATACCGAGATGCATGACACGTTATTTTTGCGAACTTCTTGTGATTGTGATTCTTGCTTCTTAGGAGGAAATTCATGAACTTACTTTGTAAACGATGTTATTCTCTTCCCCACACAGAACTGTGTAAGACTCTCTCTCTCTCTCTCTCTCTCTCTCTCTCTCTCTCTCTCTCTCTCATGTTCATGCAAATACTAGTGAGCTTTTACCTTAGGGAGGTAACCAGAGGGATCCTTCTGTTTTTCCTCAATTTGTTAATTGAACTTGATGCCATTTGAGTGCAAACATCGCTAACTCCTTTTTTCCTGAGTTGATAGCGACATGAGCTTTTCCTTCTCTTTCTTTTTCTTATTGATATTCGATTTGTAGCCGGTTTAGATTTTCTAGGGCCAGATTTTCTTTCTTAGACTTAGCGATCTTATTTTCCTTATAAAGAGGCTTGAAGAAAAACAAAGAAGTAAATAAATGAGCTGTGCTTAGTGACTATCACGGCGTGTACTTCCGAGGACAAACTCGCTCTTATATATTTTATCAAGATGTGATTCCAAATCTTTGGTTTATTAAGAATTTCATTCCTTAATTCTGTGAAATGCGCGGGTTAACCCTAGTCCTTCATAGACATAACTCGATATAATTCCTAAATATTTTAAAACAGATCTTAGAATTTTCATATGTACATAGAAACATGCATATGTGGATCTTACTTATGCATGTACAAGATAACCTTTCAACATCACTTGTTGCCCCCACAAAACTTGGGGTTCTCAAATAAGGCAGCATAAATCTATTCGAAGAAACGGATACAAGTGATCAATTACTATTTATGGAATAGGGTGTGCGTTGAAAGACTGAAATGGGTGAATCGATAGTTTTGAAAGTTAACCTCTCAAGAAAAGTGTTAGTCCTATAATTAGTCTCATGCATAAACACGACAGGTAACCTTTCTGTAAATCAATTCTTAATAAACTTCATAGAGTGGAAACGTTAATTATTATTTTCTTTTTCTAGATCCCCAGGACCCTGACAAAACCAAAATTATAGTCATGGCACATCTAACGATATAAATTTCCAACTTGCTAAGATCTTTTAAAATTAGAGGATTTGAAATGGGTGTGTGCAAAATATTTGAAAAGGAAAATACTTTGTTATTTTTAGTTCTCAGCATCTTTTTCATCTTATTCTAGTTCATATTTTTTGAATATTTAAATAGAAGAAAAGGTTGATCTGCACATACGGATGAAGATTATAAAAGACAGCACTTGGATTGGTGGGCAAATTTGATGCATATGTAAAAGATAGTGGAGTATATTGATCTAAGAAAAACCATGTAAATCTAGCTGACTTAGAAAGATGAATGAAGTTTCGTCATCTCAAGTTTGTTCTTACAAGCTAATTTTTTCTTCTTCTTCTTTTTTTTTTTTTTTTTTTTTTTTTGTTCTTTTGGCTCAACATATCTAGGGTTACAAACCTAAGACTTTAACGTTTTCTTTAGGTTGTAGTTCCGACACGCATGAATTAATTTGGTGATAAAAATGGATATTACCTTGGCAGTTCGGAAAGCCGATTTTGAGTGAATGCGATACTCATGCATGACCCAGTTGCTTTTCTCTCCTCTGGGGGCTCTCCCTTTGTAAAAGACCAAGGTCTTCTTCATGCCAACCAGCTCGGAGGTGACGCTATTGAAGATCTCCTTGTCCTTCCCTGTAGTTTTCCAGTAACCAGTGTTGGTTGCTCGGTTCGTTCGCACCCCGGTCGGGTATTTCCGATCTCGTAGGCTGAAGAAATACCACTCTTTCTCCCCCATTTTAGCCTTTGCTGGTTGAGAGAATAGCATCAGAAAAGAAGTCATTATTTCAGTTTGATGAACAGGAGGAGATTTTCTCTCTGTACTGGTAATGAAACCATTAAAATTGAGAGAAAAACAATACTAGTTAATGTTTTTTTTTTTTTTTTTCACTCTTCATTATACTGCACAAGATGTTAAAAGAGCATGGTCTATAAACATCATGAAAAAAGGGCTAGCTGCTGGAAAACTGGTTATGAGGTTTCTAGGGCAAAATCCTTGATCAAAATTTTAAGCCGGAGCTTAGGATTCTGGATCCCTCCTTAATTACTTTAAACCACCATCTTGCATCATTGTGAGAAAAATTCAAAACTATGGATTCATAATATGGACGGAAGACTAAATTACGAAATAAATTCTCTACGTATATGACAAAGCGAGAAGAATTCCTCACAGAAACTATGAAATTTTGGAAACTGTTGCGTTCTTGAAGCGTGAAACCATCAGAAGACAACAGATAAGCAAGGGCTTTGAGTCAGAGGGTACCTGGGAGTTCCCAAGGCTCAGATTTGTTGAGATCCACATCGGTAATCGCTCTTCCAGTGAAACTAGAATCCGATATCTTGTTCATCAGATAGTAAGTGATGAGCTCTTCATCAGTGGGATGAAACCGGAACCCCGGTGGAAGATTATCCTCCTTCTTTTCTTCCATGTCTCGCTTTCCTTATTGCTTCGCTACGACTTCCGCTTCAACTCTTACCTATAGAGCATCAAAAACTACAACAAAATTAAAAATGAAAGGTAAAATCAATCCAAAGGAGAAAAAGAAAAATCTAGGGTTTCTTGAACATGTTGTAAGAAGTAATGGATCAAAAAATCTGGCCTAAGTCATGGAAAGTACAAAAGCAAAGAGGTGACTTGCATGGGAAAGATGAAGTACTTGATTGGGTTTTTGGATGCTTCTTCAGATCAATTTAGATGAAGCTAGGGCAAACCAAGGGAAGAGAGAGGGCGGTCAAGGCGTGCATTGGACTTTAATTGGAGGCTATCTCTCTCTTGCTTACGTGCAATTTATGCACAAGAAGGTTTGAAATTTATGCTTCTCTCTCGTGAATAAGACGAGAAGGGGGTGTGTCGATGAAGTTCCCACCTAATTCGGATCGTCATGGACAAGATAACGTGGACTGACCAATGTCTTCGATCGGTGTGAAAGCGAATGGTGAGAGACGGAGGCATGATTAGGGTAATCGAAATCATGCACCTTCCCACTTGTCAAATAGCTATAAATTAATGGCAATAATATAGCTTTGTTGATGTATTTTGCATGGACGTGTGACGTCGGTGATTTATCGATTGGTAATGAACGGATAATATGAGCTTATTTGGAGCAAATGAGATAGACGTGCCCGAAGTTGGGAAAAGTGTGCGAGAGTAAACTACAATGAATAAGAAAGAGCATTACCTTAATGCAGAACAGAAGGAAAGATTATAACGACTTGTATACCTCGCTAAGGATCAGTGCATAATATGGCAAATCGTATTCTATAAAACTTGATCATTAGAGCAATTTGAATCTTCTAAGTAATAGAAGGAAATACCTTTTTTTCCGCTTTCCACAGGGGTTGACCTTGTGACCTATGAGACGTAGAAATAAATGCAACACGTCTATGTTCCCTTCTTTTACTAACTTACAAAGAGCCATGAAAATTAACCTTTTCAATACAAAATGGCATTAAGTGAGTTTGATTACCTCTAATTGCACACATTTTTCTGTCGAAAATCACTAAGTTATTAGGAAGGAAACTTAATTAATTAGTTAAGAGAGAAACTATTAGATGGAAATTTAAACCGTACCAATTATATCGCGAAAACCTTTCAACTGTACTCATTATTTCATATTTCCTAAGATACTAATAAAGTGCTTTGGCTCACGTTATTTCTATTTCTTTATTAGCTCTTGACAACCCCATATCACATTGAATTGACTTCATTATCAATTCTTGATTTAAGATTTCTTACATTATTTGCTCCTTTTTTTGTGTTTTAATTTTACTAGAAACAAACTTACCGGTGCTCTTCTCAAACAACATTTGTTAAGGTCAAATATGGGTTCCACTCTTGATTTAAAACTATTCATTGCCTTACCCATTTCTTTCTCCATTTGAAACAAAATTGTTGTCCGTCTCCCCCCCCAATAAAAAAAAGAGATAGTTTATTTGGTAGAAAACTAACTTATTATCATGTTAATGAGTTGAATATTTATTTATGTTTTTTTGTACTAGGAAACTATTATTCAAAAAATAATGTAAGCACAAGTAAGAGTGAAAAGAACTGATAACTTTAATACGTGTCATTACGTTGTACTCCATGGATTTTAATTGCTCAACTTTCATTTTATTCAGTGAATCTAATAGTTCTATTTTTACTTCTTCTTTTTTTATGCCATCATTGCATGGTGTTTTAAAAGATACTTTACAAAGTTAAAAATATGACAAAATTGAGTACATAAAAAATTCTAAAAACATCAATTATTGTCATGCGAATGCAAAGATAATGCTCCCTAAAAGATTATAACATAGAAATGGTGTAATTAGCTTTGGACAAGAAATTATGCAATTGTAATTGCATTATAAGAGAACTCATTCAAAACATTTGCAAACGCATGTTTTTAGCTAATTCCGAATGCATCAAAATTTCCATAGAACCATCAATGAAAAAAAAAATATATATATATATATATCCTCAAAGTACAAATGTGCAAATATAATGACTAGATGCATATGCAACTTAATAAATGATATTGTTCGTTTAGCTGCTTGACTCCTCTCAAAAAGCTACTCTCTTGAAGAAAATATTTTTACTTGAATCAGATAATAAAAGATATTAATTACATCAATAAGAGAGTCATTATTTACCTACAATATATATATATATATATATATATATATATATATATATATATATTTATCAAGGAATAAATTTCAAAGGCATAGTGCAAGAAGCTCCAACCTTAAAATACACCTTGTAAGTTGAATAGTTGCATGCTTGAGTCCTATGTGCCTACTATATTTCACCATCATGAATTCCAGTGATCTTTGAATGTGAGTTTGATTTGAGATCTTTGCCTTTCAATTTATATGTCCGTTTATTATGGCCATAAACCTTACAAGTACCACATCTCTATCCCTTGTAAACAATCTCAAAAGAAGAAGAAGGATCACAATGTATAGAAGTTGCTTCTGCTTTAATTTTTAAACTACTTTTATGAGATCCAGCTAAGGGCTCATATAAAAGAGCATCACTTGCTCATACAAATTGCTTAATATGCTTTCAAACAACTTCCTTTATGAAAAGTGGTCATTCTCAATACCTCCTTCCCAACTCATGTAGTTATGAAAATCTTTGACCAAAAAAGGTAGTAGTGAAATTCAATCATCTTCATTATTTTGGGTAATATCACGATCCAGAAAGGACCTTTATCAAGTCTCCATTGTCAATTAATTATATCTACAGGTAAATTATTGGAAAACCTAATCATATTTCATGTGCAAATGGAAGGCCCATGGATTGCATCAATTGCTAGTACAAGCTGGTAGCTTAACTCTACTTTTAGCAATCTCATTTTGCTTGTGGAGCTTCTCTAAAGCAAATTTGATGCCCAAGTAATCAAGTACCTGAAAAGAGGAATATGAAGATGAGGAATGCTTACCTTTTCACTTGACAATTTTGTTTTGAATTCTAGAAATTGATTCTCAACTGTAAGGCATATTTTCTTTTTCACCTTGATTAAAAATGCCCATTGAAACTTGCAGATATGCTTTCCAAGTCTTGAAACACAATTCCCAAAATGCATGTGCAAGTCTATCCAAGTAGGTACAAAAAACTCTTTGAAAGGAAGCGTTGTATTTTTAATGTAATTAAGGACCAATAGTTTTTCCTTACAACAATCTTCACATTGCCTAATTTTTCATCGTTTGCAGCTTCCCTATTGAAGTTCAAAGCCTTGGACCGATCAGACATTAAAAAAAAAATCTCAATATGTTCCTTATGCAAACTGAGACTTACATTTTAATGCAATATTCTTCTCAACGTGCCTAACACACAAGAAGTTTGCACTTTTAGGAAAAATGAATCAAACTGCATTTGTTAATGCCAACTCTATCAATGATGATAGCTAGGTTAACAATCAACACCCAATATGTTGCTAAACAACATCAAAGCCCACACATAATCTTCCTTTTCTTCTGTCCTCAAAAATGCAAAGCATGAGTAGAAAGAAGTATTAAAGCTGGAAACTTCAATAATATCCAACAAGGCATTTTGTATCTATTAGTCTTGTAAGTACAATCCATCACAAAGGCACTTAAAGAAGCTCCTCATTAGTGATAAGGAAATAGGAGGAGAGAAAAATAAATGTGTCAAGTGACTTTTGGTATCATGTTTAAAATTGTAAATGAATTCATCTACACTATGCTCATCCAATAAAGCTTGGAATATAGTACGACATATTCATAATAAAATTTTGCTTTCATTTTGTCAACAATTTTAGCAATACTTTGAATGTTGGGATTAACTTGTCTCAAGGAAGAAAGAATTTAGCAAGGAGGTATATCGGTTTGAGAAATGATTGGATGACAGTCTTTAGTCTACTATGAGAATAACGGCCTATTTGGAATTACAAAAAAATGAATAACAAATGATTATAAACTATTATGGGATCCATTCCTTCAAAAATTCATGACTTACAACATGTTGTCATTCTCACATAAGTGCAAAAACTGTTACGCCAGCAAAGCCCTATTGATTTTAGATATTTCTATAAAAAGGTCAAATATAGACAAATATGTTTAATAAGTGCCATATATGTTCCTTTACTAGTGTACTATAAGCCACGTTACGAAATGTTTTTTTATAACACATGAAAGCTAATCCAGGATATCATCTAACCACTATAATAAAAAATAAATATAGTATATTAGCGAAGCAATTGTTGTTTGTTTCTGTCGCCATTACAGCTCAACTCCACCTTCATGGTCAGAATATGACTGTACTTGGGCCTTCGTGGTTAGGCATTAGCTCCATATCTTGATTTTGTGCCTAGCTAGTTGACGACGGCTATCAGAATCAGTATTTGAGGCCTAGCGATTTTATTGTACGTTTAATTCAGAATCATCGCATAAACAAACTTAAAGATCAACGTAATAAACTGCTTTTTGCACGCACAAGCAATTAATCAATGTTCTACCAAAGTGGCGACAAACTAATACTAGGAATTGGTTGAGATGCGAAGTACGACAGTGCTTGCCCACCCGACAGGTGTTTCAAGGAGTTTTATTAAGGAGTCTTCTTGTTAATTCTTCACTATTTTCATGTTTTCCGTCGACTAATTTGGACCTGAAAACCCTAATTGCTCAAAGGGTTTGCAGTGTAGGAAGGATTAATAACGGTTTCAACAGATAAAAATGTTACTGACGAAGGAAGGAATTGGAAATAATTCGAGCATGCAGATGGGACAAGATCACGTAAACTATACAGACTGGCGCACGAAATCTCCTTGTCTTGCGTTAAGAACAGACAACACTGACTCATGCCAGCCAACTTGGTCGAACTCAATGATTTAACCGGGACTCTCGTTGCACGTCAGATCACATCAGCAATCAGACAAGTTGGGTTGGCTCTACGATTGCCAACTCACAGTATGAACGATTCTGTGCAACCCTAGATGTCCGTCATCTGATTCAGAAGACCAAAATGTATTCTGTCCATCCTTTTACATTTCAAATTCTGCAAGTATGTTTCAGCGGGAGGCAATGGACCAAAAAATGAACCAAGAAAGAAACAGGGAGCAGTGGTCTGGTGCAGTAAGTGGGCGCTTCGACCTTGCTGGTAGGCACTTAGCCGCCGACATGAAGACCGATCTTTAGCACAAACGTAGGTTTTACATTAAGCCTGACTCCGGATGGATCAAGAGACAACCGTCCATGAGATTTGTGATTGAGAGAAGAACACTTTCCTTTATGAGATTCAATCTTGCGAGGATCTTGGGAGTTGTTGGGGTTGGAAAACACTTGAGTGTGAGTGGATTCGAGCAACTAAATCTGCCTTTTGCCCTTTACAGGAGAAAATCTCATCGATCTGTCCTCCCGGGATAGGCACACTGCCTACTCATGCAAGTCTCCTATGTTCAGATTTACATTTCTGCATCCATTTCTTGCTCGATTGTTCCTTCTATTTCTGCGATTCCGCCTGACTTGTCGCAACAGGTTTTCATGCGGGTGCTGTCCATATGTATAACCCTTTAATCAAATAAGTGGTTGAAGAAAATTTACCTCGATAGTAGATTTGAGGGAAACACGGTCGAATGAAAAAAGGAAAGAGTGAGAAGGAAAGACATGTATAAGATATTTTTGTAAGAATCTCAAGCCACGTACCGTCATCGTCGGACCTTCCTTCTTCCATTCAACTTCCTCTTTATCGTTTTCTTGTTTGACCCCCAACTAGGAATCGTGCGTCTCATGCTTGTCTATTGCAAAAGAGACCACTCTACAAAGAGCTCCTCTTAGTTGTAGTCCATGACCACTCATTACAATTAGTTTCTCCCAATTGTTATGCGCACCCTTGGTTGTCCAAGTTGCTCCATGTTTGAGTTTGGTGTCTGCGCAATCCAATCCTTCGGAAATTAGAAAGGATGGAGATAATAGGTGAGCGACAATTTTAAGCAGTGGGGACATACATGCAGCTGACTCGAAGTTTTTCTACAAAAATTGAAGATAAATAGCTAGCTTGGTTATATGGAAAACAAACACTTTTTTTTTCGTTTTTGAAATAATATATATTACTAAATTTAATTTTTGAAATAACTCATTTTGACCATAGCAGTCTAAATGTTGCTTTTAAACTGAAAGATTAGATTTCCCTGTTCGTGAAAAATTTAATGATTCAATTATATTCAAACATAGCCAAAGGATACCTAAACATCCTCCAGAGGAGGATCCTCTGATCACGCTGTGTGTCATATGTACATTGCGTGTGAGACTCACTATTCCTAATCAAAACTAATTAAAGTTGAACCGACGACCATCTTCATACCTCCTCTCCCTCTATCACTTGATTTTTGTTGTCGCCGCTGCTGCTGCCAAGTCAATGTCACCTTGTCTTGACTGCTGTTACAGGCAAAGCTATCACCACCGCTCTCTCTTTCAAACACAAACCGCGTCCTCTCTCTCTTTCAGACACAAACCGCGTCCTCTCTCTCTCATGGAGCTCGGTGCTGTGTCAAGCCGCGTCATTGAGAACAGGCATAACACTAGCCGTCTCTTCCTGTGGATTTTGCTATTTTATTATCACGTGATTGACTCCATTCAGTTGAATGGCATTAGGTAGTCGTCTTGAGTCTAAATTTTATTGTACTTTTTCATTTTTTCTAAGGGTTCCTCAGAGAGCATTGATACATAACATAGAATATACAAATCCCAAGACTGTGCACATCTTGGGTTATATAACTGCAATCCAAGCCAAGACTAGGCTTTCAAGGCGACTTCTGTAGTTGTTAGCAACAAGTCCTTTGCATCAGGGTTACATTAGTTGGATCAACTGGGAAAGAAAAGGCACCAATTATTCGTTGGATTTGCATCGTCCTTAATACAAGGATTATGCCATAGCACACCCCATTTGGTGTCACTAGGACAAGCCAGTTTCTCATTGTCCATCCAAAGGTAGGAAATTTGTGAAAACCAACTCAAGTTAGAAACTACTGACTAAAAGCTCACTGATATGTCATAGAGGAAACAAGTTTCATCACCAGCAGATTAAGCAATCGACGGTTTGCTTCTCTGAAATGATGATCAACAGCATATGTATAGTTCCTCAACAAGAACTTGAAAAGTTCATATCTAGAGCTTGACATTCGTGTAATATTTAATTTCTGATATTACTTTACCTCAAAGTTTGCATATGCTTAGAATTAATCAGTCTGTTACCTCAAGTAATTAGCAAAATGGCTTCATCTTGCGTACTTTACTATTGTTTGGGACCAGTTAATTTCCCATTAGCTCACAAAGTTAGCTTCACGCAATGATTTTTCTTTTTCTTTTTTGCCATGTGATGTTGATTACAGGTAGCATCATCATCTAAAAGAATTAAGAGTGAATTTTCTAGGATAAGACATGACCAATTACTTCGGTGAGTTATGTAAAGAATCATCCCTGCGACAAAAGGAAAAAAGTTCGCATTTATGTGTGTTTGGAGTTGATTAAAATAGAAATCAGCGTCAGTTTGCATCCCCAATTTCCCCAACCCTAACCACGAATCCAATTTCTTCATGCAGACTGATAAGCTGACCAGCAACCAATTTTCCAGAAACTTGGTTTTATAACTAATTCCATGTCCATTCGCATAGCTTAATTTACGTGCTTCATACGTAGAACATGTCGGAAACTTTAACATGGTACTAACAACTTCTGTGACCCTGCCAATCCCTTTCAAGAGTAGGTTTAGTTATGATTTTGGAAAGATTGGGAGGTCTCTCATAGAATTATTGAGCAGTAAGAGGAGAAATCGTTGAATAAACACCGATGATATCATCCACATCACAATCAATTGTTTCTTATCAGTCACTTCAAACACTTGAAAAGATCACGTATTTCGTGTCCACACGTGCATCACCATTTCTTCGACATAGTTCTTTGAGGAGACTGGTTTACTAGGTTTCCACAATTTTAATCAGTTTCCACATGAGATAACACCTGGGAGTACTCAGGTGGGGGTGATGAAGGCTTTGGTATTACAATCTTGAACACATGAACTGTAAAGACTCACAAGAGACTCTTGGTTATGCTTGGTAACTGATCCAAAAAGTAGTTTGCAGAAGTATCTAAAGCAACAATGATAATGATTTATCTTTGAGGCCACAACCCTGATAATGAGATATTTGAATTTCATCCCCCAAAGAAGAAAAAAACTATCAGCACCTATTCCTTAGATCACGAGAATTTCATTTACTAGGGAAACATATTACCTCTTGGATTGATCTTTTATTCATTAAATTTAGGTTGTCAGATAGAAGTATATATGTTCACCTATCTGCCATGAGATCAAGAAGCAAATTCTATCCAAACAAAACATTGAATACTGGATGCCCTCCCCAACAGATGTGTCCTTTCTGTATCTAAAGAAAATGAGAGGATTGTGTAAGTGCTTAGGAAATCTCAATTCTTTCCATCTTATGTTGCTGCTGGTCAAATTGCATGACATTAGAACAATTAGGGGGAAACCTTCATATAAGCCATACAAACATTTCCAATACCAAGGGTAGTTTGAATCTTCTGAATATTATTGTCTTTCCTGAACTTTGGTAAAAAAATGTTCCTATCAAATGGGCTCTCTTGTCACTTGCTGGTATTTAATAAACCGGCACACCACATTTTTAAGTCCAAAAGGAGAGGAAGAAACATTGCAATTTTTGTAGAATATACACAGAAATATGAACTGATTTATTGATGCTGATACTATGCAGCAAGCTTTCAAGCACTAATGGAGGGTGCACTGTACTCTTGCCCACTTTTTGTTCTTCTGTCTTTCCTTTTTTGTTTTGCTAATTGCTGTCACTTTAGCTAGTTACACAAGAAACCCTATGAAGCCAAGTCCAAAATCATATTGTTATCTATAAACTATGCAAACTAAGTTTGCACACTTCTTCACGAAAAAAATCAAATAGACTAAAATACTATCTACTTTGATTGATTCGTCGACAGCATTTGTCGAGACGTGTCTCAGACCTTCCCTTGCAAGTCTCATTACAAAATCATATCAGGCAACTCCGTGGACTTTTTTGCGGTGAAGTGGTTACGGGTGCTTGTCATCTAGACTCTCTAAAAGCAATTATGACCCTGCTTGCGCCATCGGAAAATTCAGTGCCTGGCATACTACTTGCTTAACACTTCAAAGGACCATCAATGAAACAGCTATTCTGATCTCCTAGTTACGACTTTTCCGGGCCTGATTTTCAAATTATATAACTACCTTTTGATATTTGCAAGAAAAGGATTTAGAGGACGGTTGGCAATGAATCATATTGTCCCCAAAAGAGGATCATCCTATCGCAGTTGATGTTGTTACCAGGAGTAATATAAAAGCTAAAATCCAGGAACAGGTGCAAAGTATTCAAAGAGTAGTTATATGTCTAGGAGGGGAAGTAATTAGCTTTGTAGGTATCCTATACGTACCTTCATGATTAGCTTTCCTACATTCCGAGCTTACAAATTTTCCCTTGTTTGAGATTGCTACGTTTTAACTTCTTGATCTATACAAATCATAGGAGTTAGGTTTGAAGACAGACTCCCGTGCTCAAGAGAATTATCAACGTGTGCGCATGACAAGTCCCCAAAACGAAGAGGTGTGACAGGAAGGGAAAACTAGGATGTTCATATAGTCATTTTCGCCAACTCTCTGGAAACCCTTTTGATGATGTCTCTCAAGTCTTGTGTGATGGAGTCAAGAAATGAACCAAGACCCGTCTAATCCTGTACTAATTCCCGCAGGACAGCAAAGTACGTGTGTTAGAAGGGAAAGGCCTACAACTACACACAAATGCGCGCTGTGATAAGATTCGTTGGGACGTACTTTCGTCACCTCGATTTGGGAAGCTAATTGCTTCAGTGACCCGCTCATTTATTAGGGCTTGCATTACAGTTATTCCCTCATTTAAGGACAAGTTCTTTGATTCCATCAGGCACATCATCCACCCAATACTGTTCTTGGACTTGCTTGAAGTTTGTTCCTCTTTGAAAATCAAACTACATGTTTCTGTGGAGTTAGCTCTGATGAGCAGCAAAAGACCGTCGCGGGAGAGAGTTGTAACCACGTCAGGAATTATTTGCAACCCCACATCCTTACGCGCAGAACTAGAATGATGTCTGCTTATTGAGAATTTGAATAGCCTTTATTAGGTTTGGTGTGCATGCTGTCATGAATGCAACTCGTCAGGGCATTAAAATGCTCTGGTGGTAAGCGAGCTTGTACTCCTCACTCGGGGCCTGAGTTCGAGTCGCCACTCTCGTGCTTTGCCCTTGAGGCTGCTCCAGAGCTCAGAATACTTAGTCGGGTGAATTCGAAGGAGCGCGGTCACATCTAATAAGAATTCCAAGGCGCTCATAGCGCCTGAAACACTGTATCCGTCATCCACGAGAGGATCAGTGAAGTAATTCTTAATGCTTACAATGGGTTTAGTCGAGATTCACTTCACCCAGACAGCCCACAACCTACAAATCCATGCAGAATAAGCAATGCGGTGGGAGTAGGCGGCCCACAAGCTGAGGTTTTTTGGGGAAAATCTAGGGGTGGCACGCCGGTCAAGCCAACCGCTGACCGTGTTTATATTGGCTGTGGGGACTACCAAACTAGTTTACAAATAAACTCCAACTCACGGGGAAGAAACTGGACTTAGCTCTCTTTTGCAAACATGAGGTTTACATAAGTTACACCCCAAAGTGTGATTTCCCACAAGTAATCACGAGTTGAAAGAAGTCAAATGTTAAGGGAATGAATATAATTGCCAAAATCGACAAAAGTATGCATATCGACACCTAAATCCCGCTGGTCTAATGATTTTTTTACGCCATTAGTGCGCCATATATATAGTCAAAAGTAAGTTTAGTCTCGATATTAATTGCTTTCCCAAATTGCCCATTGACTAAATATTAGAAAGATTTAAAAAATAAAAAGGACACAATCAAAATTTCTAACTTCCCATTTTAACCACTTGCTTAAGTTACCACCGCTTTTCAATTAAATACAACTACCAAGCTTCACCAATGTACCAAAGTATTAGTAAGGGTATCATCATTTAGTTATGGAATAAGATCGAGTTTGGAAAATCTCTATACAGTAGTAGTACACATCTCCCCTGTTTTTCCAAATAATTTCTTTTTTCTTTTCCTCAAAACTGATGTTATTAAATGTTTAGAGTTACATTATTAGCTTGATAAGATGAATTGATTATGTGAGCACGCTCTCCACTTGCCACTCTATGGAACCTGCGGATCAAAAATTTATGTAACATAAGTATTTTATGAGATAGATTCATGGGATCTAGAGACTAAAAGGTATATCTGCAATTTCCCTGGCTAATACATGAGATTTCATTTTTCTATACTTTTGTCCTAGACTATCAACAAAACAAGTTTTAATCAAGCCTAATGGGATTATTTGAGATAAAATTGAGATCCAAGAATACAGGCTATGTATGAGAAAATTACTGCCCCATAAACGACAATCTAATCTTCATAGCATCAAGACAGTCATTTTCGATTTCTTTTATCTATGTCTAATATTATGACAACTGATGGTACAAAAGCGTAGCCGATTACCTATTACTAGTATCAGATAATAGTTGCCATAAGATTAATTTAAGCTACTATATATTGCAATTAAGTTGGTGTCGTTCAGATAAATTTGAGTTTGAAGACAGTCCTAGAATTAAGAAAATGTGGCTTGAAGAAGAAATGAATGTTATTTTATGGAAGATATAAATGACAGATAATGCTAATGCATGAATAGCTATCGGTTTTAATATGTTCCATCATAATTTTATTATCAACACTAAAGAGGAACAACATAAGGACCTAACCCATTTTGTGTGGGCCAAACCCATAAAAGAAGTACCGCAAGGTAGCAACAATCATTCCGCTCATCTACAATGTCTCTTTCATTCAGTGAGGCACCTCGGAACGTTACAAACTTCTGTATTTAAATAATGACATTCTCATCAGTATTGACCCCATATCTTATAGCGATACTTCTCATATTCAAGGTATGATCCAATTTATCCTTGCCTATTCCATCATTTTAAAAACGGGGTTACACCCCCTCCCATATCAGTAATCTCTACCCACCCTCACAGTATGAGACCACAAATCTGTTAGAGGGGTATTATCATCTGCATCGACCTACCTATGTGATGCGAGCCAAGTTTTCAAAATCATTTAAAGTAACCATAAAAGATAGCGACCATTAAGTGGGCATTTATTGCTTAGTATCTGTAACTCAACATGCCCTTTTCCATTCAATGCAGGACTTTGTTTACAAATATACCGAAGCGTCACGCCCATGTGTCTTCCAATTAGCAGTACTCAGCCACTATGACATCCATTAGCTTCTCACTTCCCAACATAGGAAGTCTTCTTTGCGTTGCGTTTGGTCACCTGGAATTAAAGATCAGGTAGGATAGGAATCGGAATGAAGAAGAGAAATTCTTCCAATTTCCTTATATTGGGTCTTTTATACGGAAAATAAATAATTAAAAAAAAAACTAATTCAATAGCTAAGAGAGATATATTGACTCCTTGGTGGACCTAGACTAAGATACGATGATAAGTCCAATCTGAAATTCAATCATAAAAACACTCTGTGTTCCTCAAATTGCCTTAGAGGGGATTATATAAACACAACTTGGAACAACTTCGCAAGCATAGGAAAATCCCAATATACTAACCTTTTTATTTTCCAAGACAAAGACCAATAATCCATAGACAAACCGTTGATACTGACGTGGACTCTTGACTTAAACGACTCAGAAACAAAATGTAATGATTGAAACACAAAAATCTTGTAGCAATGATTATTTTTGTAAGTAACATATAAAAATACGAAAGATTGCTCCTCGGATTTCCTTACCAGCATTGAATATTTGGGGCATAACTTCCTCGAGGAGACTTCAATTACATAAAACGCAATCGATTTGAAACTAGACAAATAAGGATCTCCAAACATATCTTACTTGCTTGTATCAGAAGCCGAAAGCCTCTCGAATGATCAAATAAAATGATCCCTAAATTTTTATCAATAGAGACGCGCAAGCCTCCAAAAAGTTTAGCATTTGTTGTTGGATAATGCTTAGTCCTCCTTATGAGAATCCTTCATCAAGCATGCTCTTATGGGAACTAAGGGTGCACAAGATAACCTTCGGAAAGAGCATGGTCGAGCAGGTTTAAGTGTTATCGGGAGTGGCAGAGTAGACTCGAAGCTTTAAAATTTCAAAATCGGTAAACACATGTTAGGTTCCTAGGCATTGAATTATACTCACTCTATACTTATCTGATATCATTGACTCTATAATTCTCCTATAAAACATTCGAGCCATATATACATGCGCACCGAACTATTTACCATTTTCTCTTTCCATTCCAGATGCGCAACACTACTGGAGGAAACGAATTCGTTATTCCCATTTTACTTTCAATCTTATTGTATTACGTTACCGTCAGACATGAACACATGCTTCATTATGCAATGCACTCGTGTTTTACATTGAATATGGAATGTGTTGACAATTGGGAAACAAAAATTAGAAAAGTACAGGCCGCCTAGGATCCATGAAATTAAGGGATTCTAAATTTCTTGGCAGTTGGCACTAAATAGCCCAATCTCCACCAAGCCCCATGATACAAGTAGAGTTTGATGGGCTTTTTTCTGGGCTTGGGCTTGGGCTTGGGCTTGGGCTTCTTCTCTGCAAGATCTCCCTCCTGCTTTCTAGAGAGTTCGCGGAAGCTCGGGGGACTTCCTCTTCCATATAATGTCGTCCATGAAACTGTCGGAAGCGAACGTTCTTGATGCTCTCTTTCTCTCTCTCTCTCTCTCTCGCTCTTCCGTGACTGGCGTCGGTCTTGATCGGCGGAGATGCCGGCGGCGGCGGCGTACGAAAATGTGGTGGCGGGGAAGCTGAAGCTCAAGGGGAAGCCACTGGACGTCAAGCTGAACGGCAGCTGGACGATCTCCAAGAAGAAGACGAAGAACAAGAAGGAGAAGGACGCGGGTCGTCTTCCTCGGCGGCTCCCTGAATGCGCGGCAGGTTAGCTCGCTGCCCCCTCCTCGGTTTTTTAACTGGGTCTCGCCTCTCTGCTTGTGTCTGCTGTGATGATGTCGTGATGTCCTTTGGGAAATGCTGGTTTTGGCTCTCGAATCTTTGAAGAAGTGCTCGAATGTGCTGTATGGGAATCATCAAATATGTTCGTTGGTACATGGGTAATATTAGAAGAGTGCCATTGCGAACTAGTTGAAGGTCGTTAACCGTGCTCTGGAAATGTAAAGGTCTCTGCTTTAAAGGCCGTTTTTCGATTCTTCACGGTGTATCAGTGTGTGATCTTATCATTCCCAGCGGTCTAAATTGGCCCTTTGATTGATGCGGATCTATCAAGAATAAACAAAGATTTCTATTTGGGACACATGGGCTTCTTGGCCATTTCGTTTTGTGTCCATTCCACGGCTTGAATGATCCGTCTGCCTCGGCGTCTGTAAGTCTTGTGATGTCTCGAGCTCAGGAGTTAAACTATGATTGTTTCATATTGCCTGGGGACTGCTTGATTTGATACGGCCCGGTGCCACCAACTGATCTCCTGATTCTCATCCTTGCATTACTGCTAAAACCCTCTACTTTCGGCTTTGCTGGATCACCTGACTTGCAATCAATGTGAACTACAGTCACTTTTTACTGCTTAGTATAACCAACCAGTTTTAATTTACATAACATACTCATTTGACCAATTTAGAAGGCGGCGGTATTATCTTGGACGGGGATATTTGAAATAAACTACCAGACTACTGCCCTGTCTGCACATGATGTCAACATCATGTGCGCGAGGCCTACAGTACTCTGTTGGTTCCATAGTGAGATTCTCGTCGTCTCTTTCATAAATGTGGACGATGTCCAGGTGACATGAATTGCAGAACGGTTAGCTACTCTTTTATGTCTTCAGTTGGTGATAATTTTTTGAAGTTTCTGTAGGAACACAATCGTGCTGATTGTGTACTGTTGAGCGTGCTCTGTTTGGCTAGCTTCGATGCCTATGAAGAACTTTTGTGTGCTGTAAGTTGTGAGTATGATGCCAATATATTGGTGTCTACTGCTGACAATACCGCCGATGAAAATCGCCTCCTCGGGTGAGCCTGATCAAAGATTGTGCTTTGTTGGCTTCTGTTTGCTCCTACTGTCTGCTAACACTTGGGTGGTGGACAGTTACTTTGGGTTGTTTTATCCAGTGAAGCTGATGTCCTCTCGGCTATTTAGTCTCTGTTCTCACATAGGCTTCTCTTCCTTTTGGAGGTCGTCAGGTGGGAACACTTTGCTATCCTCCACAGACGATGCTGAGAGAATAAATGATGAAGGCCGATTTGATGGGAGGAGTCTCGCTTCGGTGTATGACGACCACCTGACGCCAGCGGAGAGGCGGTTTCTCCAGCAGAGGGAGAAGATCGAATTGGAAAGGTTGGCAAAAATGGCCAGTAAGTCACACCGGGATCGGGTGCAGGAGTTCAACCAATACCTGGCGAATCTCAGTGAGCACTACGACATTCCTAAAGTTGGGCCTGGCTAACTAAAATTTCTGCACTCATTACCATCTGTAACAACACGAGTTACCGTGGAGAAAGAAATTCCCATTCGAATGGAACTTTTCTGATTACCATGCAACTTTCATTGTTCTGTGTTGGTTCAGCGTAGCATCAAACTAATTGCATTCCAATGGCTTCCGGGTTACTTCTCCTTCGCTGACATTGTAGCAACTACTGATTTATATGGCTTGACCATGGCTTACACAAAGTCAGAAAAGGTTCAGTCCTCCTCCAACATTGCAGAGATCTAATCGTAGCTGCACTGGAATTCTTGTTTAGCAGTAGCAATAGCCGTAGCAAAGAAAATTCAGGTCACAGAACACGACGCAGATGATTGTGGAATTCATGGTTGGTCAAGCAAAGGTTATTGTGCCATTTCATTCTATGGAGTGAACAAAAGATGTTATGTTAGACTGTCGAACTAGGTTGTGCCATAAGAACGAGTACTTCTGTTAATGTGACTGGCGTCTCTGCAGAGGCCTGACGATATCGTTCAATAGGGGAGCGCGCCTCGTGCCTATGTGACGAAAGAAAAATGCGGTTAATTACAATATCGTGTCGTGATGCAGCGGTAGCTTCTTTTCTTTCTTTGAAGTCGCGGGTACCATATCTAAAAAGAAAAGTCTTAAGGTTTGAAGAAGTGAGGAGAAGGTTGAGGTAGCTGAGCAAGATAGACAGTCGGCTGAACCTGCGAACTTCAAGTCAACCCGACTGGGAGTGTCAAAGCCTAGGATTGGGCCAACTCCAATATTGATCTGCAGTGAGAGTAATTTTCAATGGGGTTATTGATTGTGAGACCGAGCTTTCCTCATATTTACTCACTATTTTTTAAGGGATAAAATCATTTTCTTGAATTCATAGAAGTTAATGCACTTTTAAATTCATAAAAAAACTATCATACAACGGTATAAAGTTTATGACTAAACTGCTCTTCAAGTTTATGAATCTCGTGTATATAATTCAATAAATTCCAAAATATTTTAGATGGTGTAATTAAATGCAAAATATCTTGCGCGAAAGGGACAAGTGCAAAAATGGCAGCCTCAAGACGATATGTTTTGGAAAATAACATAGTTCATTCCCGGGGAAAGTTAAAAAAAAAAATTATGAAATTTCGTGATCAGAAGTTAAGGGGGAGAGAAATTAGAACTTTCTGGCAAATGTCTCTCCATTTTCTCTTCCCTTTCCCATATTCAAACATAGCATGAATGTTGTCAATCAATCGAAAAGAGGTCGGGTCAGGGAATTGATCTTTCCAATTAAATTGGTTGGGACCGAAATAACATACCTTACGAATAGACACTTTTGGTAATACTTAATACACAGCAAATTTGTGCACCTACGTACTCCTGTAGTACCAACTAGCAATGCCGAGGCAAGTCCACATTGGAGACCAGTTCAGGGTCCGCCACAAGCATTTTGCCACGGACGTTCAACAAAGAGTTCGAGCAACAAAACTTTCCGAGAATCTCATCACCGTGAAGTCGACATTTTTATTGGCGCCGCCGGAAAACAAACAGCGAACCTCGGGATCCCTTGCCCAACCTGATGGTCTCATCCATGTATGTGATCTGCAATTTGACTTCACTCTCTCCGCCGTACTGGAACTCCATCTCTCCCACCTTCACTTTAGGCGGCTCGAATATGACTTGAATCCATCTATCATCAAGAGCCTTCAATTTCCCTACAGGCATCAAACCGGCATAGGTCAGTTCAGAATTCCACATCAGACAACTTCGCAATTAGGCATAAACACAGTGTATCTCCCTGAGCGCCTCGGTGCCTTGACGGAGTTGAATAACGCTGGCAGGTGAACATGAATACATGAAAGATATGAAACACAGCAATAAGCAGATGGAATTATTACAAGCAATTTGCTGTCAAAAAGCCCTCAGATCTCTATAAATTAGCACAGGGAGAGATAGTTCACCAAGAACATTCAGGCTAACATTGCAGCAGCACAATCTACATCTCAGTACAAGCGACTTATTTAATGTAGAAACGATGTCGACGAAGGACAAATGGCGATTTGGTTCACTAGCTACACCGATTTGCAAACAAAGGACATCGAAAACAAACTTCTGACAATGAGCAGAAATGGTAGGAGCACGCTTTACAGACATTCGTGTAGAGGAAACATACCATACTCGTTCAAATGGCAACACACCGCAGACCTTGAGAAAGGATAGTGTCGTGCAAGAGTCACAAGACTGATTATTGTATCAAATTTGTTCGTTAATGAAAGCAATTGCTTTTATTGCAGCAAGCTAGATTCCATGCGATTGCTAATCTGTGCCTTATCACTGCAGACTTTCTCTAAGACACAAAATGTGAGCATCAAATGGTGTGTTTTTTACAGTCTAGTAGCATTTATCCCCAAAATATATAGTTTTGCTCTGTTCCTGAAGTGCTTAAACATGGCGATCATTAGCAGGCTCACCTTTCAACGAGACCTCTCCATCGATGAAGCCCAAAGCACGGAAGGAAACCTTGTTCCTCACGGTGTCCGGAGCCTCGAGACCCTGAATCATTTCATTGGCTCTGAAGAAAACCCGACCCAGTGCACTCCTATAGCCGCCACCAGGCGATGTTGGATTTGAACAGTAGACGACATCCCATTCTGCAAAGTCATAATGAGTTAATAAATATGAATGATAATGTAGACTTTGCTTTACCCAGCAATCCTCCTCATTTCTGTTTCTAATCTGATGGACAGATAAAGTACAGATTTTCATGTAAGAATGCTAAGAACTCAGGTGCCTCAGAGTAGTGCACTAACAATCTCAAATGCAAATTACTGCAAGCGCAGCAGATAATAATGTAACCACAGCGAGAAGGTTCCTAAATTTCAAGACAGCCACTGAAAAGAAAATCAGTGCTCGAAGATTGACAACAAGATCAACAGGATTAAACAGGTCAATCACCAGTCTTCCGACATTAGAAAAGCCTTAAAAAGGCCCAGAGATATTAGAAAACATGACAGAGAGGGGCAAAAAAGGATAATTGGGAACTCCAGAAAACCGTGGTGCAAGGATGTAATCTAAGATGATCCAGTGAAGTAAAGAAACAACCTTGCATATCGATGTTCCATACTTTCTTGGAACAAATGACAAATCAACAGTAAGTCAATCGGTGCATTACCTCCGAATATAAGAGGCGACTTCACCGGTTCACTCACACAGTACTCCTGCAATTCCTGAGCAACTTCAGCTACCTGTTTGTGCTCTTCTCTTTCAAGTGAAACTCCGCCATCAGATTGTAACACCTGGTTCAGTTACAATGGGATGAATAAATCAAGTCATCATACTAAAGAACATTCAGGAAAGCAACACAATGCGATCAGTGCATCATTGCCTAAAAAACAAAACAAATCAACTAGATCACATGGCATCTGCCAACCGAAGCTTACAATGCTTGAATTTCCAAAAGCAATTAACCGCAAAGGCCATGAGTTTTGTTCTCCAGTAACATAAAAAGATGGGCATTCAAACATCTTTTTATCAAGATTCAATCACCTCAAGAGCTAGAAGAAGAACGAGCTGCATTATATCGCGATTCCCTGGATATATTGACCTTGACAGCGAATATCTAGACAATTTATTGCACAATAAAAAATCTGAAATACTAACATATGTGATACACTGCAAGTAGGCATTTAAACACATCAACCGATATTCGTCATCATAATAGCCTTAGACGAGTGTGGAAAGACATCATCCCAATTGGATGAACAAAATCAAGAAACAGACCCTCGCACTCCTAACCAATTCACTCATTTCAGAAAATAACATTAGCAAGCTACAATAAGTCTCATTTCAACCTTACCAGCTCATCTAATATTTTCAGTAAACAAAACTAGAGTACTCCAAAGTTCACCTCAAGATGCAAGGCCAGGAAGGTCACTCAATTAGTGGATGGGAAAATGACATAAATAACCCTTGAACTTTAGCCTAATGTGCAGTGTCATCCCAAACATTTAGTTTGCTCGATGTGGTCCTTAAACTACTTATAAATGTTCAATATAGTCCTTCCATTTGCTCAATATAGTCCTTCTGTTTGCTCAAACGACAATTGGACATTATTTAGTAATGTGAATATGTTGAGTTGGGTCTTCAAAAATTATGAGTCCACGTGTCCCTCTTTCATATCCATCTAATTTATGAAAGGAAAAGAAAAATTAGAATGTTAACATGTCCATCGTTATCTGATGACGTGAATTATTATATCCTAATATAAAATGAATACTAAATATGTAACCATTTTTTTCCCTGTCATCCATTATTCAAACTTAACAGATTAGGAGACATATTACTAGATTCCATATACTTCAATAAGTGAAAGGACAACATCGAATATTTTCATGTAGTATAGAGATTAGGTTAAACATTTACTAACAATTCACAATTTAGGGACCACGCATTAAACCAAAGTTCAGATACCATCTGTGTCGTAATCCCTGAGAATTAATCACTGCTACGGTGGCTTGGGCGCTGTTGTTTTAGCGACCATGATTAGTGTAGGTGGTCGGTGCCACTAATGTAGGTTGGTGAGCATTTTTAATGATGCATATCTGCACTCAGTCTAAAAGCTTAAGTCAATCCAACAAACGTCTTGTTATCTCTGTCCCAAAGCACTTGTTAAGCATACTTAATTCAAAACAATTCAATTTTTCACGATATTAATTCTAATATCCTCTATTTAATTGACTGTCTCCAATTCGAACTTACGCCATCCCATCTTAAACAGAGAAATGTAAAGGAACCCTTCTCTTTTTCTTTATCTTTTTTCCATGAATCATCAGCAAGAAGCTCGCAAAACTACGGCGGGCGCGCTGAATTCGGAGGGCCTCACCTTGGAGAGAATGGAGGCGACGAGGTCGTCGGGGCGACCGGCGTCCACCACGCGGGCGTCCGAAACCGAAACGGCGGCGCGAATTCGGGGGCTCCGCCGCTGGAGGCGCCGGAAACGGAGGAGATGCGAGGTGGGTTTCGGCCGGGAGCTTCCGAGGGATCCGGTTTTGGCGACGTTGGCGGGGCAGTTGACGGCAGTGGAGAAGAGAGCCGAAGAAGCGGCGGCCATGGCGAGAGCAGAAAGCTCGCGAGCTATCAGGAATGGCGATGGCGGCTTTTCCTCTCTTTTTTGTCTTTTTGTCTTTTTTTTATTTTTGTGGATGGCCAACGGTCGCACCCGCTGCCACGTCAGCGAGAAATCGTGGAGTGGGGCCCGGTTTCGAGGAACGATTGGATCTTGTAATGCCACGTAGGCCATATGGTTTTCGCAGATCATCCGTGGGCGGGTTGGATAGAAAGACGTGCCGGGGGCCATGGGGGGAGGCACGTGCACCAATTTGATGCCTAATTGATTTTCTTGAATATTTTTGCATTTATGGTCGAATGATTTTATTTTGTTGAATTAGGAGGCGTCCACGTCCCGACACACACACACACAAAAAAAAATAATAATAATAAAAAAGCGTTCCACGTAATGCCACCACCTTTGTTTTTTTAAGTGTCCTTTTTGTAATTAGGTAGAAGATTTTATTATTTTTAGTCAAAAGGTAGAAGATTTGAATTGGGGAGTTATAATTAAATATTTTCTTAAATATTTTCTCTATTGGTTGAATGATTTATTTTTGTTGAATTAAAAGGAGATTTTTATATATGTAAAATACTTTTCTTCATATTAGTCACCAGACACATGTGTTCCACGTTCTGACAAAAAAAAAAAAAAACAAGCGTTCCATGTAGTGCCACCTCCTATGTTTTTTTAAGTCTCTTTTTTATGTTAGGTAGAAGATTTGAATGGGGGAGTTATAATAAAATAAGGGCTAACTCAACCAAAAATCCATGTCACATTTACCCAGGAATAATTTTTGCGTCGCAATCCCAAAATGATACATCGATACCATATTTAACCTAAATTAACTTTCGTGTTAGGAAATATCTTAAATTAGTCAATCCGTATCATATTTACACTAAAAAATTTTAAATTGATCATAATTTAGGGTAAAAGTGGTATAAAAGAACCAATTTCAAGTAAATGTGATACTAATGTATCAGTTTTAGATTTTTTATGACGCAAAAATTCGTTCGAAGTAAATATAGCATGGGTATATATGTTTGAGATTTTTAGTCATATTAACCCTAAAATTAAAGCGGTCTAATAATGAAGATGGAATAAATTGCATCAATGCTAAAATTCTTCATATGAGAAAAGAAAGAAAGGTAATATATATGTATAGAACCAACCTTTCTGACATAAAAACTAAAAAAATAAATGAAATGAAGTTAGTTTTTAAGACTTGACAAACTAATTCTCATCTTGGTAGTGGTAAATGTTGATTGATCAGACCCTGATTAATCTCGTGCTATTATCATTCCAAATGCGCATCTGGAGTCATTTGTTTTGTTAATCTTGGTATTGAAGACAATTTTCTCTTACAATATGAGATGTGCTGATTGCATCCCCTTTTATTTTGGTCAAAATATGAGTAACCTATCTAATTTTATTTTAAGCAGACGGAAGTTGATTATAAACGTAATTAATGGAGAGAAGAGGGAGATTCAATGCCATTTTACATAACTGGATCAATTCGTTGATAAGGTATCCAAAAAAAAAAAAATTCCATGCTATTTTGAACGATGTCGCATGTACTTGTCTGTCCCATGATCGACCACGAGTTAAAGCACGTACCTATTTGTCAATTTATTGCAAAAAATAAATCATATTAGAAGTGAAATTGCAAAACACCAAAAGTTACAAAAACATTTATTTTCTTTTCTTTTCTTTCTATTCATGAATGCCTCGAGCAAATTTTTAAATGTCACCCTACCTTGATGAATACACCACATTAAAGTTTTTCTTTAGTGAAAGTCGCATAGATTTACTCATCTAAAGTTGTTCTTTTTAAATTTATTTCATTTTCCACCTACTTTTGCTATTCATAATTAAAATTCTTGGAACCAATGATGGTGTGTTTAATTTAGCTTTCTCAAAGAACTTTTGGTCTTAAAAGCCTTGAAAGTTCCTTGGGAAAATATTGAAGTGTTTGGCAAGTTTTCCTGAAGAGCTTTTAGCAAAATGCTGGCCTTGAGAAAACTAAAAGCCCAATGCTAGCCTAACATTAGGCATTCAGCATTTGATAAAATGTTGAAACTAGATTTTTGTCTTCCAAAATTACCTTTACCAATTCGTTAGTTTTTCAATTTTACCTCTTTATGTAACTATTTATCTTTATCATGCGACGGCAGCCGACAAAGCCAGATTTGGCTGGCAAAGGGCCGATAAGATTAAATCTGGTCTATAAAGGACTAGCGAGGGTCGCCTGACCTAGGTGACCTTCGCCAAAGGTCACATGACCTCAAGCGACTACGACCTAGATCTCATGACCTCAGGCAAGAACTAGGTGGCTTGCACAACCCTCGCCGATGGTTGCCTAAGGTCAAGCGACCTCAGCCAACAGATATCGGCACCAAATCTCGCTTGCTAACTCTAGTAAAGGGTTTAGATTTTTTTTTTTTCAATTAAAAAAATATAAAAACTATAGCCAAAACCCATTGCAAAAGGTTTTTTGCCAAACACTCATTGAATCCAAAGTCTATTTACAATGAGTTTTTACCAAACACAATTTGTATTTTATTCAAAGAACTTCGGCTTTTAGCATTTTCATTATATCCAAAGACTATTTGCAAAACCGAATCAAATGCACTCGTAAGCCCCTACTTTTACTGCACACTCTGATCCATTCTTCAAAGAGATCTTCGGAGGCGTTGATGCATATGCCCTTGGACTCCAATATCGATCAATTCGTAAAATCTTTTGGGGTGAGTTTAAGCTTAATAGACGAAAACCTTAGGTATGAGGTGAGAAATCTACCCATCACTTGACCCGAGAGCACAAAATAGCAAATTTTAGAGAGTAATCCACACATCACATGTGGCCAATAGGCTAACCAGCATACTATTAAAATTCATTTAATATAATGTAATCCACACGTTATGATCATGTGTGCGATAAATAAAGACAAAAATCATGAGTGGACATTCAGTTTCATACTCAATACACAGGTAACATGCTAATCTCGTGATATGCGGATAGCACATAGTAGCTTGCCAATATACACAAGTGTCCATTTCCTAATCGTCATGACTTTGACTCGTATCGACTAACGAGACATCATTATCACCAACCGATGGGGACGAAATCATAGCATCTCGATTATCGAGGCATCATTGCCACCAATTCATGAGGATGGAATCATGAATACATCTTTGTCATATCACTCGGCCAATCCATTATGGATAATCTTTACATGAGCGATGATAATACACCACCATACAACTACATGATGATAATGATTCCACAATATCACATCACAAGTTACATAAGTCATATCGAGGTACACAAAATCATATTGTTTCATGTATAACTCATCTTAAACGATAAAACTATTGTCTTTTCTCATTGTCTTATACATAGGGGGTGTTTGGTTCAGCTTTCCCAAGGGGCTTTGAGCCCCCAAAGCTCCTTGGGAAAAATTAAAGGGTGTTTGGTTCAGCTTTCGAATGCTCTTTGGCAAAATATTTGCATTTGGAATGCTGAATGCCCAAAGCAGGTCCCCACCTGCTTTGGACATTTCAGCATTTTCGGGATGCTGATAGGAGGATTAATGAATTTTTGTTTATTACCCATTTTACCCTCAAAATTTTATCAAAAGTCCAATTTTATCCTATCCAAAACAAACCCTAACTTATTCGAAGCTTTTCTCACGCGACGCTCTCTCACGCAACACTCTCTTCCTCGTCGCTCTCTCTCCCTGCAACTCGACAGTTCCCTCTCTCCCTGCAACTCGACGGCTTTCTTCTCCATCGCTTCTCTCCCTGCAACTCGACGGCTTTCTTCTCCGTCTCTCTCTCTCCCTGCAACTCGTCGACAGTCCTTCTCAGTTTTGGATCCCTATAAACTCGCGTTACCTCGACGGAGCTCTCTTCCTCTTCTTCGGCCTGCTTCGGTTTCTCTTCACTCCACTTCGCTCGCTGCTCCCTCCGACCAGGTACTCTCCTGTTCTTCCACTTCCCTTTTGCAGGCACTTTGCGCTCTCTCTCTCTCTCTCTCTCTTCTGTTCTGTTGAGGGTATTGCTCGATTTGGGGTTCTGATGCTAGAATTTGTTCTGAACGAGGCAAGATTTGGGGTTCCAGGGCTTTGATGATGGGTTTTGAGTCCTGTGTTTGATTGTGGTTTGAATTTATCTTCTTGGGTTCGATTCTTTGCCTTCCTCTCCTTTTTTTTTTTCTTCCCTTTTTGGGTTGTAATCTTGTTGGGTTTTGGTTCGGCGTCCCTGTAATTTGCAGGGTATTCAAGAAAGACTATAGATGGTTGAGGTGTGTGAGATGAGGGCACCTTGTAATCGCTGAGAAAAGAAAATGGTTGCAGTTGTTCTCTATTTTTTTTTTTGCTTGCTTGTATGAGGATTTGAGATGAAGGGGAGTCTCGAATAGGTTGATTCGTGCCAAATTGCTGCAAATAGTAGCTCCTCTGAGGATCTTGTTAATGGCTGAGTGTTTCTTGGAGATGATTATTTCCTGAGGTAAGCTAGCTGAGCCTTTGTCAATGTCATTACAAGAGCCTGCTCTAGTGGTAAAGATTCATAAGTTCAGTTCTTAGAACAGTAGGCAAAAACAGTCACAGACTCGCATCTGATTTGAAGGTGGAGAAAGAAAATCATTGAAAAGTTAAGAACTATGTCAGAGTGTATGATTATTTTGATGCAAGCTTTGTCTGTCCCCTGATTAGTCGAATCATGAAATTCAAGATGCGGCGTACAAGCAAAATTTTAGTCTTTGAGACAGCAGACAACAAGAGATAGATAAATTCGGTAAAATCACCACTTACCCGTAAAGCTGCTTTTTGTGGAGGAGATGACCTCATATAGGCTTTACAAACCTACACATCATCATATCTAGTGGTATCTTGACATCATGCTTAGAAACCAGCGAAGGAAGACCTAATGAACATTATGGGAATTCGAAGATCAAATCAATATTAATCTGCAACCCTTGCTAGGTTTTGATTAGGGATAAAACTTAGCAAACTAATAAGGCCAGGTTGCCAATTACAAATTAATTGCTATTCTTCTGCATGTTATTCTTTGTTTAAATGGCTTTATAGACTTACACAAAACCTGGGCAGACGTTGGTCTCCTTCTGTAATTCTTGTTCAACAATCTCTTCACAAAATCAATTGCCTTAGGGGATCGAGAAGGCCATGGGTCTTCATCAAAACTTGGCTCTTCCTCACGAATTGCCCGGAATATTTCAGATTGATTCTGCCCCCAAAAGGGTGGATCACCATATAGTAATATATAGGCAATGACACCAATACTCCACATGTCTGCTTCGGTTTCTCTTCACTCCATGTTTGCTTGCTACGTTAATTGTACTTATTGTTCCTTGTGATTTGGTCACTCCAGTGTCCTGCATGCCCAATGATGGATATGTTTAGTTTGCACATTCACTGTTGTTTTAGGTTTTGGATGACCTAGTATAATTAAGGATTTTTTTATGCAAGTACAATCTTTTTGCGCGTCCTTATTTTTTATCAATGTTAGTTTTCTTTTCTTTAAGTGAATATTTTCTAGTTTTTTAATAAGAGAGGGCCTAAGTGGTTGATCTTGTTTGTTTGTCTCTTAAATTTGTTCATGTCACTTTACTAATAGGATGAGTTCATCAAAGGAAAAGGCATTTTGGAGCTCGGAAGATGTAGAAATCTTTTGTAATTTGTGCATCGAACAAATTGAAAAAGGCAATCGTCCTGCAAACAACAAAAGAGATGGATGGACAGTCATAATTAGTAAGTTTGAGGAGCTAACGGGTAAAAAATATGATAAACAAAAAATGAAGAGTAAATGGGATAACCTCAAGGAAGAATGGAAAAGATGGAGGTCATTGCTTTACAAGGAAACTGGATTAGGATGGGATTCAAAGAAGAAAACCATTGATGCGAGTGACAAATGGTGGGAGCGTAAAATTCAGGTTTTCCTCAATTCTTTTTTTTTTTTTTTTTTTTCATGTTAAGTTCACCTTTAATGATACAACTTATGCAAATGCTTCATTATAACAGGCTAATCCAAAGTTTAAGGCTTTTAGGATGAAAGGCATACATCCTGATCTTGAAGTAAAGTTAGATATGATGTTCAGAAATACAGTTGCTACTGGAGGAATCACATGGAATCCTGGACAAGGTTTATGTGTTGATAATGATGTGGAGACCACACAACCTGGTATCAATGATGTTGTAGGGTCTACTGATGAAAACTTTGAGGATCACGTGGATGAACCAACTAGAACTCAAACTCGTAAGAGAGCCACACAGACTTCAAAGATGCAAACTCGAGGAAAGAAAGATAAGAAATTGAGCACAAGAGAGGAGCTCGGATCATAAATTAATAGGCTGCTTACAGTTGTTGAGAGTGGGAGTACTACTAGTGCTGCATCCAATGCAACCAGTTTAGTCGGTCCTTATGAGGACCTCATAGAGATATTGGATTTCATACATGAGATTGTGGAAGACGAAAACTTGTACTTTTTTTCAATTTCTCATTTAAAGGAAAAGATAGACAATATGCAAGTTTTCATGAGCTTAAAGGATAATGCAAAGAAAGTAAAGTATCTCAAATATGAGATGAGAAAAGAATCAAGTCTTCGTAAATAGGAGGATGTTAGCATCTTATTTTTTTCATGTTTGAAACTTAGTCATTCCACTTTGTTTACATTTATGGATCTTTATTTGCAACCTTTGTGAACCTAATTTCAATTAATGTTTGATGTTAAAATTGTTTTCATTTGGTATTCTCTTAATGTGATAGTTTGCATATATGCGATGGTTAATATATTGTTTATCTTTATATTTTGTTACTTGAAACAATTATGGATGATTTATGTGATTGTTAATACATTGTTTCTTTTTATAATTTGTTACCTGAAGCAGTTATGGATGGTTCACATATGAGGACAAATCATGAGCAAGAGGAAAATGAATTATTGGATCTTATTTCAGTCACTGAAGCTGCAATTCTTTATCAAGCAACCAACATTTGCAAACAACCTTGCATGACATCAACATATACAGGTTATGTATGGTTAAAAGAATTGATTGGCGAAGATGCTAATCCGATAAGGTGCTACAATATGTTTAGAATGCATAAGATTGTATTTGATAATTTAACGCGTGATTTAGTAACACGTTATGGCCTTCAAGGATCTAGGAATACTGACGTTAGAGAAATGGTTGGTATGTTTCTTCATATTCTAGGACATGGTATTGGTAATAGATTAGCACAAGAGCGTTTTCAACGCTCCGGGGAAACCATAAGTAGGCACTTCAACTTAGTTTTAGATAAAGTATGTGATATGGGAAAAAATTTGATCCAACCAACTGATCCACAATATAGAAAAGTTCCAGAGAAGATCAAGAAGGATTGGTGATTTTATCCATATTTTAAGGATTGCATTGGAGCTATTGACGGCACACATATTCCAGCGGTTGTACCTAAGTATGATCAAATTCGTTTTATTGGTCGAAAAGGAACAACAACTCAAAACGTGTTAGCCATATGTAATTTTAATATGGAATTTGTCTATGTTTGGGCCGGTTGGGAGGGACAAGCTCATGATACCCGTATCTTTTATGAAACCATTGGAAGACGTGACGCAAATTTTCCCCATCCTCCTCTAGGTATGTTAGTCAATGGTTTAGATACATTCATATATCTAATTGGCATTTTGACTAAATTTACAATATATATGTAGGTAAATATTACTTAGTAGATGCTGGATATCCAAATCCTACTGGTTATTTGGGGCCATATAAAGAAGTTAGATATCATTTGCCAGAGTTTCAAGAAGATCCTTCACCTATGGGATATCAAGAAGTGTTCAACCGTGCTCATTCCTCATTATGCTCGACAATTGAGCGGGCCTTTGGTGTATTAAAACAGAAGTGGAGGATTTTAACTCATATGCCAAGTTATCCATATGAAAAGCAAGTGCAAATTGTGGTAGCGGCAATGACTTTGCACAATTATATCCGGAGAAATAACGTGACTGATACGGATTTTGAACAAGCAGAATTGGATCCCGATTATGGATATTCAGTTGACCATGATGATGCAAATGAAGGGGTGGACGCTTCAAATTTGTATGCATCTCCGAACATGGCACTTTTACGTGATGAAATAACCATAAGTTTACAAAGTCGTTGAAGTTTGTAATACTAATTATAACGTATTTATTTTTTCCAAATATATATGATCATGTTCACTATCATAAAATGACTCTTTCTAGTCAAATTTGTATGAGAGGAACTTGCTTTTATTTCTCTTAATTAGGACCTCCCTTTTTAAATATGGTGCATACTCACAAAAATTAGCATCTATAATCGATCGCTTCACCATCCACCAAATAAGTTCAACTCTTTTTTTTTTATATCATTTTAATCTTTTGACAATCAACAGCCCAACTTTTTATCAATACACTAGAATGACCATTAATTAACGAAGATGATTAATACTACAATAATTAAAAAAATATTCAAAGTTAAAAACAAACCTAAAAGAACCTTAGGCTAAAAGTTAAGTTTTGCATTTAATCTATAATCAAATTCTTTTAATATAATTTTTAATAAGTTTACTAATATGTATTTTTTATATTACTCTCAACATGAAAATGTAAAATGTTATATACCCATTATTTCTTTTTTGCAATTTTAAAAAAACTAAAACTAAAACATTTAATTTTAAATGTTTGGCTTTTCAAATGCAAGTTTACCAAACAGTTTTGCATTTCCCCAAAGCACTTTTCAGTTTTAGTTTACCAAACAGTCTAGCATTTCAGAAAACCCATTTCTCTCAAAGGTATTTGCATTCTCCCTAGGGCATTTCCCCAAAGTTGAACCAAACGGGCCCACAGTCCTACATGAGAGTTTGTTCTCTGACATATAGACGGCAGTAAAGGACTTCATTAGACAGCATCAATGATATGCATATCATCATAACATCATGACTACCATGTACAATTACGTAATGATAGTGAGAATATTATCACATTAATCGCTTGGTCTTTTCACTGCCGACAATAGAAGTCAAATATCCATTATCATCATCTGCAAACCAACACTTATTATTCATATATCAATCATTACTCAATTCCAGTGTTCACAATATTCTCATATCATCTAAGTTTAAAATATATTCCAAGCCCCAAATACACATAGGACTCTTAACTTTCTCGTTTCACCTCATGAATCACATGCATGTACCGCAAATATAATTTAACAATGTACCTATCTAAAAAAATATCAGCATAGGACTCTCTCCATAATAATGAATCAATATATAGTACATTAATTTCTTGATACTTCTCATATGATAGAGTGAGCTTTTAAAAATTCGTATGCGTCATAATATCTCCACTATACATGCGACATAATTTTATCGGTGCGAATTACGTAACTTTAATCCCAAATCTTTCACACCTCAATTTTTCTCTTAATCAGCAACTAATCAAATAAATTAGATAATATCTTTCATTTGCTATTTGATGCATATGATCATCTTATTAACATTATATTCATATCCCAAATTTTGCAAAATGACCAAAACAACCAGTTTTTCAAGATAGTTTAGCGATTAAGTCCAAACTTTGACTAGATGGAGAACTTGTCTAGATTAGACAATTAATTATATATTCAACTAAAAACCTGCAATCATAACCGTCCTGAACATGTGAGCAGCCCTCATAATTTTCCGTTTTAAGATATGAGACCTCTAACTTCTTGAAATTAAACTAGCCTATATTCTCCAATACTTTTACCCCCGGACCTTTCATTTCCCTGAACCACGCCCGCATGTTTCAACAGGGAAGGCTTCACGGGGATCTAGGCTGATCCCCCCTACCCCCCCCCTCCGTAAGGGGTGTGTGGACGAGGAGATCAATGGGGCTGGTATATTTTTATTGAGTTCCCGGACTCGGGCCTCTACCCAGACTTTCTTGGTAGTCAGAGCCTTTTAAGGACCTGCTCAAGTCCTTCCGTTTTAAGATATGAGACCTCTAACTTATTAAAATTAAACTAGCCTATATTCTCCTATATTTAGATTTTTCACCGGATTCATTTCCTCTAACTAATCTAACTTAATCTGTCACACCCCGATCCTCTAAACACGTGCCTATCCCTTTGCGGTCGATTAAATAGCGATGTCCCAAGACACATCGCCTACCCTTTCCTTTTCCGCATGCGCATATTTTTTCGAACTAAAAATCACAACACGCTTATATATATACATATCAAGCCATGTCATTACAAAACCAATCTATAAAAACAAGGTTTGCAAAACAGGGGGGTTTACAAAACTACAGATCCTCTTCCTCCATCTCCTCACTAACATTGGAGCCTTCCTCCAAGTACATTGGAGTTCTGGGTCTTCAAGATTCGGGTCCACCGGGTCTACCATCAAATCTTCAAGGGGATCTGCTATGTTTTTCCCAAAAACAACCTCCAACACATACACGAGTACCTCATATTTCGGTATGGGACCCTCTCTCTGTCCATGCCGCTCACAACGGTACCATGATCTGTATCGATGAGGTACCTTATGGGGTAGAGCCTCATCGACCTAAACCACGGACTTCACGAGCTCATAGACTAAACCCCTAGAGTGCCCATGAATCGGAATGTAGACTACTTGTTTTGTAATCTTCTTCGGTTGACCAAAACGCTCGGGAGGAGCTACCATCTAGGGACCTGAAATTGTTATCCCATAACGGGGTAAGACAATATCTCAGCAAATTCAACCTCTTAAGACCCGACTAGAATAAAAATACGCCTCAAGGACTGTCTAAGCACAAGCACGTGTCCGAAGACTTACCTTTGCCTTCGTTCCTTCCTGCAAGTCAGCACAATTCACAAATTCATGGAATCATGTCAACAAATCAATTCAAATCATTAAATCGGATCTAATCATCGATCAATCGACTTAGTCAATTCCATGTCATCAGGACCATCATATAGTCATTTTAATTACTCACTCCAACTATTAATTACAGCCCAACGGGCATGGTCTACTAAATGTTCAGCAGTGAATTACAGCCCAATAGGCACAGCCTGTTCCAAGTTCGACGGTAAATTACAGCCCAATAGGCACAAATGTACTGTAACAATTAATTACGGCCCAACGGACACAGCCATACTTCGGCAGTTTTCTTAATCTAACTCATAACATCACACGGTTATTCACCCACGGCCAACAACATCATACTTCACAATTAAATTCCTCAATTAACATAATACCTTAGCATATTTTCCTCGTGTTAAAAATACTCGATAAAAATAATCGTATGTGGTTATACGGTTGGCCTCAGCCAAAAATATAATATCTTTACTTTTAAAACTCCCACCATTTATATAGTTGATGAAAACATTTTTGGCGCTGTAAACCGACGCTCGGTTATTTTCTAATTAAATACTAAAATTAATAAATTTTGGGATAAATACCCCAAAATTGCAAATCACACTCGATTTACACAAAATAGCAATTAATTAAATAAATCAATCACACCATTGCAATCAGCATAAAATTCCGGTCACTAGCTGTCACGCCCCGAACCTCGAGCGCGCCAACATCCCACCATGGTCATGCAAATGCGACATTCCCAGGTAGTGTCGCAGACTCCATTAATTTATTATTGCGCAAGCGGAGCGTATTTATAAAACCCTTGATAATTAAATACGGGATAGAAAAGCATGAAGCAAAACCACAACATAACACTTTCATAATTCAACAGAATTACAAACAGAAGCCTGCAGCCAAAAGTCTACAAAAGACTAGCTCTTAAAAAGGAATTGTCCTACGACCCACAAGTCGAGCACGTTCTCCAATCCTTATGACTTCACATCTGCAACTCCTCAAGGCCAATCAAAGCTATCTAGCCGCTCCGTCCACTAGGGACCTGAAATTGTAATCCCCAAACCGGGATGAGATAATGTCTCAGCAAGTTCAACCCCCCCTAAACCCCTATTAGAAAGAAAATACGCCCAAGGGTGGCCTAACCACATCATACAGAGAACTTACCTCGCCTCAATTCCTTCCTGCAGGTTAGCACAATTTGTATCACACAATCTCAGGTAGTAATAATAATTCAAACAATTGGAACACCATCACTTTCATGTAAATCACAATCGCACTTAGCACGCATTCCAATTATTATTTACTGCCACATAAGGGTATAGCCTACTCGCAGTTCGGCTATCTACTGATATTAATGGCAGGCATCGCATCCCCCCTTCGAGCGCGGCTTCGTCACTACGTCGACGGCATTCCCGAAAGAGCATAAATCCAATCGACCCAGCCTCTACTGCGATCGGCATCCACCGCTTGGGCATCCCATATAGGGGCAAGTCCGGCTTAACCACCCAGGACGATTCCTTTTAGTTATCACACAGCCAAAGCATACTCGGCCCCATGACACTTTATATTTCACTCAATGCTTCAACTTAAAATAGTGATCCCGACCATTTTTCTTCATATTAAAAATATTCCAGAAATTACTCACGTGCATAGGGACACACTAATTTCGAATCAAAAAGCCAATATCTCACTTTTTCAAGCCTCACTATTTAATATAATCATTAAAATCCAATTTTTACATCAAAACCCGACACTTGGGTTTTTATGAATAAAATCCATATTTATCACAATCAATACTTAATTTGCCACATCCATTCATCAAATTCAAATTCTAAATGCTCAGCAGCGATCAGCATGAAATTCTAAGAATTTAGGGTCTCAAAATAATTTTCGAAATTTATTAAATAATTAAATTTATTCCGAAAATTAATTAAATAATGATATCCATATTTTTCACAATCCACACTCAATTTATAATATCCAATCATTAATTTCAAAATCTGACTACACAGCAGCGACCGGCACGAAATTCTAAAAATTTAGGGTAATAACAAAATTTTCGGAATTTAATAAATAATTAAATTTATTCCGAAAATAATTAAATAATAATATTTTAATAATTTCGAATAATAATATATTATTAAATTATTTAATAATTTCGAGATATTTAAATAAATAAAAAGTAAATTCCTTTATGTCACATCAAAGCTTATATTAATATAAACATTCATTTAGCCTTAAATTAAACCCACTTTAAGTTAATCAAGCACATTAATATAATCTACACTTAAATAAATTAAACTAACCACATAATAACACTTAACATAAACTAAACACACCTAAAGCATCATTAACCCTCTAATCAAGGTTTAGTGAGCTAAACTCACCCGATTAACGAACCGAGCGAACCAAAACGACGGGAATGACGCGAGGATCGACTTTCCTCAAGGCGGGCCGAGCATCCGGGCTCGGGAAGGCGGCAAAACGGGCCAAACGTCTGCTGCCATACCCATTTTTGCAACTACTGATTTGGGGCCGAGAAGGGTTGCACGATGGCTGTTCGGGCACAAAACCAGCGAGGATGGGCTGCAGCAGCTCAGGCGGTGGTTGGCGGCGACGAACGGCGGCGATAGAGGCTCCGGTGAACGGTGACAAGCGACGAACGGAGGGCTGGAAACTCGGGCTGGCACGGACGAGGGCAACGTCGAGCGGGCGGAGGGGCGTGCGTGCAACGTGCACACGATCGGGCGACAATAGCGACGGCTCCGGCGACGTGCGGCGACAGCCATGGCTGCTCTGTTCCTTCCTCCATTTTCTGGTCTTCGCACAGCAAAGATGGAGGGAGAAAACCAACGGGAAAGGGAGAGGAAGAAGGAGAGAGAGAGAGATGGGACCATTCCCTTTTTTTTTTCTTTATCTTTAATCCCACAAAATGGCCCACCATGACCTCATGGATGATGTCACACTCCACTAATTTCAAATCTCCCACAACAATCTTCAATGGGTCCATTTTATTTTTCCGCCGGGGCATGAAACTTTGTACATCAATTCCCTCAATTCTAATCAATTCTCTCCCAATTGAATTAAATTGAAGTTCATAAAATTAATCCAATGTCACCACACTTCAATTCATATCTTCACTTATCTGTAAAACCAACTTAAGTCCCAAAAGTACGACCAAAAGTGGGCCTACTAATTTCTCGAGCCAAATTAGCCATTCTCTGATTATTTTACTGAAAAACTCGGTTTGCATGAAAAACCTTCCGAAAATGAGTCAATGATCCTAAAATGATTTGTGACACACCATGACTTCCAATTTCTAAATGCAATCTCAATTTCACGGTTAATTTCACTTTGGCACGATACTAGCGCAGCCCAACCTACCGGGTAGCCTTTAGAAATTTTTATGCATTTGACCTGTGGTTGATCATCTCAAGCCACAATATACATCTTTGAAACATTGGCAACTTTCGGTTGTCAGGGTAATCTCAAGGTTTCAAATACGAACACGGGGTACCCAATGTGAGAAAAGTCGGTCCAAAGTGCCGATCGACAAAAATTGTGTGATCGGTGGAATCACCCACACCGATCACATGCCTTTATCGAGTCGACCTATCTCCGATCTCTAATCGATTTTTAATTGTGCCGTAATGACCCTTGCAAATTAGCTCAGTCGAAAGGTCGCTTTCTGGTCAAATTCTAGAGTCGGATGCATTAGAAACTCTTAACGGCTTCACCCGATAGACTAGTTTTCACATGAGTGGCCGACTCAAGGAAAAAAACTATATGCGTGCCAACGAAATGCCCATCTCAAATTATTGAAAATAGAATTGGAAAATCGGGATGTCACACTAGCTATTCCGGTCTAATTTTCGGAAAATAAATAAATAAATAAATAAATATGAAAATTAATTATTAAATGCAAATAAATAGGACTTAGGCCCGTAAAGCCTAATTAAAAGCCGAGACAGGTTTGGAAAATTCCCAAACCACTCTAGATAAATACTAGAGCTTATCTAGGCTCTAATTACACTAATCTAACCACCTAACATGCATTGATAATTAACTAATTTACTAATACATTATAACTAACCACTTAATCCTAGTTTAACCTAAACTAATCAATCCTTAAGTGTCATTAACTTACTAAGTATGGATTAGTGAGTTAAACTTACTTGATTAAAGACCGCCCAGATCAAAACGATGAGGACATGGAGGAGGTCCACAAACTCCAAAGCGGGTGCACCTTTCTGGGTCGGGAAAGCCACAAAAACAGGCCAAATAGTGACTTAGAGACCCACTACTGTTCGGTTCTGGTCAGTGGTTGAAGAAGCTGCTCCGGTGGCTGGTTGGGGCTGAAACAAGCTAAGACGGGTAGTGGAGGCAGGCACGGTTCTAGGTGGTGGTGTACGGCGGCGGAGGGAGCTCCGACGGTGGCCCGGTGGACGGTGAGCCACTGCTGAGCAAGCAAACAAGGGCTGGGATGACGGCAAGAGGAGCGCGATGGCGGCTGTTTGGGCTCTAGCGGCTCAAGCGAGCAGGGGTTGGCTGCTGGTTCAATTTCTAGGCTTTGCTGAAGACTTCAAGGAGCTGCAATAGAGGAGGGGTCGACGAGTGAGGGTAGGAAGAAGGAGAGGGAATCGACTGAGCAAGGAGGGGGCCACCATGGTCACTCTCTCATCTCTTTGTTCCATTTGGTGTGTCCCACCAAGCAGATGTTCTCCACAGCCATATTTCCAACAGTCTAGTCTTCTTCTAGAAGCTTTGAAGTGGTCCAAATGTTGTGGGTCATGGGGCATACAAATTTGGCTTGATTTCCCACAACTTCCACTTCAATTCTATCTTGAATTGACTCAATTCGGCCTCTAAAAATTCAATTATTGAGTCCCAGATCAAATTGGCATTTTCCCTCACTAATAGATCCCACTTGCATCCTAATTTCGCGATAAAAAACAGTCCTCTGATTTTCCTGGTTAAAAATAGCCCTATGTCGACTTTTTCCACCAAAATCTCGATTTGCAGAAAAATCTTCGGAGACTAAGTAGGTGTTCCTAAAATGACTCGTGATATGACGGAACTTTTAATTTCTGAAATTGGATTCAAATTCACGATTAATTTCAATCATGTGCAATTTTAGTGTGACTTAGGCTACCGAGTAGCTTTCAGAAATTTTTGGTGCAATTGACCTATGGTCGATTTTCTTCGAGCCACAATGAACCTCTTCAACACATTGACGACTCTCGATAGTCGTGAAAATCTTGAGGTTTCAAATAAGAACATAGGGTACCAAAACGATAGAAAAATCAATTTAGTGTCGGTCGACGAGAATTTTGTAATTTGGAGGAATCACCCACGTTTAGCCACACATCTCAGTCGAATCGACTTATCTCTGATCTCTAGTCGACTTTTAAATGTGCCGTAATGATCTCTGCAGATGAGCACGGTCGAGTAATCAATTCATGGTCGAATTCCCAAGTCTATTGTATTAAATTTCCTTAATGATTTCCCCAGATAGTTTAGTTATCTCAAGAGTGATCAACTCTGAGAATAGCATTATAGGTGCGTCGATGAAAGGCCCGATTTATTTAATTAAAAACATAATTGAAAATTCGGGATGTCACATAATCATTACCTAGTAAAAATTTTAATTAATAAATTCATTGTTCACAAAGGAATACACATTGTGAATTTACGTTTTTGCCCGTGTGTCGCATAAAATAACTATTTTACCCATGTACATGCATAGTTTCATCTCTCCCACACTTTTGCTCATTAAAGTCAATCAAAGTCCTCTTGCAATCACTCAACCATTTTCTTTTTCATGAAATACAAGTCATGATGACTCATACATGCAGTTTTGCCTTATAACAAATTGACTTGGCATCAAAAAACATTGTCTTAATCTTATATCAACGAAGCGATAACCACGGTGCAAAATCATCTAAAATGACTCATACATATAATCTTACCTCTCATTAATTCACAATGGTGTCACCAATTCTTTTTAATCACATAAATCTATAATATCATTCATATTTAAGCTAAGATCAAACAAGAATCAAGAGTACTAGGTGGATCGACCCACTTTATCTCTGAGAATCTTGAATTAACACTAGTTAAATAAATCAAACACCTACTCTAGCAATATTTAGATGATTGAAGCTTTGAGGGAGAAAATCTTACCCCATAGATGGCTTGATAAAGAAAGATGGTAACTCTTAGCTAGCTTCACTTGTGCTACTAATGTGAATAAGCCTGCATTTGATTTGATTTTGGAGATGGACTCTGGGAAAATGTAAATGCTAAAAGTCTAAAGCCCTTTGGGGCAATACAAATTGCATTTAGTAAAAACTCATTTGCAAAACAACTTTGGATTAAGTGATCTTTGGTAAAAAAGAATTAGCAAAGGGCTTTGGCTGCAATTCTATTTTTTCATTAAAAAAATCAAACCCTTTGCCACCTTCAACGAAAGGCTTAGGCCATTGGCGAGTCAAATTTGGCACCAAGCCGAGGTCACATGACCTTAAGAGACCGTTGGCAAGGGTTGCACGACCCAGGTGGCCCTCATCAGGGTCGTCGACAAGCCTAGGCACCGTTGCCAATGTCACATGATCCTTGGCAACTGTCGGTGACTCATAACCCTGAGCAATGCTTGGGCTTGCCTTGACCAACCACAATCTATCTTTAATGAGGGTAAAAGGAAATATGAGAAAGCAAGTGAGGGCAAGTTTTGAAGAAAAAAATCATTTAAATTTGAAAGCCCAAGACAAATGGGGATCCTTGGGCTTTCAGCCTGCTCAATGTTAGCTTTCACCTCAAAGTCCTTTGAGAATGGTTGCCAAACACTCCAAAATTTCCCAAAAGGCTTTGAGGTCCCAAGGAGCTTTTAAAATGTTGATCAAATGTGCCCTATTTTCAAATGGAGATTTTTAGTCCTTAGGTTCTTTGGATGCATGAAATTTGAGTGTGGAATTGCGTGGAATAATTGAAGATGATGGTATTAGAGAGGATAAAGGTGGAAGTCAAGGCCACAAGGAAATGAGAAAGAAGTCTCACATTTAGATATTTTGGGCATTAACTAGTCAAGGTTAAATTATATCATGCATGATCTCATCTCATGTTAAAAGATATGGTTGGAAATTGAGGAGATGCGGCAAGATAAATAAGTGAAAAGTGGCGGTCTTTCCTAGTAAGTGCTTGTTCCTCCAATGAGGATTCCTTTCATAAGTTGAAGCAAACTCCGATTCCACTCCCACCTCACTAGAAGACGAAGTCCTTTTCGCTTTTGATTATTTTGATATTGTTAAATTACCATTCAACTTTTGGGGGACAAATCAAATATAAGATTTCGTTTGCTTCGTGAAAATAAATAATTTGAATAATATTTTCCTAAAAATAATTACTTACATTGTTTATAAAAATGAATGAACAAAAAATTATTTTTATCATCTATAAAAATGTTTAGATATAACTTGTTGTCTGTAGTGAAAATATTTTTCGTTGACTAATTCCTTTAAGCTACATAAGTGATCAATTTTAAGAAAACATTTTTTAAATTATTCATATTCCATAAAACAAACAAAGCCAAAGAAAAGAATGACCATTCAATTCCAACACGATCCCCCTCTTACAACCAAACATATTAATCAAAATGTCCATAACATTTTTTTTTCTTTTCATCTCATTTCATTTTGTATTATCCTTCACTTCAATTTTGGCGGACATCCAAAACATGCCCTTAATGTACTTTTGTTCCCCTTACATGCATAATTTCATTTCTCTGACACTTTTGCTCAACAAAGATTCAAAATCCTCTTAAAAAATCAATCGACCGTGTTCTTATTCATGAAATACAAGTCATGATGACTCAAGTACATAAGCAAATTTACATGGCATCGATAAACCTTGTTTTAATCACTCATACATATAATCTTGCCTTTGATTAGCTCTTATTGTAATCACTTATTACTTTTGACTACATATATCTATGATATTATTTATTCTTTGAGCTAAAATCAAGCAATGATCAAGAGTATCGGTGGATCAACCGACATTAGCTCCTAGAATTCACTTTGCCTTGGATGGAAAGGTTTGAGTGAACGTAGAGCTTCATCCACCTTAAAATTCAGTGATACAATCTAGAATTAACGCTAAATAAAAAAGAGACACCTAATCTAACAATATTGAGATGACTGAAGGGAGAAATTTTTACCTCAAACGTAGATTGGTTAAGAAAGATGGTAATTCTTAACTAGTACCACTTGTGCTAGTTTGGTGCATATATCCAAATCGAGACCTTAGTACTTCGGCTCTTTGGATGCATGGAATTTGAATGTGAAATTGGGTAAAATAGGTGAAGATGAGAGTATTAGAGAAGATAAAGGTGGAACTCAAGGCCACAACAAGGAAATAAGAAAGAAGTCTGGCATTTAGATATTTTAGGCATTAACTAACCAAGGTTAATTTATGTCATGCATGATCTCATCCCGTGTTAAAACATGTGGTTGGAAATTAAAGAGATGTTGTAAGAGTAAGAGAAAAGTGGCTAACTTCAATTGGCAAAACTGGTGAAAGTTAGTGCTAAGAGTAGCTAGCAAGCTATGGCTATGAGAAGAAGAGACAAAGACATTGAAAAAGAAAGAATTATCAAAAACATCATAAACCTATTATAATTATGTTAATTCAGTCTTAAACCTTTTGTATTTATGTCAATTTACTCAATTTAGCAAATTTTGAACGAACGGGGTTGACATTGACTTTTTAAATTATATTTTAATATTTTTTATAATTTTTATAATTTCTTCTTTTTTTATTTAGTTTCTTTTTCCCTCAAGTAAGGGCATTGCGGCCCTCATAAGCTATGCAAAAAGTTAAGCATTGAATTGGGCCAAAAAAAAAAAAAAGATTTAGGCCGAATTGGCTTAATTGCAATAGATTTAGAAGTTTTTTTGATAATTCTCCCGATTGAAAAATATAGTAGATATCAATGGCCATGGGAGAATATGGGACTTACACATCAGTTAAAATTCGTGTGACCTAAAAACATTTTTGGGCTTCTTCAATGTATAGCAATTGTGCTAATGGTGTTCCACTTAAATTTCTACATTGAGTAAATTTTTCATATAACATGATAATTGTTAATGTAATAAATAAGAGGAAATTCTTTGACAAACGTGCACAAGCATGTATATGTATCTCTTGACTCTATGTCGGTACTTTGCTTGTTAAGATAAATCTTTGACCAGGATAGAACTTATGATGCTGTAATGTAATTGTCAAGTTTACAATTGATTGTGCTCGTTGAATAATGTTTAAATCTTACACAAATAGGTAGTATCTAATGTTTTATTTGTTTTGCGAAAAATAAATGATTTGACAAAAATTATTTGTAAAAACGATTGTTTGTATAATTCACAAATATGAGAAAGGAAATATATTTTTGCTGTTCATCAAAATATTTGAATATCAATTTCAACCAGTAATGGAAAAAATTTTAAACCAACTATTTTAAGATATACAAGTAATCATTTTTAGAAAAAAAATTCAAAATTATTTATTTTCCATGAAACAAACGGAGCCTAATAAGCAACATGTGGTTCCAATCCTACCTCACTAGAAGATGAAAACCTTATTGTTTTTGGGTATTTTGATATTATTAACACTACCATCCAACTTTCGGTCACAATCCATATATAAGAAAAAACGACCATTCGATCCCAACACCATCTCTCTTACAACCAAAATATCAATCAAAATGTCAATTACATTTTCATTTCTCTAAGTTTCATTTTACAAAACATGAACTTGTTTGACTCGTGATAAAGACTTTAAAGTTATAGATAGTCGTATCTTGATCGGTTTAGGACAAAACTAGGTGCCTTTCTTTGCTAGTCATCAATCCGCTAATTTTTGAGTCATTTGATGCTTTTAAGCCATCAGAGCTATCTTCAAAGAAAAGATGACACAAATGGTCCTTAAATCTTGGTCTAATGTGCAAGTTGTTCTTAAACTTTTAATTTATTTAAAGTGATCATAAACTTGTGATTTAATATGCAATTTCGTCTCTAATTTTTATTTTGTTTAATATGGTCCCTAAATTTTAGTCCAATATGCGATGTTGTTCCCAAAATTTTAATTTATTATGATTTTTGAACTTTTAAACATTTTCATATTTTAGGAAGCATATTAAATATTTATCAATAATTCGAGGATTGAACAATTGAAAGTATAGGGGTGGTGCTATATATTGGGCTAAAGTTCAGTGGTCTTTTTAAACAGATTAAAGGGTCCTAGACCATTTAGGCTACTATTCCGTAAATCTAGACTTAAACCTGTATCCTTAAACAATCCTACACATAATGATAATGTTTAGTGGTATCAAATCCAATGAAAAAGACACGTGAAAATGACTTCGGGTAATATCTATCATTCAACTTCGTAACACAACAATGAATTCACTAAGACTATTGAATCATCCAGATCGATGATGGAGTCAGTTGTCATGGTCACCGAGTTTGTTCTCCTTTCTTCATGCTCAAGATTACTCTGTTGAGGCCCTTCTTCTTAAAATTGCTTCCATCTTCAAAATTTACCAATATATGCCGCCGAGGAGAAGGATTCTTCAGCACATGAGAGCTCCAATTGATGGTCAATTTGTGAGGAGATTTCAGATTGTGTTTGGGGAAGTAAGGGAAATGGAAGTACGGGTGATCGGTTCCCAAAATTTAAAACTAGGGACCGAACCAGTTGGTCTTAGGATTGGGAACCGGGTCAAATCATTGGTATGGTCTAGTTTTGATTCCAATCTAATGTAACCGGTCACTCATTTTTCTCACTACTTTTTCCCCATTATTTTTTCCCGCTTCTTGGAACCGAATTAAAATAGTGTTTAGTTTACATTTTACTAATTTTTTTGAAGAAATAATAAAATAAAATAACATGTTTAGTCGGTTTGGCCAGTCCAATTTCCCCTTAGAATCAGGAACCGGTCGACCCGGACATTAGTTTCACTTTTAGGATGGGAATCGGATCGACGCTCTTAAGAATTGGATTGAACTGGCTGGATTTGATTTGAATGGTCCACTTTACACACTCCAAAATGGAAGGAATGAAAATTTGGGTAGAAAATGAAAAAGAATTTTGAAATTGTTTCTATAAGATCGCGGAGGGATTTTTTTTTTTATATGACGTGGAGGGAAATTTAAAATTTGAGTCAATTTAATCCCATTTTTCTCTTCATGTTCTTCCCAATTATGCCCTTACTGTACTGTTCGTTCTCCACACCGATTGCTGTTATCATATCTCTTTTCCAATTAGGAATATGGCCTTTTTCGCAATTGGAAGTGGCCACATCGTATCCGCATAATATCTCAGTTGAAAAAGAAAGTACCCTTCAATAAGTCAAATGCCAAAAGGTGGATTCATACTTTTACTTACTTTTTCCGAATCTCATATTCTAAGAAAGTAGAAACCACCTCATCTAAAAGAAGAATTAAAAATTGCAAAAATATTTGTCCATTATGTTATATATTAATCTAAGTATGTTAATTTAAAAATGTAATCTTTGCTAGGTGGCTCCTATTTTTTTTTTCAGGAGACTATAGATTGTGTGCGAATATTTCTTCTTCTTCTTTTCCATTTTGACAAAGACCTTGATTGTGTGCGAAAGGTTTTGAGCATGTAGAGATTTTTATGTGCAAAGAAGACGGGGAGTTTCCTTCTCATGTTCGGAGTCTTTGGACCACATGGTTTAACAAGCTCAAAATTAAATCCTCAAGTTTTAGCGAGTCAAAATTAATCACCCTTCATTATCAATTACATGATTAATTTGGTGAAATCGATAAGTCATTCTATTTTAATTAATTTTGAATTTGAAAAAGTCAATCGTGTCACTATCGACATGCATCCGATTGATGGATTAAATATTGTCGATAACGTTATCCTTAGTAAGCGAAATTCCGTGCATGGTTCATGCTCTTATGCCGGGACGGATAATTAAAGAAAATCTCACATGATTTTCAATCACATTAAATAATAAATATCACGATGGTGAGAAAAGAAAACGACGGGCATGGGCATCTTAATTTAATTTATATTTAACGAAATCGACGTGAATAAAAAGGGTAATTTGCGAAATTAATGGCAAAATGGGGGAAGCGGTTAAAAAAGTTAGATGGAGACGTGGAAACGCACGCCCATCATCCATCGTCACCGCCATCATGAGGCGGGGGATGCAGACGGGCCATGGCATGGCATTGACCATCGGGACACGGGGATCATCATCATCATCATCATCATCATCACCGGCCCGCCCGCCATCCGACGGCAGAGGAACGCTGGGGGGAGGGGCGGGAAGATCGGGGCCGTCCGTTCGAAATTCCGCCCCGGATCGATGCGCGGGAGATGGCCACCGGAGGAGGAGGGAGGAGGGAGAAGCGCGGGCACAAAAAGGCCGAGGTAGTGGTGGCCCCTGTCACTGTCGCTGTCGCCACAGGGAGAGAGCTAGAGAGAGAAAGTTGTAGAGAGAGAGAGGGAGAGAGGGAGGGGGAGAGTTTTTTTTGGGCTTCATCCATGGCACCCAGGAAGCGCAAGGGGGGAGCGGCGGCCCCGGGAGAGGAGGAGAAGGCGCCCACGGTAGTCACGACGACCACGATGACCACGACCGCCGTCGCCACCGCCGTTTTCACGAGGAGGGTGACGCGTAGCTCGGCGAAGGGGGAGGTCCCCGCTGGAGGGTCGAGGTCTAACTCGGTGCCCGGGCCGGCGGCGGCCAAGAAGGCCAGGGGGGCCAGGGGGAGGAAGAAGAAGGTGGCCAAGGAGGAGGAGGAGGAGGAGGAGGAGGAGGAGGAGGTCGCCGACGGGAAGGTCGCCGGGAAAGCCGAGGGTGGCGGCGGGGAGGACCAGGAGGAGGAAGAGGGAGCCGTGGATGACGAGCTGGAGGAAGCGGAGGCTGGCGGGGCGCTGGACTCCAAGGCCAAGACCGTCGTCATCGAGCACTGGTGACGCCCCTCTCTCTCTCTCTCTGTGTTTCTGCTGCGTTTCTTTCTTTTGCGAGAGGAAAGGAATGGAATGTTGAGATGGTCGGCATTTGTGGGTCTTCTGTCTCTTTGGCGATGCAGTTTCTTGGGGTTTCTTTCGTGTTACTAAGACAAAACCCAAAGAGCAACAGCCTTTTCGGCGTTGTGTTGAGTGGGTCGAAGAGGGTGAAACGTGTATCGGACCCTTTTCGTTGTTTTTGCAGAATGAAACACCCATGATACTACCGAAAAGCAACTCTGAAGCAACTCTGTTGGAAAGCCCAGCGGTTTCCTTTTTGCTCTGGTGTGCGAGAATGGCAGGACAGTGGTAACCCTGTTGAGAAATGCTTGCATTTTATGGCGGCCTTTTGGGGAAATTTCTTACTCTTCTTGTTGGTGTGGCCAATCTATGTGTTTGGAAAAGGGGGGGTGAGAAGAAGCTTCCTTTTCTTTTTAGAGAGAAAGGCGGTCTAAGAAAAATGATAGGGAGAGGTTTTTGTCATAAGCTTTTGATTCGTTTCCACGAAGGTCAGAGAAGTCAGCAATGGTGAATGGAGTGTGGTGATGGCTGTTGTGATGGCTGTTGTGGTGACTCTGCTGTCCACATTCCTCCATTTCTGTTTGCATTTTGCACTCGTTTGTCATTTTCGCAGGAAGAAAGAAAATGTTCTTACATTATTTCGCCATTTCTCTTAGTTACCCTCGAATCCTTCTCTTTCCCTTTCCCTTTACCTATCTTCTGGAATGGTTGGTTTGGGGTAACTGAACTGGAAATGGGATCGTGACTCCGGCTTAATTCCCTTTCGATTAGTTTGGCATGGCCTTTTTTCCTAGCAAGAATGGTCATCTCTAGGGGAATTTTCTTTGGTTTTTGTAGGTGGTGTGAAGTGATAAGGCTCGAGCAGAATACATTTCCTAGTCCATCTTTTCTTTTCTCTCCCACTTACTTTTTGAAAGGTTAACACTGATATTCCTTCATTAGGATACGCACATTATCTTTTTCTGTTTAAATCATAGTCAAGCATAGTAAAACCACTCACGCCATTCGATTCCCCTTTCTATTCCATTCTTATCTCAGTCCATTCCATCGTACTAAAACTGCTGTTTTTGTTGAGAGATACTTTATAATCAGATCATCATGGAAGAGGGAACTAGAACTGTGTACTTATATTGAACAATTAATCCGTATTTATATCATACTATGGTTATAAGTAGTAGATTAGTGTTACTATTTATTCAATGGTGGAGATTCTTGTTAACTTGCTTGCAGTCCTTGTACAATGGAGAGATCAAATTGTTTCTTTTTTGGATGCATGCTGCTTTTTGAGCTTTCATGCATTTCCAGTATGGTTTTCAGCTTAGTGGTTGTTTGGTGTTGCTTTTTGTTCCCCGAGATTTGGGTATTCTATTGTAGCACTTAAATATATTCATGTTGCTCCAAAGAAAAAGACGAGAATCAAACTACTTGTTATAATTTTCTCTCAAAACTAAATTGTTAGAAAACAGAATAAGATCTTAATCTGAATGCTAATTTTGATGACCTTACAACTTGACCAATTGACGGAGAAATTTTTAACTGGATTTAAGTTCGTTGTGAGTTGAGTATTTAGTATTGTACTTAAGTCCACCACTACTTATATTTATGAAGCTCCCTTTCATGATAATGCCACCGAGATTTCTCTTTTTTAAAACTTGTGATGTGATAAAGAACTTACCATTTTTTCTTAACTAATTTTCTTTCCTTGTGCAGCAAACAATGCAATTCCTTCAAGACAAGGGCTATTCAAGTGAAGAATGGCTTGGAGAAAGGTGTGCCTGGCATCATTGTTGTGGTCAACCCAGATAAGGTGAGCATGAGTATGCTATATAGGGAGGTATTCTTGGCCCTTTGATATGTTTCCAGATGTTAGGGGATTGGAGCTGTTCCAAACATGATTTGACTTAGTAAATATCCCTGCATGGATCTAATACTGAAATCTTCAATGAACTGCATCGTCTAGATTGATGATGGGGTGTGGCCATCCTGTTGATCGTATCCTCTTGGGCGAAATCTATTTCAAAGGAAAAGTGGGAATGGATTGGAATTGCTAATAATGTGAAGTTGATGCAGTCAGTGTCATCCAAAGTAAATCATAAAGACAGACCTTAAATGTTTAATGTACTGGGTAGTATGTTCTATTATGTACTGCTCTTGATATGTGGGAAAGCATTTCAAAATATCCTTTATCTAACTCTGTAACAGCGCTGTTACTCACTTATAGGTACAGTGAACTTTTGAGTGAGTTGTCCTGTTACTAAGATCTGTTAGCTAAACTTTAATCTTTTTTTTTTTACAGCCTAGAAGAGGTTGCTTTGAAATACGGGAGGAAGGTGGTGAAAAATTCATCAGCCTATTGGTTAGTGCTTTGACATTTTTTTAACTAATGGCTCTATTTCCCTTTGCCATTTCATTCATAAGCTTTAAACCCGTGCGACTGCTGCCTTTTTTTATTGCATTTGTGAGAAATCATGGCATCTATCTTGTCAGAAAGGCAGAGTGAAAGAAATGAGAAATGCTGTGAATAGATGATTGAATTTTGTCCATTCTTCCGTATAAGGTAGAATAAAGGATGACTTGACCTGCATCCCAGGATGTAAATATGGTTCTTGATTATCAGACAGCTCAGAAATAATTTGCTGGTGGAAAATGCTTCCACTTTTTGTGGATATGAGCTTCTCAGGAATAAAAATTACAAGTATGACTTTTTTGAGAAATTTCAAAGCATGCCTTTACTTCAAGATTTGCACCTGGTTTACAAAGACAAATTAAGTCCTGTCTTGCAAAGTGAATTTATCTTATATGAATTCTATTAGCCATTGTACTTCATTTTTTGTTGGATTCTTTGTAAGCTTTACAAGTTTCATATCTTTTGTGACTGTCTCTTTCTTCATCGTCATAGGTCTTTTCCCTGCCCCTTCTGACTAGTATTGCCATCCCTTGCTCCCATCTTACTGGAGTATCTGTAGGTCTTCATTTGACATGGCCAAACTATCTTAAGTGATCTTTTCTCATCTTATTCTTGATGGGAGAAATGCGTTTTTCTTGGATAGAATTTTTTCTAATCGTCTTCTCTCATATGCCTGCATATTTAACAAAGCATCCTCATTCTCATCTCTGTTACGTTCATTTTGTGCACATGTTGATGTATAGCTGCACATATTGTAGGTAAGGCTTTTGAGGAAAACCTTTGTGATATGCAAAGGGTTTTAGGTGAAAGGGTTTTTCCTAAATGCAAATAGTGTTTAGTAAAGTGCAATTTAAAAATACATTGAGAAGCAACTTTGATTTAAATGTTTTTTGGAAAAAACTACATTTGTAAAGGACTTTTACTAGTACTTTTCTTCTAAAAAACCTCAAACCTTTACTGGTGGGGCTCAAGCTGCCAGCAAGCTAGATTTGGCACTGACCAGCCTCACCTGTGGTCGTGCGACCTCAGGTGTCGCCTAGGTCGTGTGAACCAAGGCAACCGTTGCTTGGGCTGCTCATCGGCGGGCCAGCGGTAGCCTGGGCCCTTCGCTGGTGACGTCACATGAGGTGATGACTTTTTCAGGATTATGAAAATTTAGTGAGGGCCGAGTTGGAAGAGAAAAATTATTTTAGCATTTGGGAGATGCTCAACCCCCAAAGCTCCTCCAAACTTGCCTTGGGTTAAAGTCCTTCAGAAATTCAACCGCATCTTCCTATAACTCTTCAAAAAATTTGCTTAACAACATTTTCCTTTCTTTTATATCTATGGTTGGATGCTCTTGAGTGCAGCGTGGTAGCATTGTTTTTAATGCCTTATTATTCTTCTGTTAACAAGTTTCATACGAGACTGTGATTTCCTTTTTTGTTTACTAAACATGATGATATAACGTGGTAGTAGTTTCATTATAATATTAACCCTTACTTTAACTTTGTAGTACTTTCATTATTTGATTAACCCTTACTCTCTCTCGATTTGGCTGGCACCATCCAATCTATGAGAGATTGTGATCCATTTTATTCCTCGCTCAGATGTGTATGCTTGACCTTACCATGTGGCATGAATGCAGGACATGAAACGACCATTTGGCCCCATGAAGGCTCTTGACATGGATAAGGTGATATTGGACATAATCAACAAGGTCAAAGCCTGAAGTACCTTTGCTCAAGAGGGAATTTTGTCTAGATGGAAGATTTCCCCCCGAAGGTAGTTGGCTTTTTTTGTTTAGTAGCAGCGTTAGTGTTCACCCCTAATTAGATGCCATGAGGGCATGGATGGAACTCCTAGGATAGGGTTAGTCTTTGCGACTGTAATGTCTTTGAACAGCTATAGAACGTGCATACTAGTCAGGAAATTACCAAGTTGAGGTTGAGACTCTGCTTTAGTTGCATCAATCTTTACAAGGAAACTTCTCCTTAATTTCTCCTCAAGCTCTCTCTTAGACACTTGCGATATTTGGGCCTTCTGCTTTATTGATTGTGGATATCTTCTGATTCTAATGTCTTTCCTTGCAATTTGCTTGGAAGTTGAAAGCTGGCCTCCTCACTTTAATTGCACCCTTTGTGCTTCTGAGTCACTATTTATTCATCACAATCCAGGATTCTGCTGCATCTCTGGTGAAAAGAACGAATAGAGATTCCTCTGCCCTGGTCCTTCAGGGTACCCTTGGTAATGTTACGCTTAGGTCTCTGCCTCACTGGTAGTTGCTGCTACATGGATGTTGAAAGCATGTTTCCTGTGGCCTCCTTTAAGTTAGTTCTATGTCGAGATAAAAAAGATTTGCTGTTGAGAGAATTGTCTGATAGATTCTAAATGGAGATTGATGCCCTAAATAGTTCCATTATTTTAGTTTTGAAATTGGGTATTGTTTTACTGCCCTTGGGGTACTTGTTTAGTATAGGAAGTAGACATATCAAAATGGGTCATAGATGTATCTCAAAAAAAAAAAAAATGAAAAACAAGAAAAAGAACTCATATTTAATGAGTTAAATTGCTATATGGGTTACTTATATTCAATAAATAGATTTAAAATTGTAAAATTTAAAATAATATGGGTGTTTCATGAGTTTACAATTTAATAAGATTCAATCGACCTTTGTGACTCTTCATTCTTTTTCGCCTTTACTCTATGCTCTCACTTTAGTTTGAGTATTGACTTTTTCTAGATTATGTTAAATATAGAAGTGTGTTAGCAATATGAGTTGAGTATATGCTAATAAATTTGTATTACATAAAGATATATCAAAATATGGTAAATGGTTAAGTCGAGCCATTTTCAACTTGACTCACTTGTTTTACTAGACTAATCGGAAATCTTAAAATTTGTTATGGAAGTGCAATTAAATTTGAAAACTTTTGAAAAATTTAAGTCTTAAAATATATCAAATTGATGTAATCAAGTTCTTTTGGTCTCTCCGTTTAACATGATTAATGGAAATTATTGGTGAGACTTATTTTTATTATTCTTTCCTACATAGAGCTCTAATGTTTTAAACATGTAAGATATAGTTAAAATGATGCTAAAATATATCACATTTTGGTTCAAATATTATTTTCAACCCAAATTTTACATAAATTAAATTGAAACATAAGCTAAATTTAAACAAAAGAACATAGAAATGGAAAAAAAAAAAAATGCTAGTGCCCCACCATCGCCGGCGACTGTTGAATAGGGCCACCGGTGGTGGGTTAGGACCCTCATTGCCCTTTTTTTTTTTTTTTTTTTTTATTAGAATGTCGTTTTAGAAAGTTTTAGTATTTAATTATAATTTTTTTTTGGTAAAGTAGTATTTAATTACAATTTCGTTATAAATCTTAAAACTTTTAATGCACCTATCCCTTAAATACACTTTATTTGAAATACTTGAATGTTCAAGATATTGACTGCACATAATATAAGATTGATTCGTGCATTGGAAACCATAAAATTTTTTTTAATTAGTTGCTTAATAAGTGTCTCCAGGCCACTAGTTAATAAAATCTTTCAAAGTTTAATGTCATCTCACTATAATCTAACATATTTGAAGTTCGAATTTCGACTTTGTGTAGGGCCTTGCTTGTATGATCCGTGCCTCAAAACTATTTGTTCATTTAGCTCGCCTGTGTTTTTGGGCTGCTGTGGCTAGAGAAGTCCATAGCAGCTGGAAAAAGGTTATCCAACCTAACATAATTAGCTGCCTGTTGGCTCAGGCCTTGTAATTGTTCCATCATGCCAAATAAAGAGGGCGAGAGAGACTGCAGGGAGGGCCATGGGGGTAGCAGGACGATGTAGCTTTGTTTAGAAATTGTACAGTCGTTAATTGTGCGAATGACGGATTCTTGCTGCAATTAGACTAGTAAAGAGCTATATCGTATCCGTTCGACTCCGAAAAAGTTTAATGGCACCAGGCTACAAATTTACGCCACCATCGCTGACAACAAACCCATCACAATGCCCGCACCAACGGGCAGAGTTACGCGAGAGCTCGACGATTTCCCAGGAGCTGGTGCATCTGCAGCTGCATCCGAAGGTGCTGGGGGAGAGCTGGCCGGTGTGTCTGCTTCCGGTGCGCCTGCTTCCGGTGCATCGGCAGGAGCATCTGCTGCTGGAGCTTCCGATGAATCGGGTGCATCTGCGACTGGGGACTTGGCAGGGCTTGAGGAGGGGGCCTTCTTGGGCGTTGCTGCTGGTGAAGCGGACGGCGTGGTGGCATTATGGACAGTTCCATTTGGGTTGGAAGCATCGACTCCTGGTGCAATTATCGGTGAGCTAACCTGAAGGACCGAGATGTTAAAGGGCTGAGCAGCCACGGCCTTCACAAGCTTGGCATTGTGGCTCGCTCCTTTCACCGCGGACCCAAACACGATATCTCCACTCTGTTTGGTCACGTTCAAGAACCCTTGCTGGTTCTGGGCGGTTCCGCTGGATTGGTACAAAGTGGTGAGCAGGGTAGATTTCTTCGACAGGTCTGTAAGCTTCTCAGCATCATAGTAGTCGAGAACAACGTGTGCGCTCAGGATACTCTTGAGGACATCCACGGGCTTCCCCGAAATATCGCCGACAGCCGAGTTATCAAGGGCGAGGACCGTGATGGTCTGCCTGCGGTTGATTTGTTCGTAGAGCTTGGTTTTGGTTAGAAAGTCATTGAAAGTGCTAAAACTCGGGTACTGGCTGAGGAGCCTGGTGATGTTGAAGGCGCTGGCGGCTGAGGAAGAGAAGATGAAAACCGCAAAGAAGAGGCAAGCAAAAGCCCTGGAATTCATCTTTGCAGCTTTCTTTTTCTGATTTGGGGATGTCCAAAAACCTGTTGAGAGACTTTTGAGCTTAGAAGCTTTATAAAGAAGGCATCCTTACAAAGGAGATCAGAGTTCTCCAAAGGCTTTTGATGGGCAAGAGTGATTTTCTCCTTCCCTCCCAATTCCGAAATAGCTTTGCCATTCTGGATTATCTGGAGCGGATGACGGTGTCTCTAAATTTGGATTAATTCTGGCACAACTCGTTCTACAGGATAATCAATTGGTAGATAGGCAAAATTTGGCACAAATCTGTTGCTGGGTTTTGCATCAACATAATCTCATCCTGCATCTTGACATGGATCCTATGATCAATTCGAGTGGACGCGGTTGCTGATGCAGACTGAGTCTAGTTGGCAATCCGTCGGTAGATATGGCTAATAATAGTAAGGGCCAACCGCGAAATCCTTGTGATAAGAAGGAAGATGCAAATAATTTGTAAGAGTTCCATATTGAGAGGTCTACTTTTCCTGAACTCTATTCTAAATCTTGGTTCATTTCGATTGTACCCGAGACTTTGATCATCTGTTTCATTTCTTCCCAATTCGAAGTCCTTGAGACAGATAAAGTAGAGTTCGATGTGTGAACGTGTATCAATTGGATCTAGTAGTTTACAGCTCTATTGGAGGAAAATTGTCCCATAAATCTTAAACTTATTATATGGCAACTAATTTAGTATTAAACTTTTCAAATTTTATCAATTTAATTCAGAAACCTTTTGGCTTGGTGATTTACCAATATATTAGTTTGGTCAATTTTAGTCAAAAATCGTTGATATGGACGACAATTGTTCTATGTGGCATGGCGTTGACAAGGATTGCTATTTCAGTTCAAAATCGCCTAGGATAATTATATTGTCAAATTATTAAAAGGTTCACAATTAAAGTGATAAATCGTTAAAAAGTAAATTAAAAATTTTAAAAATAAATTAATTGCCGTATAATAAGTTTATGTTTTTTTTTTGGATGATATTCTCGTTCTAATTGCCAAAGACTACATCATCACTCTTGATTTTCATGTGGTCTTATCTATCATAGAACCATCTATTGAGAGATTGGAAATCGTAAAGGAGGAACTTATAGAAAAGGGTTTTTGGATTAAAATTGCATCACAGGAGCTTGCAAGTAAACCTATCAAATGAATAGGTCAGGTCAGGTCAGGTTTAGGTGGGGTCATAATTGTTTCGATTGAAATTGATCCATTAACCCAGCTATGACCTATTTATTAGTTATATAAATTTATTGACTCATATTCAACCTGACACATATTATAAAACACTTTTATATTTAATCAAATCTCGAAAAACTTGTTTCTTATGCTTTTTTTTTTCAAAAAATTATATTGTTAAAACACTTCCATACAATTACAAATTTAATGGATAAATTTTATAATCTTTTTTAAAAATGAGGCTCCATTTATTTCACAAAAAATGTGATATCTCTGAAATTGATAATATTTTCTTATGTTTGGTTGAAACTTAAAATGACTTAGAAAATATTTTTGCTTAGTGTAGAAAATCTAATTTGATTTCTCGTGCACTCCTTTTAAGTATTTTTATTTGTTAAGAAATAGAATTTTTAATTATTTATTTTCTCTTTTCTCTTTTCTTTTTCTTTCTTTTTATTTTTCCTCATTCTTCTCCTAATTGCCAGTCATGGTGACTATGATCAACAACAAGCGAGCTCAAGCCTTGCCACAAGCCAGCGAGCTTGAGGCTTGCCAAATCAAGGAGGCTAGAGTTTCGCTAGTGCTTGGATTGGCAAACTCGATCTCACCAAATCTGGCGAGCTTGAGCTGGCTTGAGGCTAGCGAGGCATGGGTGAGGCCGATGCCTTGCCAGTGTGATTGGTGATTGGGCAAGCTTTGCGGCCCTCGCCTACCGTTGGCGAGGGCTTCAACCGTCCCTAGGTCAACTATTGGAATTCCTAGGGGCAAAAGTAAAAAAGAAAGAAAGAAAGAAAGAAAAAATAAAATAAAATAAATTATATTAAAAATAAAAAATTCAAAAATTATCAAAATTGCTCAAGAGGATATAATCTCATTAATGGATTGATTCAACTAATAACCTTTATAAGTTAAATGGGTTGTAAATGGGTTTAAAAATCTATATATCCCAAATCTGTTAATGATCTATTTATTAAAACTTATCTAACTCCTATATGACCAACTCATTATAAATGGGTTCAAATTTTGACTCCTCTTCTTGCGTGTCGGCAATCTCAGCGTAATCAAGTACTGCCTTCTCTGAAAATGTAACTGAGACGTTTTCAAGTCCGTATACGGATCTTGGATCGGTCAAGTTCTGCATGAGGTGTCGGAGCCTTCGCGCATGGGTTTTGAGACCATTTTTCGTCCTTAATTTTGTGTCCATCAAATTCAAATTTCAAAATTCACTTTAGGGCCAGAAATAAAATAAAAGAAATAGAAGGAAAAAAAACAAAAAAAAACAAAGAAGAAAAATCAAAGAAATCAAAGCGAGAGATAAAGGCACCGTAAGTGGGGTTTTGGCTTTTTCTTTTATCTATTTTTAGTACTTAGCTTAGTTTCTGACGTGGCAGTGGCACCACATTTGCTTAAAGATAAAAAAGCTTCACATTGGATTTTTGTATACCACGTCAATAAATTTGCTTGACAGGGCCTCTAAACACAATCCGAATCTAATTTCAGTAACCGGATTTCTCCAATAATGAGTCAGACAACCGGCTTGTGGTTTTACCCAACATGTAAGAGTGTGCTATTCTTTAAAAGCTGAACTTTGGGATATTTTTCTGGGCCTCAATCTGGAAATCTCTCTAATCATTGCCAAAATTATTGTGGAGGTGGACTTGCAAGCGGCAATTACATTGCTTCCAAAACCAAATATCTTGCCCCGTTTTTGCGACATCCTCATCTTTTGAATTTGGAAATTATTAAAGTACTTTCAACAAGTCAAAAATTTCCAAACTTTTAGGGAAGAAAATTTATGTGTAGATTGGTTAGCAAATTAGATCATTAATGTGACATCCGCAATCCAATCCCGATTTTCAGAACGGAATTACATCGGTAGCCAATCTTCAAACGGGATTATAGACCCCAAAAACGCCGAAAATGCCATCTTGAGATGAAAATTCGGTTTTTCATCAATGGGACGCAAAAGTTCGGAAATGTAAAAACGGGCCATGGGCAAGGGCCCAAGCCCATGTTGGGCAACCCAATGGGCCCAAGCCCACGATTTGGCAGCCCATGGGTCGAGCCCATCATGGACGGCCCAAATAGGCCTAAGCCTAAGTGGGAGGCTCAAGGCCCACATGCCCAAGAGGTGGGCTACCATGAGCTTTAAATGCAAGATCTTGACTTTTAATACATCCCATGTACGCGAAAATTACCCAATCCTGGCGAAATGACCAAATTACCCTCTCATTCAACTAAGGACAAAAGGGCAAGATGGGAAAGGAGCTAGGAATGGGCACCCATGTGCTGAAGATGAGGGAGGTGATGTCATCCCCTAACCTAGTCTAAGCCTACCTAGCCTATCTTCTAGCCTAGCCATGAGTGGTTCATTAAAAGGCATTAATGAGACTTGGGCAATAAGTAAAGTGAGAATTGATCCCAGCCCTTAATCTTGGATGGGACATTGTAAGATGTAATCTTGGTCATACAATAGCCCAAGCATAGGCTATTGTTCCTCTCTCCCCAAATTTGTCTATACCTCTCTGTTACTCTCATTTTCTTATTTTGCTCTGAAGTTCATCTTTTTCTCCCTCATTGTCATAGCTGAACCATCCTTTGTCCATTCGCATCTCATTTTCAAGCCATCTTCTTCATTTTTCCTCATTTTTCCCTCACTGGCAATCGACCACCACCCATCGGCGCTGTGTAGCCGTCTAGCCCACTCACATGAGCTTTGGAGGTGTGAACAGCAGCCCCAGCCATTGTTCGGTCTTGTCGCTCCTCCCCCGACGCTTTTTAAAGCTAGGATTTGGGTGTGAGTGGCTTTCTAGCCCTTGAATAGGGTTGTTGTCGCATTTTGGAGTCAGTTCAGGACTAGATTAAGGCTAAATGATGTTTTGTTAATGTGATAAGTGGGTTTTGTATGATAATTATCATAGGGTCCCAATAGGTTATCTCGATAGTTTATCATGTTTTCGTCAATAGCTTATCATGTTCTAGCCAATAGTTTATCATATTTTAAGCCGATAGGTTATCGCGGTTTATCGATAAGTAATTATGTGCTAACCTATTAAAGTGTGATGTATTATGTTAACAAGAGATGAATTATTGGATAGTTTATGATGACATGTGATAAGTGAATTTAATGAATCATGTTGAATTGCAATGACTTATCCTATTTTGATGAGTGACTTATATGCCATGGACTTGTAAAGTTGGGTGGTACTTTTATATGATATAATATGAGGCACGCGGGTGATATGATGGCACATGGCATAGGTTGTTGCATATTGCATGGGCATCACATTGATTAATGAGAAAGTAAAGAAATGAATCGTGTGATGGTATGCCCACGTGATCACCTAAAGACCCTGATGCATTTACATGGGGTGTTAACTCGTCCTGATGCGTTTACGCAGGACGGTGCTGGATTAAGTTCGGATGTCCTCAAGTCAACCGAATGCCATTTGCGGATGGATTTCGGAATGAAGCTCCTTATAGGAGTACCGTCTTAATGCGTTTATGCGGAACGATACCATGCTTGATGGGGCGAGACGATGCCCGATTACGTCGAATGACTGCGAACCTTCGGATTGGCCTTGGGTCTTGAGTGACAGTAATAATCTGGACATGGTTGTGTGAAAAGTGCATGAGATGTATTTGTGATCATGTTTGGGTTTATTACATGGCATGGATGCATGACTATACTATATGGCGCATTTGTATGATTGGATTAGGAGCATGGAAAGTGTTATGGAAATTGCTTATTTATTGTCGATGATGGCCTTGATAAGTGGATATACTTTCATGTAAATAGTCAAGGCAAAACCAGAGAAACTTTGCTATTGATCTGGTATCGATAAAGGAATTGTATGTTTAGGGCGTTTTTTAGATGAACAGCTTCCCTGCGCGAGGTCTAGGAAGTTCATTCATTAAGTTTAATCTCACTGTTGTTTGTCGAATGTTTACAGGCCATAAGAATGACTGAGCCTTTCTGCTGATTAGTGTCCAATCTCGATATGATCGTCGAGCTTGAGCCTTGGATTCAGGAGCCCATAAATAGTTAGGTGGTAATGGGGTTAGCAATACTTTTTGGACCACCCTCGTAGTACTAGAGATGCTAGATTTACCCCAGACCCCTTTTTGGTAAAGGTCGTGGTTGCGCTTGTAGACTAATCGGATGTGACGAGCAACTAAGCTTGGTTTGGTGTGTTTAAGCTGTTTGATTAGTGCTTGTATAATATGACGATCTTCTGATGCATATGTATATAAATGAGTATGGTTAAAACTATCCCTATCTGTTGGATTGGGTGAATTGTTTACGCTTCCGCTTGTGTATTTAATCAAATAAAGCGATTGGGTTAGCGATGCCTCCTAGGACGTCTCAATCAAATGGCCTAAAGGAAATAAATGGCGACAAGCGCGAGTTGTTGCGTGTCTTGAGTAGGTTGGGGCGAGACAATTAAGTTCTGTGATATAAATGCTACTCCGACATTGGATAGGCCACCAATATATTTAATTCACATATTGATAGGAGATCATTCTACTTTAAGTTTTGTTAGGCAAGTGTTGATGTGATACTCAAACTTTGCCCCTTTTCTTATAAAAAAAAAAAAAATAGCCAAACACACTGTAAAAATGACTTGATTGTACTAAATCCAAAATATTTAGGATTTTATTGCAATTTTCCAAACGTTTAAAATTTGATTGCATATTTTAAAAAATCATTTAGGATTTGATTGCCCTTGAAATATTTTGGCTTTCAATAACAATGTAACTAAAATAGCCCTTTCTCTTAAGCAAAAAAAAAAAAAAAAAAAATGCATTTTGCAAATGATGATAAAGCCATTTAAATTTTAAACGTTTTACGCCTGATTAGGTAGTTTTCTTTTTCCCTCTGCAACTGGGTCACTGCACAATTTTAAATTTAAATGTGAACTAGAGTTGAGCGACATGACAAGAGACGATAACTAAAATAATAAATTTGTAATATCTCTAAAATGCACGTAAATTATATAATTGAAAAACAATTAGTAGACACACTTTTTTTTTCCTTATTAGGCTTCACTTTTAGTTATTTTATTCAATATTATATCACTCTGAAATAATTTAAACAAACCAGCAAAATAAAGCAATTGAAAATGAGATCGCTTGGACCACATGAACGCTTCCATTTACGCCCGACTGAATTAGGTATACAATTGAATGAATTTGCCTACTCAACTTTTTTTTTTTTTGGATAGATTCTTGAGGATTCTATGGTTAGAGAACCACGTTTCACAAAGTCCCATCAATCAAACTAGCAAAAATTCGTTCTAAATATTTAATCTTTTTTTTTTTTGTCTGCACTAAAGATTTCATTAAGAAAGCTAGAAATGTCTGGAAAATTCCACATATTATTCCATTAAGCGGTACATTCATTAATAATGAGCACAGATGAGGGTTAAGATAAATTTACATCAAGATATGGAAAAACATAAATTAATTGGTCGATACTTAGATTGACATGCTGCTCTTAGTAAGAGAGTTATTCCTTTTTCTTTTTCTTTTTATTTAGTGAATGATTCATCAAACTCTTATACTCGAATTTGCTAGCCAAAAATCCAATAGGCACATGAAATGTTTTTATCCTTTCTGAAATACGACAATCTATATCTATTAAAAATAACCATCTCCAAGTTAAATATCACGTGTACATTGTTGTAATATGTTAAATTAAATCAGTTTTTAGACTTGAAACATACAGTTATCCTGATAAGGTTTTGAGAGTACCACGCGATAATCACTTTTGAATTCCTTCGAACGATAAATCATGTACAAATATTTGATTGCTTGTGTGCAACAACATTGGAGGATATATTAGTCTTTTAGAGTTCTTTTTTTTTTCTTTATCAGAATCGAACTCTTAAAATTGGTTTTGAAATCCAAAAAAAAAAACAAAGAACAAAGAACAAAAGCAAGAGGAATTCCCAATATTGTTCAAGGACTGGGCGTGAAAAATAATCTTGAAAATTCACTCATCTCCTCTAATATCATAAAAGAAAAGAAAAAAAAAATTTATTTTTAAATACTCAGCTACCAATTCTCAATCAAAATTAAGAAAAAAATGAAAAAGAGCATGACAAGTTGTGGAATAAGCCATTGTTTGTTTGGTGGAAGATGAATGATTTGAAAAATATTTTCCTAAAATTGATGGCTTTTATTGTTGGACTTGACGAGGTCTAACCCTTTTATATGGCTTATGGGTTCCATAATTTAATATTTGATATATGCCCAATTTAATTAAATATGTTATGGGTAATATATTTTTGACATCCAATTAGGCATGTAGAATCCATATCGTAAACCTTGATGGAAGGTTGAGATTTGGCAGTTTTAGGGTTGGTCCCATCACTCTTCTCTATATAAGGTTTCTCCGTGGTGGAAAATGTTTGCATCCCATTATCAGCTTTAGGAAGACTTTACTCTCATTGGATCAATAATGGTTTCCTTTGATTTGGGTAGGCCATAGTTATTAATTTGATATTATGTTCATGTGACTGAAAGATCTTATTATTCTAACATGTATCGCTTAAAATTTTTATTCAATGAAAAGTATTTCCATTATTGCCAATAATTTATGTCTAAATATTTTTATGGTTAATGAAAATATTTTTCCTACATTCATTCTTATAAGATATATATATGTGATCATTTTTAAGAAAATGATTTCCGAATCATTCATTTTTCATCAAAATAAACGGAACCTAAATAATAAAAGCTATTTCCCATCTATTCACCAATATAGACACACAAACGAAAGTCTTGCAAGGGGGTGTGCACGTTTGCGAATGTACAGTCAGCCTTTGGACAACGTATGATGAGGACGTAACACGGGAGAGGTACCTGTCATCCCTTGCCGTGCCAATTCATGATCATCAACCGTGGCAATCCCATCCACGTGAAGTGCCATCCCCTTCTGTTTCTCTCTCTCTCTCTCTCATTCGTTTTCTCGTGTTGGACCACGGAAATAGGGACGTTGGCGAGTATACTGGATACACGTAAGTCCAACGCATTTTGACTTTAAGGTCAAGCCTATCTTGCATAGAATCCAGCCAATCAAAAAGTGAAGATCAATTGGATTCAAATACCCTCGAAACGCCCGAAAGATTTCCATTGAAGTCATCTATCTATCGGACAAACTTATGGATAATGTCTACTGTCACTCTATGATTGGATAAGGAGCTCTGTCTCTGTCTCTCTCTCCCCCTCTCTCTTGGATTAGCAAATTCCATTCCAAGGTGGGCGATGGTCGGATGCTGGTGCGAGCCCCACCTTAGTACACAGTCATACCAGAATCACTTAGGACCATAGGCCACCTGTATCGTTCCTACTTACGGCTTTGAGATATTTTCGAACTCGGGGTGAGTAGTGGTCCAGATTCGCCCCGGAAATCGGCGGGAACCAACTTGCCCGGCTCGGTTTTAGATCGGTTCTATTGGCTTTAGTTGAATTTAGAATTGAGTTTAATAGTTCTCTTCTTTTCTTTTCTTTTTCTCCTGTTGTATAGCCAGTCAAGTGGTGTCCGAGCCAGTTTTCGTATATCTTGACTAGTCCATCTCTCTGAGCGTTTTTAAGGATGCATTCCTCTGTACCAGTCCAGTGTATTCAAAATTTTGCCACAAAGATGAGTAAACTCTCTAGCCATCTAGGCTAATACCTTGCTAATAATTGTATGTTTTTATTTGATAGACTGTTAATATATATAAGCAATCTTCCGGATAGTTCAGAGACAAATGACTTGGAGTATATGGCCTGACCAGTGAACGCAAAAATACTTCAAGACTCTATTTTTGTGGCATTTTCCAAACATCATACTCTATAAATATGATGGGGGTGCCTAGAATTGGCCTAAGCTAGATATACTTTTCTAGTACCGGGTTGACAAACAAATTTCTAGGGGGAAAAAAAAGCAATCCTAAACTCAATTTGTTTCTTTGGAAGATTCTTTCGCTTGATATTCTATCGAGATTTCTCGGAGTGCATTTTACATGGAGTTTATCTGTTGAATGGCACTAATTTTCTATTTACCATTGAATCCACATTTCTTCGTCCATTTGAGCTTCATTTATGTACTTATGTGTCTAGTTAATTACTTCACTATATGAAATTGCACAATGGGAAATGTTTTTGGAGAGGATTTGTCTCGATTTGGTCAATTCTACAGCAGAATAGTCACGAAATTAGGTGGTTCCCTTTTGAGTTTCAACCTTGGATACCCTGGACACATTTACTCTTAATTTATATAAAGATTGTTAGATGAAAACCTTTGTATCGGTAGTCATCCATTGCAATTATGTGGTGCCTCAAATTGATAATAGATAATGGGAAATCAAATTACTAAATACAGCTTTTTCAATATCTACATGCACACACGTTAGACTTTTGAACATAAATGGATTAATGAGGAGCATTTTGGTTATAAATAAGAACTGGTTTTTTTTTTTACCAGGAAAGCATGAATTTAAGAAAAATATCTTGGAATGCAAATCTAGATTTACGTATCTAACTTCATGCAAAAGATAGTAATGTTACATAACCGGAAGTACTTTGAATTTTGAAATACAATTTATGTATCATGATTCATAACTTTTTCCCTCCATCTTGTCGAGAGATATGGGAATAAAGATTCAATTCTTATTCTAAACAGTTACATATGTAGGCATAGAGTAGGAAATGAATATTTAGTCCAATAAGAACTAGAGCCTTAGTGGATTAGATTAAAATATTATACTATTGTTCTTTGAATTTTATAGTCGTTGTGAATATTGGCATATTACTCAGTCAATGACTGAAGTGATAAACCTGATCAGTGCTGAAAATTTGTGTTTTTCCATATTCAATAATGATGGATAGTATTATGGATAACTTTTATCTCATCCGGTGTTTGAGGTGATGTAAAAACCGGATATGTCCGTAATTGTCCGGTTATTAAACCCTAAGAATCGGTACATACAATTTGGAAATGCCCAGAAATTATACAACCAATGCGAGCCCCGCTTCGCCAGCCGTCACCATCTCTAACGCTAGCATTTGCCGGCCACCATGGGAGGACCAAGACTAAGGCAGTAGATCGTCGCCTCCGACCACCATTTGCGGCCATCCGAGGTCGTGTTGCCCGACCGGAGCTTTTCGATGATTCCTCCTCTCACCCTTTCAAGCCTCTTCTCTTCCTCTTCTTCATCTTAGCCTTTCCTCTCTCCTCTCTAGATTTCTTGCTTTCCCCATCACTACTCACCACCTCTGGAATCCTTATTCAGAGAGACAGATCTTCATTGCCGCCTAGAGAAGCGTAATGGAAGTCAATTGCTGGAGGCCAGGTTCCTTGGGATGCAGCTCATCAGCTCCATCTCCTAGCTCGCTTCCTCTCCCGATGCCCGGGAGAACACTGCCGCCATGCTCTTCAATTTTTCCATCATCACCAAGGAGGCCATGATGCCCACTCACGGCCTCCTCAACGCCATCTCCTACATCCTTGCCCACCATGGCTCCACCTCCACCCCTGACGCTGCGCCTAGCGGTGGCACGGTTCGCAGGGTGCGAAGAGAGCGAGGAGGCCTTCCAGAAGGTGTCATGAGTTGGGGTTTTGGCAGATTTATTGGACTTCATGACTGTCTTAAGCGTGGGATTTTTGATTCTATCCTAGATACGCCAAACATTTGATGGAATCTTCCACAATTTGGAACTCCACCTTATCCCATTCCATCTCAATCCTTGTTTGGATAACCAAATGCAGACTAAGAGAATTCATTTCGGACTGATATGCATGCAGAAATATCCGTGCAAAATTTTTTTAATGGAAGGAAAAGAAATGGGTCGGTACAGAAGTTTCCCCTCGCGAAAGCTTTTTAAAGAGTATTATTTTTCGGCAATTGCGGCCTTGTGAATCTGTGTACTCCCTCGGCCGTACAAATATGTGATGTCATTTTACATGGCTTGCCTCGCAGACATAGAACAAGCATCAGAAGTTCCTCTCATTATGAGCCAGTTGCTTTGGATAATATTGCAGTCGCAGAGCTAGTAACCACAATCTCTCCCTCAGCCGTACAAATATGTGATGTCATTTTACATGGCTTGCCTCGCAGACATAGAACAAGCATCAGAAGTTCCTCTCATTATGAACCAGTTGCTTTGGATAATATTGCAGTCGCAGAGCTAGTGACCACAATCTCTCTCTCTCTCTCTCTCTCTCGCTCGCTCTCCAAGGTGACAAAGTTCCACAATTTTCAGCAGTTTTCTCATTTTTGGATTAAAGGGTCTTGATTTCTATAGCTTCTCTTACATATTTAGAAATACTATTTTTTTATGGTCAGTCTCGATTAGTCTCGATTCGTTTTTGGCGCAAATAATCGCCTAATAACAAGGTAGAGAAACATAAGGGTTCAAATCATGACGCACTTCTTCTGTGCCTGGCTTTATGTTCATTTTCCTCGATTGTCTGTTGCAATTTTTTTCGTATGGCTCGGTTCCGCCATGATAGAAATACTAGGGGATATACTGAAAAGGCCCTTTGCTTGACCACTCTTTCTTTTGGAAACTATGCAGTCATATTAATCTGCAGGCCGAACCTCCAGCGAAGATTATCAGCTTTGGAAGAGTAAAGTGAGGAATCTAACTGGGGTACCAATTCATAGAATCACTATCTTACGGGTGGTCAATATCACCTGCCCCTTTTGATCAACTGCTCTCTTTAAAATGTTATGGGATGTTCCTTCCAAAGCATGTTAGTTCTTCAGACATGTATGTTATGCAACATGCTCATCTTTTTACCAACAAAAACTTAAGTAGACGAAGTTGGAATTTACTTGTTAAATGTGCCATCAATTCTTGCAGGCCACGGACCCAATTTGAGACGAAAATGAGAAAACTTTTGTGGTGAATCCATTTGCTCCATCAAGGGTTTTCGAGTGCTTTTCATCTTTCTCGTGTTTGTTCTGCTGCAACAGTGCACTAATGCCTTTCTCTCTCTTGCCTCATCGAAAGACTGATCGTGAAAGAAATTTATGTATCTCTACTCTACCTCTTTTCTCATCCAATTTCGGCTTTGTTTGTCTCACAAGAACCCAGATTTGATCATATACCTTGGGCAGATGATATTATACTAGAGTAATATTGCATGATGCAAAATGTTTGTGCATTGTTACATCCATTGTCTGTTGTGGTGATAAGATATGGTTTTTCAGTGAAACAGCATAAGATACACAATCAATGGCATAAGTATTTATATAATAGTATTGTGAATTTCTTTATCCCAACATATCACTCTTTAATTATACTGCTTAAGACACGGCGTATCCAGTTGGTCCAGTTATCAATCTGATGGAAGTGCAGAAAAATTCATTCATCAAAGACAAGATGGATTACTGCATTACACCAGAGCACAAGGAAACTAAAGATTTAACCAAAAAAAAAAAAGGAAACTAAAGAAAACACACGAATTGATAGGAATAACAGGAGAAAGGCTTTGGATAACGAGCGGATGTTAAAATATTGCGAACCCTGCATCTGTTAGGGTTCCTGACGATGATGTCGTACATGTGAACAGATCCAGGTATCAATCCGATTGAAGTGCAGAAAAATTCATTCATCAAAGACAAGATGAATTTCTGCATTACACCAGAACACAAGGAAACTAGGAAAACACACGAATAGATAGGAATAACAAGAGAAAGACTCTGGGTAGTGAGCAGAGGTTATTTATCACGAACCCTGAATATGTTAGGGTTCTTGACAACGATGTCGTACATGTGAACAGAGTTGAACTTGGAGAAGTCCCTAGGGAGAGAGATGAGATCGATGGAAGAGTGCTTGTGGAACTGCAAGAGGTCGGGGCCTGTGCCCGAGTACCGCTCCCACCCAAGGCCCCTCAGGATTCGCTCAAGTGACGAGTAAGACGAGACGACCTCGCCCGATGGCAAGTGCACTAAGGCCTTCCTCTGCCCGCCTTGATCCGCCTGACGGATCACACCATCCTTGAAATTCCAAACTCCCCCCATTCTCAAATTAACCGAATAGGGAGGGTATATCTAATGGTTTAAGAAAAGGGTTACAAGTGTTTGGCCTCTTCTCTTTTGGTGATTAATGGGGAGGAAGATGGAGAAGAGGGAAGTTCTTGTTGAGTCGTGGGTGTGAGAGCAAGGCAGGTAGCGAGAAGGGTATATATACTAGCAATGAGACTAATAGAAACAAAGGCAAAATTCAATCCTCTGAGCAAGAGTGGACTAATGAAGGAAGATAATGATGTAAATGTTTTGGATTTGGGGTATGGAATCAAGATATTGTGGCCCCCAAATTGGGGTCCTAGCATTGAGGGGGCACAAGGGGATGACATGGTGATTTAGAGAGAAACCCAAACGGGCAGAATCTCCCTCATGTTTGGGGGTGTGAGCTTTTGAGTTGGCTCCAGTGGGGGAATCTTGGGACAACTCCATGGCGTACTATGCTGAACTAGGCTGTGGTAACACCCCCACATACACATCACGAGATGTCCACGTGAAGGTCAGGGGTCTGAGGTTCTCTTCCAAAAGTGTTGGGTGGGTTTGGCAACTGAAAGCGCCAACATGGGGATTCATTTTTGCTGGTGGGACTCATCGTTTCCTACAAAAGTTGAAACCTTAAAGGTGGTATTAGTCCTTTACTAGTCAAATCACATGAAAGCTTTGGGCTTCTGTGGCTCCTAGCCATTGGCTTTTCACCCAGAAAAATCCCCAGAGAATAATAATTAAAAAAAAAAAAAAAAACAAAGAAAAAAAGACCTGTTGTGCAGAACTTACATTAAATGAAGACAAGAATCAGCTTAGCCTTGATTAAAATTATATTAACAAGGCTAACGATAGGATTCGAAACTTCGACCGTAGTGCCAACACATCAAACTATGCTCACGAGTCGCAAAGAATAATGATATTAGCACATGGTTGTGGAAAATTTGCAGGACGAGAAGATTATTTACAACAATTTAAGCAGCAAATACCTTTATAATTCTATCAAAATCAAGACAAGGAAAAGAACAAAACCACAAATATTAATAAGGAAACTTTATCAGATCTGGATAAGGTTTAAAGAGGAAAGGATATGATGATTCGATAAAGAAGCTATAAATCATACACCGAGGCTGACTATAAATGATTTATGTTTGTCCTTGAATGCTTTAAACATGTGGGAGCCAGCAAAATTTCCTGCTTTTATTTCCAGATCCATTCAATTAATTGTGGCTTTGGAGAGTTAAACGACCGAATTAGACCTCACATGAACATCTGGTCTGACGAGCAGCTTAATCAATCATTGGTGAGGGACATGGAGATCAAGATTTTGTTCCTAATTATTGGTATGATGGGAGTTCGAGTGACTAATGATCTACCCTAGCATAGCTCCTAAAAATGTGATCCACCAATCACCTACCAGCCCTCAGAGCTTCTGATCACAATTTTTGTTGATAATATCTGAGTCAATTTTAGAAATAATTGAGCCGGAATGTACCATTGTCAAAATGGACCACCAGTTCTAATCTCTCTCTCTCTCTCTCTAGGGTTGCAAGTCTGGAGTACAAATCTAGTTGCCCTAGAAGTGCAATGTTGCCCACATGGTGTCACATGGGATATATGGTCCTCCACCTAGACAGAAAAGGCCTTTTTCCCAGCAAGTCTTGTCCATACCATGATTAGCATGACCTCTGTCCTTTGATTGCTTACTTTTACTTTGTCAATGAGAGAGAGAGAGAGAGAGCCTATCCACTTGCATTGTGGCTTCACTGTATCCCAATTTTCTTTCATTTCTAACAATTACTTCCTCGGATGTTTTTAAATTCTAAAGAAGAATATTTCTAAAGAAAATGATCTGCTTTTCTTGGATTCGGTTGTCTCCTTCAAAAGAAAGACTGCAGTATTTTTCAATATTTATTATTAAAATGTTATGAAATACACTATTGAGAACAAAAAGACTTGAGTATAGTCCTGAGACCCTAGTGCTAGCTCCGGGTCCGCAACACGAGGATCCTGTGCTTTGGCCATTGGGGTCCTGGGAGCAAGCCAATAGCGTCCTAGTCCCAAGTGGTAGGGATCTGTGTCCAAGCACCGACAAGGGTCCTCGATTAGGGTGTCGAGTTCAGGCGTTGAAGATTTGTGTCCTAGAAGCCTGGGTCCTAGGTTCTAGCGGCTAGTGACTCACATTCTATGATCATGGACCGTGTCATACACCTAGAAACCTCGATCCAATCACTCGACATGGTCATACGTCAGTGGAGGTCAAGTCGTATTCCAGATAATGATTTCTTATTATTTAAAAAATCATTTTGCCGACTTTTAATATAATTCTTCACTAATCTATAAGGTAATCTATTGAGTCATTTTTTAAGAGATCAAATGCCAGCAAATAAGGAAAAGCCTTTCTTTGATGGTTAATTTTCCACAAAACAAATAGTGAGTCACGACAATTTCATTTTATCTCGTTAGGTTGTCTTATGATAGCTAGGGCATCTAAATGGTGACCTATATGACATTGGATACATGGGCCCTTGATTTTACCTAATAACTATCATTCCAAATGTGACATCTCTAAGTTTGAACTAGAACTAATTTTGTCGGTCAAGGGCAACGCCGCAACCGACGAAGCAGATGATCGAACATTGGACTTATTTTACAATCACCCCTTTTTAATACTATTTAAAACTCTAACTAATAAAAGAGAAGCATTAACATTTCAATGACTTAATACACATGTTCTTAGATAGATGCATGTTCATGCATCTAGCTAGCAACAAAATTCGATGCTATGTTCGCATCCTATCAATAGTCTTTTTAATTGGTCAAATACTAAGAAACAACACACCCTTCTATAGTTAAGACGTTTGTAAGACGGTATTTCAAATGATTCATACAAATATGACCATTATATTTAATTCATTTTCCACTCGACTTTTCAAACCTATTAAAAGAATACAACCTTTTAACCGTAGGTCAATTTTGGCATCCTTTAAGTTTCATTTTTTTTTTTTAAAAAAATCATTGTTTGAATTCCTGCGTCACGGCTTGACAATTGGCGACATGCTTGCCACAATATTTATTTACTTTGTTAAGTTTCTCTATCTATCCGATTAAAAATGAGTCAAATGTAAATAATAGGAGGAGTACTACATGATGAAAAAAAAGTGTAATTTCACAAAACTTCATACCTGATTTCCTTGGTTAATAATTATGCAAAAATGGAAACATTATGATTTTGGCTTGCCTTTAGCCATTTAACCTAAAAAAAGAAAGGAGGCGAATATTAAATGAGCCTTGCATTGCTATGTCCCACTTTTCCGAAAGGAGGAAAAAAAAAAAAACCAGTCGAAATAAATCTGTGAAATTTTCTTTTTTCAAAATGAATTCTTCTAAAAAAGTAATTCTCGACATAGATTCTCTCAAAACTACTTTCCAAACTAGATTTTTCACTATCACATCACGTTGAAGGATTGCCTCGTCATCATCATCCTTATCCTAGTCGCTTTTACTTCTATTCTAAAATTAGAAAATTAACGTTGACATTCTGCATAGGTTTTAGTCTTTAGAAATCCATCATAAATAATTAGAACCAGAAAATAAGTTGTACGGATTCAACCACCAAATTTAAACTCAATTCATTTGTTACTCCACAAACTTAGTCAGTTAGTGAGCTTAATAATCGATGTGCCCTATGTTGAATGTAATTACGAAGATTAGATAAAACTCTAAGAGTTCAGAACAAAGGTACGTTTCTATTAATATGTACGGTTTTACAGTTTGAATTTATAAATGGCTAAAAGTAAAATGAAACTAGTAGTAATAATAGAATTTTAAAAAATAGATGATTAAATTATATCTTATCTCCAAGAATAAAACTTTTATAATGGTTAGTATAACATTATCAATTCACTTTTTTAAGACAGAAAATATTTTCTAGCATTGGCAAACTATTGTCACTAAATTGAAAGATAATAAAGAAAATGAAAATCGAGAAACGACAAAGATCTATCTGCTACTTCATATAAAACTTATATATACAGTCTATATAACTTTAATCTAAATAAAAAATCTTAATAATTCAAGGAGAGATGCAAAAGTGATTGAGATCGGGAGTGTGGTTACTAGGCAGTAGGCAATATTCAAACTATAACGCATTGCGAAGTTTGATTTGGGGGAAAACGTCTCATCTAGATTTATCTGGAGAATCACTTGAGATTTATTTTGGAAATAATTAAAAAAGGGTCTCTATCAAGATGGCCTCAATTGAAATAGAAAGTAGTGCCAAGCCATATTTATTTCGATTTGGATTTATGGCCCACCCTATTGGTCACAAGAGATGAACCCACGTGGTAAAGAGGCATGAAGTTTGGCCTAATATGTATAAAAGAGTTTGTATATATATGTCCAAGAATACTTCCAAATTGATCACTAGAGCCTTCTATTAACTAGTTTTGACAGTAACAAGAGGGAAGCCTCTTGAAAAAAAAAAAAAAAAAAAAAAAAGGACAAAATGCGGTCACCAACATTTTCCAATATTGCCAAAATGTATTTAAAAAAAAAAAAAAAAAACACCCCTTTGCTTTTGTAGAGACAAGTGGACTCTTGGACCAGTACGCAATTTTGCTTGCTTGTACATTGACTAATAATTGCTAGTGGATAAGGAAATTTGCTTGGTACCTCCATTGACTAATAATTGCTAGTGGATAAGGAAATTTGCTTGGTATCTCCTCGGAGCTGGCGCTGTCAGTTGGCGCGTTAGAGGATTTTGAGGTCATATGTTCGGACGTCAGTAATTGTGTGCAAATTGCCATGTGCACCTAACTGGTTGGCAAAGCTTACAGCTTGTTCTCTATGCTTCCAAGTGGCTATGTGCACCTGTACTTGTGCGTCTGACTTGTTAAAAAATAAATAAATAAATAAAGTTTCCCTAGAATCAAGCCATAAAATCTGTATCTTAAAAGCAACAGTCGTATATTAACCTCTACGGTTGTGTTTTGTTATTTAGATATTTTCATCCTTTAAGATAAGATTGAATAAGATAAGGATAAAATTGATTCATGCTATTTTATGCACGGTTTTGTATGTCCAAATCTATATTATTTGAATGTGTGTTTTGGGCACATGGACAAAATTGGATTTTGAGTAAAATTTGGTAAACAATTATTGGAAATTTGACCACAAAAAAAAAAAAAAAGCACCTAGGCAAGGAATCTTGAATGAGTAGTGAACGGTGTTCACCCTTCACTGCCCAGGCCCGCCATGAGCAACTCTGCTTGCTTAGCTGCCGCTGCAGTTGCCGTTGTTGCCACCGCCACCGCCACTACCACATGGTGGTGATGACCTACTTGCAATGGTCGGACATAATCATTCCAAGAGTGAAACCACTAATTGAAAGACCAAATCTCATATCTGAGGGAGCATATTGAGAGAGACCTTGTCCAAGTCGCCATCGTTCAGTGATGAGATCATGTAGTGATGGCCACACGACCAGCAATAGATCATAGCTTTACATAGATATGTGATTTGTAACTTGTGACGATGGTTGCGTTGCCCGCTTGATAAGTAAGGGTTGCGGTGGGTGAGGGCATGCCAATGCAACGCCATTCCTTTTGCTGCTGGCTCCAGTCCAAAACCTCTCTCTCTCTCTTTTCTTAATCCTTCAATTTCCTATTTTTACTCTGACGCAAATTGAGGTTGAAGAAATTGAAGAAGTTTGTATTCTATGCACTTCGGCTTGTAATCTTTACATGTAAAGTGTTCATTATATAGTACAAAAAAGGAACAATTAAAGGAAAGAATATCTCCTAGACAAGTCATATGGAATCAGTTCTACTCCTAAATTGATCCATTCAAACAATTATACTGCAAGACCAATTTAGTGTATCGATCACAATTCGAACTAATTTGTCATTTCTCAAGCATATCTTCCAACACTCCTCTTTAAGCTAACGGCTTATGTATATGTCCAAGACACCTAACTTGTTTAATAGACATGTGGTGTGTTTGACATAGAGGCTTGGTGAAAATATTTACAGGCGGTTATGTGGTTCTAATTCCTCTTGTCTCGATTATCCCTTCTTAGATCTTGTATTGAGTGAAGTGACAATTAACTTATAGATGCTTCATTCTTTCATGTACTGTGAGATTTGTCATAAGTTTAAGTGCTACATCATTGCCACAAAATAGTATGGTTGGTCCTTTAACTTGTAACCCAAGGTCTAGAAGTAGGCCTCATATCTATATTATTTCACAAATAGTTTTGGCCATAGCTCGATATTCAACTTTGCTTGATGACAAGGATATGGTGGACTGCTTTTTTGTTTTCCATGAAAGCAACGATTCCCCAAGTTTAATGTAGAAAGCATTGATAGATCTTTGGCTGTCGCATAATCCTTGTCATAGTAAGCTATCACCTCCACTTTACAACTTCGGCATAGAAGTAGCCCAAGTCCTAAGCATTTTTTCAAGTACTTCACAACTTTTAAAGCGACATACATGTGAAACTATCTTGGATTATGCATGAACTGACATAACATATGTTGGGTATGGTCATGGTGAAGTATGTTGACACATAATTTTAAGTCGACATGTCATAAAATGTAAAAACTTCGAGATTAAGATTTCCATTGTGATGGAACCCAATTCTCGAGTAAAAAGTATCACTTTTTATTTCTTTTTCATTGGCCTTTCATTTATGGATAATTTTCTAACTATTCTCATAAAAAAAACCCAAAAAGTAAAAAGTTGACTTTTTGATAACATCCTTTGAGTAAAAGTCAACCCTAAGTGAAAATAAAAAGTTTCCAATTGGTCACAATTTCACTTTGGCCACAATAGTTTTCAAAAAATTCTAATTTTTTGTCATAAAATTTAATTTTTTTAGTGATAAGTTACTAAAGGGTTGAGTTTTGATCAAATATTTGATCAAAAAAATTGAAAAATGTAAAAATGGAAAAGTCATCTCATTTTACCTTTAATTTGACTTTGTCATTGAAAATTTTACAAAAATCGATTAAGAACCTCATTTTCCAAATTTTTCGATTTTATGTTCAAAATCGATCAAACATAAAATTATTTTATTTCTTGTTGTATTTTGTCTTAACTTCTTTTACAACATTTGATTTAGAAATGATCTAGAAGTCATTTCAAGATTATCTGCGCGACCATTTCGGTGATTTGGCTTATATAGGCAAAACTTGCCGTTTTCAGCCCTAATTAGGGGTTCCGATTGGTTCTTCATGGTATGAGAGTTATCATTATCTTAAATCAACAAATTTTCTCAAACTGAATTCAAATCCATGGTCAATTTTGGCAAATTCACTTGGGAAATTACTAATTTGATGGATTTAGCTTACTTGAACTTTGGAAATTCAAGCTAATGAACTTCAATTGGTGCAATTCAAGTTGGCCCATTCTAGACTAAGCTTTAATTTGATAAATTGAGGTTTAATTCCATCATTGGCTCTCGATTGAATTTCGACATAAAGTTCATACTATTATTCTAGTTCAATTTCGATGCATTAAGCCATCATGAACATGGATAATTGAACCTATTGACATCTTGTTATATCAATTAAAGTCAATTTCAATTAATTTGGTTTTTGAGGACGAGAATTGCACAAATTACGCTGATTGGCTAGGAATTATAAATTTGCGAACCCATTTAATTTAATCATGATTTTCAATATTTTTGAAGTGATTAAGCCAATTAAAATCAATTGAAATGTTTTTAAGAGATTTGATTGGTCTAATTTTAATGAATTCGGACTATTTCCTTTTGAATTAGCCCATTCTCCTTCTAATCAAATGAATTCTTTCTAGGGACCTAATTGCACACAATTTTGGAAAAAATCGGCCAAAACCAACCTAGACTAGCCAAATCGATCAAAACCAATTTAGATCGGTCCAACTAACCTCTGGCGAGAAATGGCTAGCTCAGCCATTTTCTAGCGACGTTCCAGTGGCCGGTGGTTGATGACCACCCCCCACTAGCCAACATCATAGCCGACTCTCCTATACCCCTCTTACACAAAAATTATGGAATTACCCTCTTGGTGAATTAACTAGATTGCCCCAACGTGTCATGTCACTGATCCTAATAATTAAGGTTAGGCCAATTAGGAAACGTGCTTAGGGATTAAGTATTAAATCTCAGCCATTCATCTTTGATTAATCATAATCATTCGTCTAGACATGTCATTGATCCATGTGATTATTCTTAAACCAATAAGATTAAGTCTTGATAAAGAAGGAACAGTATGAGGCCTTCCAAATAGAGGGGGGCTGCATAATTTCATATTCAACTTCTCTCTCTCTCTCTCTCTCTCTCTCTCTCTACCGCACCTCCTCATCGCCGATCACCCCCACGTTGGTGCCCCCACTGGCGAATCACCACCACCTCGGAGACTATTGACAAACCTTCGAGCCAACTGTGACCATCGACCAGCCTAACAGTTGTCGGCAAGCCTTCGATCTGCCACTTTCTCTCCTTGGCTACAATACCAAGTTCGGCGCCAGTAGAGAGATTCCGCGGTTCATGGCTTTCATTCAGCGTCCGACGATCCCCGAGGAGGTCCGGGCCTCGCAAGGTGGTCCTCAGCCACTCCTCAAGCCTCCACGACTTGATTTTAGCTAGATTCGAGCCGAACTTCACCTAAACCGCTAAACTCAATCTATTGTTCTTAGTTTGCGGCTTTGCATTTGATTCAAAATTGAAGTTTCGTCCTGTGATTTAGATTTTCAAGGAGCTATTCCAGTCATTTCTCGAAGTTCATAAGTGGCCGGCTTAGCTTATTTGAGCTTGAAGAACAATCACAATAAGGTAAACCCGCTTGGATGGTGAATTCGATAAAGCGAGGTTGCAACAAGTAACGGGTGCTAAGATTCGTACTTTGGGTTGTGATCTATGTGTAGATGAATGATAGGAATGATTGAGGATAATTTTTGATGATATGGTGAGGTTTGTTGATGAGAATATGGCTTAATGATGCATTTTTTATGGTTTTATAAAAATTGAAATTCTGATCTAACTAACCTGATTGATGATTAAAATGATCTATTAGATGAGGTAATTTAGCTTCCATGCCTCACTGAGATTTGAAATAGATCCGACAAGATATCTAACAACATATCATATCTAAGATTTGGTTGTCATTTGCCTTATCGAATGATCGTTGCAATATCGTCGTTTGATTCTGGAAATTCGGATGACAGATTGGACTCATTTGCTTAACATTTTCAATTGAGCTTGTAGATGACTTTAATTGTCTTTGATGCCTTATAATGATTTGTAGAGAATTTCATGATGTTTATGTGGACATCTTGTTTGTTAGATTGGGCCTTTGTTTGCTATGTCTAGTGATTTTTACAAAATTGTAGGTAGATCAACAAGTAGTTCATGTGTTGTTTCAATGTTTTGTTCCAACTAATGATTGTTGTTTGTCAATTTTTTGTGATTTTTTTTTAAGTCAGTGCTTTCACAAAAAAAAAAAAAAAAACTTGGAACACATGAATCTGTGATATATCAAAATTTCATAATTTTTTTTCATGTCATTTAGATAGGTCGAGCATCAATAAATCATTCATGTACTAATTTGCAAAATAGGGTTTCAAACCAATCTCTTCATATTCTGCGTTTTTTATAAATTCATAGAATCAAAATCAAGAGTAGGTTTCTTCAAAATAGGGTTTCAAACCAATCTCTTCATGTTCTGTGTGACATACATACGTACAACATGTAGAAATTTCGAAAGTTTTGAAATTCATTTGGTTAGGATGATTGCCTTTGAACCATACATATTCCATTTTGTAAAGTTCAGCTCACTGATTTTGCTGTTTTTATTATTTGGTCTTGAGCAAATGCATTTAGATTCAAGAATCGGTTTCTTCATGAAAGTTGTCGGTGTTAGCATGTTTTGTATGCCATAAAATTTTCATGGAAATCTCACATCATTAGATAGGCATGAATAGATTGTCATTGTGTAATGCCTTATTTGTGACTTTTGCTGTTATTGGCCTTCTTGAATGTCGTTCATCATGATATGATATGTGACATGTGCAATTTGTGGATCAGATGAGATTTATTAATTTGGTGAAAGAGGCTTAGAATTGAATAGGTGTCCTTCTATAATGCTAATTTTGCTAAATGACTGATGTTTGTTCATTGATTTTTGTAAATTCATGTGTTGACAATTTGACAAACTGAAATTTATTATAAAAAAATTTCATGAAATAAAATATGATTTGCTATTTTTGTCAACCCTCTTAAAGTTGCAGCCATTGCTAAATTTCATTTTCCAAAACTGATCTTTGTGGGAAGAAGTATATCCCAAGTGCCAAAACTTGGCACGAATGGATATTTAAGTGCCAAAAATTAGGAAAGTAACACTTAAATGCCATCTACAGCGAACCTCGCCGGAAATCTTACATAGCAATTTTTTATTATTCTTTTTTACCTACGTGGCTTGCCGGAGAACTGACTTAGCAAAGAAATACAAAAACGACGTCGTTTTGAAGCGGATTTGAATTTGAATTTAATTTAATTATAAAAAATTAACTAAAATTAAATAAATTAATAAATTAAAAAGGGGGAAGAGGAAGAAGGTGGCTAGGGCCCGGCGACCCCAGTCGACGCTTCCCCCACCTTTGTCTAGGGGTGAGCATGGTCCGGGTTGGTCCGGGCCACCCCCTAACCCTAGGACCAACCCGCACAAAGACGTGTCCTCAATTTTTAGGATCGAGGACATACCCTATTGAGCTTGGGACCAAGGACAAGGACCCCAATGGGTTCGGTCCGCCTAGGGTCAACCGGGACCGATCGATAATTTTTTTCGTCTTAATTTTTATATTCCCTAAAAAAGCAAACCCACAAATTCAAATTATACATCCATCGACAATGCGACATTATGCAACTAAACTATAAATATCAATACATATTTAGCAAATTTAAGATGACACAATAATAGAAATTTCATACGTGCTAACCGCTCATTGAGATATGGGACAAGATGGAAAGTTATTGTAATCATCTATCTTTAATATTCATAACACCATATGCAAAAGCGTTTTCCTGCATTTGATCATGTAGAATCCACTCAACCAAAAAATGAGTTTCACACCACTTGACTAGCATTTGATCATGTAGAGTCCACTCAACCAAAAAATTTGCTTCACACCACTTGACTAGCAAATCACCGTAGCGACTGCAGTACTACTCTACTCTTCAAAAACTTCTACCATTTGACACAAATTGAAAAGCAAAGTGTAGGTGAAATTCATTAGTAAAATACAATTAAACCATAAAAAGTTCAAAATACTTAATATAAATCATGAATATATAACTTCACATCTTACTAATTCACTTGAACTTCTAAATACCTGAAAACAAAACAAACAACACATAATTAATACTCAACAAAAGTTTTAAATTGAAATTGCTATTACTACTATTGATAGAACATGTCAATATAATATAATATAATGACATTTTACTTAAGTTTGAATATATAAAAGAATTATAAATAATATAATATAATATAATATAATATACGGGGTTGGTCCAGGTTGGACCAACCTAAAACTCTGGGACCGGGACCAACTCAAGACAGGTGTTGGTCCCGAAATTTCAGGACCAAAGACGACCCAGTCCCTTTGGGAACCTCCCCGGGGACCGGTAGGGTTGGGCCGGTCTAGGGTCGGGCTGTCGACCCTAGACCGCTGCTCACCCCTACCTTTGTCGGTCCTTCCCGGTGATGGCGGGGAGGCGGCGACGGTGAGGGCTCAACCCTCAACTATGTGCCTCCTCCCTTCCTTTAAAAAAAAAAAAAATGTTTTAAATAAATTTTGTTTTAAATTTAATTAAATTAATTTTTATATTAATTATTTATCACATCAGAAGCAAAACAACGTTATTTTTGCATTTTTCTAATCGCGTCATTGTGTAAAATGACATCGTTTTGCACTTACCTCACCAAAAAATCGCAACGTCAACATTTTGGCCGGATTTTCTTGCCGTTGGCACTTAAGTGATCAATTTTACTCTAATTTTGGCATTTAAGTATCACTTTCTTAACTTTTGGCATATCCATCCATGCCAAGTTTTGGCATTCCAAGTGTTTAGCACTCAATCTTTGTGCATTGTTTGAGTTTTTATAAATTCATATGGCACAAATCATTGAATGCATGCTTCACGAAAGTTTCAAAAAACTTTTTAATCTTTTATTTGGCATTAGATTCGTTAAGTTTGAAATTCTTTATGGTTTTCAAAAGAAAGTTTGATCAAAGTGCCGTTAATTACGCACCCAAGTTCTCATTGGACACCCAAAGGTATTTCACAACTTTAACGAAATCAATGACCTTTTATGAAAATTATCACAACCCAAAAGTTTTATACATTGATCTAAGCTTTCTTTTGATATCAAGTTTGTCAGAATCAAATCATATTTGATGGTTCAAAGGACCCAATCAGTGCGCTGACATTATTCGCACCCTGGTCTTGGAATTTATTTTCCAAGAACATCCAACCTGTCTCAAAATTTAAAAAAACTTAATGTCCTTGTTTGGTATCACTCGTAACTTGAAAACTTTCTTTTAAAGACTGAATTGCAATTTTAAAAACTCATGTCCTTGATTACAATTTTTCAAAATTTGTGCCCTTGCTTGCAATTTCTAAAAATTTATATCCTAGATTACAAATCTTTAAAAAATTTAATCCTTTGTCGCGACCTACTCCTTGGGGGGAGGGAATAGGTATAGGAGGTATTGCCTAAAAGACAGGCCTATGGCCCATGATTAGGCTTGAGCTCTCTCAAGCCCATATCTCGCGCGGATACTTTTAAGAATTCTGCAAAAAGGAGTGCCACTAGCCTATTGGAATCAGTTAGAAACCAAACGAGATATAGTAGTGTATCTCACTTCCTACGCAACCAGAGAATCTAGAGTTGGGGACTTGATTACACTAATTGTCCAATTGGTGCCATTTCGGTACCTAATATTGTTCATTTAAAAAAAAATATTTTTATCAGGCAATTTGAATTGATTTTGGGCATATCTGCTAACACGTGAAGTGATCATGCAGGTACACGGTCATCAACATAATAATCGACAATCAAAGAAAGCATTAAATGCACATCATGGGATAGCAAAAATTTAACATTAATGAAGATAAATACTAAACATACCAAAATTGCACAATTAAGGATATTCGTCCTTAAGACAGCTAAAACCTCTTGAGCAAGATTCTAAATTGAAAGATTTCCATTTTTTTTTAGAGAAAATAAACCAAGAGATTAATTTTAACATTTTTGAATATATTTTTAATTTTTTAGAGTTTTTTTAAAATTTTTTATTTTTGATTTTTTTTTAAAATCTTTGATTTTTTAATATTTTTTAATATTTAATATAATTATATTAAGGAAAACGGGTTCGGATCGGGTAAACCCAATTTGGCCCGCTGATCCAATCCGAGCCCAAGTCCGACCCACGTCGGATAAAAAAAGATTTCTCTTTTTTTTTTTAGTTTAGTTTTTTTTTTAAGAAAAAAATATATTTTTTTCCTCTTTTTTTTTTCTTTTTAGTCTTATCCCTATTTTATCTTTTCTGCTGCTCCATCTTCTGCTCAATGGTCCTTCCCGAAGCCACTTTTTGCCGTTTTATAGTTTTCTATTTTTTCCTTGTTTTACTTTTTTTCTTATTCTTCACTTTTCTTTTTCTTTTGCTTTTTTATTTGTCTTTTCCCATGGTCTTCTTACCAACGAATTTTTTTTCTCCGCCAGAAGCCTCCTCCTTCTGCACCATACATCAACGCCGGCCGAAGCAACCAGCGTCGACCGCCGGACCACTGCCGCCCACCGGTCATCCCCCTCGACCGGCGCCGGCCATCGCCGGCTACCTATTCCGGCGACCACTAACCCATTTCCGACGCGACGAGAAGTTTCGTCAATTCAAATACATGCAAATATCTCGCGCAAACCGCTCGAAAACACAATGAATACAGCCAAGGCAACAAGGATTCAGCAAGCACGGGGGCAAAAATGAGTCGGTCCGGTGTTAAAATGCAGGCTACTCTTCGGTTTTCTTTAAGGCATTTTGTCGAGCACATGGTCTGCACTAATGAAATGAGAAGGTTTTCCCTCGATCGAAACTCAAATCGAGCTTAGGCTTCTAAATGAGCATACTAGCACGCACAGAAACATCAATGGAGGGTCAATGGGACCGAAGCTCGCTTGAACTGGTCAGCCGCGAGTCCCGATCCGACGCCTTACAAAAATGGAGCATACATGAGCAGAGAAGACCTACTTGGTTCAACGAGAAGAGCTGCGACGGACAGCAACTCACGAACGGACGACCGATGGCAGCCAAAACCCTCCTTTGACTTCACTCTTCGGATATCTCTCGCTTCAATCTCCCTCTCAGTTCTCTTGGTGCTTCCGTTCTCCCCCTTGCTCCCCTTTTGAGGGCATCGGCCAGTGCGCATGGCTTCTGCCATCACCAACTCATTAGTCGGTCTGGCCCCGACCCACGGAACGTGCTGCCCTCTGCCGCTTGCCATTCGTTTCCTCTCTCTGACTTGTACGCCTTTTTTTTTTTTTTTTTGCAGAGCGTGACCAGCATGAGGAGGAAGATGACTAGCACGCGGGCTGGGCTTATAGAAAAGTAAATGAAGCTGGGCTTGGCCCAAGCAAAAAAGACATACAAAGGAGAGGAGAAAAGAGAAGGATCGGACCAAGCCCGATCCGCCTTCTTTTTTTTTACATTGTTAGATTTACTAATTAGTGATAGTTATGTAAATGCTCCTAATATCTATGCGTAATGGATTTTAATGAAAGCTATTTGTTTTACTCTTTGCTTCCTCATTTTTTTAGTGACTAATTCCTAATATTGTATGTGATTAAGTCCTAAATAAAATAGTAAAATCTAGGTGTCAACATCCTTTTGGTTTTCTTTCTTGTGTGTATACTTGAATTTTTATGTTTGCCTTGATCGTGCAAGTGACCCATTTCAGTTCACTTTCATTAGTTGATTGATTGAGAACCAAGGTCTTATGACGTAAGTGCATGAGTTTATGTTTCTTTTGCATGTGTTTTCTAGATGAACGGCCTAGGACTGATGCATGTACATGAGGTAAACCAAAGGGACACACTTAGACATAAGGGATGGCCAAATACCGATGGCTAAAAACAATCAATTAGTGGTTATAGGATGGCTCGAAATGCATGAATATCAAAGGCCAATCCCTAAGCCATGCCTTGTGTTTTGAATTGCTTTAGAATGTTTGCACTTGTTTAATTGTATTTGATTGCCCCCTTGATTGCTATTTTAGCATTAATTAGTATGAGACTAGTTCCAAAGGTGACCCTTGGAAAAGGTGATTATAGGGACTTGAAGAGAGTGGAATAGCCAATGTCCAATTTGGTTTTGATAATTTATATCAATTCATTTCTCGATATATGTCTTGGGCTTCCCTTTATGTTGTATAAATTATCGACGAGTTGCGGGTTTATTTTCTTTCTTACACTTGGAATAATCATCTCTATGATTATCTTGGTGTTTATTTCTCGCAATACAATTTGAATTTACTCGATTGATTTTTTCTTTCATTTCAATAGTTTAAATAGAATCACACGAACGGACCATCCATATGTGATAACTTAGTATCAAAATTTGAACTTTCTTGAAAAAGTAAAAAGACCGCTTGATCACTTTAGATAACAACCATATTCATAGGTATCGAAAGGACGCCAATAGAAATCTTTAGTATAACCCAAATCGCCGAACCCATGAAATCTCTAGTTTCATGGAAATCAAGGGTGGCCTCTTAGCCCTTGATTGGGTTTCTAGCCGACCCCCAACAAAGAGGCTAGTGGTGACTTCTAGAAAATGTTTTTAGGTTGCCTAAGAACTTCTAATGAACCATTATCATGCGAAGCATGAGTTTGAGAGGACTCGAGTTTGTAAATTGACAACACGATTGCAATGTTAGCAAATTGGGAATTCATTTGAAACTGTCGTTCGTATGTACTATTCGGATTATACATCCGTTTGCAAGGTTGAATGGTTTTTTATTTGAGATCCATTTGCATGTACCATTCGGATTGACTTTACAAACCAATGCTTTTAAACTTATTCCATGGGATCAAAAGCCCGGAGAGGTAGATCGCAATAAGGTAGATTAGCTTTGCAATGAGTCTCTCATAGCTTGATGGGTCTTTGAGTAATGGATCATCATTGGGATAATAATCCTACATCATAATCAACCATGGTCAACTTGGCATTCTACTCGATGAGAATAATAGCTGGTTTGCATCTTGATAAGCTTGCTTATGATGTAATTTCCAATACAAATTTCCATTGGCTAAGAGGGATTCCTTGGTCTAATCGAGCAATCTCAATCCCTAAGGGAATGTTTGGGTGATCCCAAATCCTTAATGTGGAAAGTGGAATGCATGGGTTCTTTAAAACTCTTAATGTTAGATTCATCATTTCCCATAATTATGGCATCAAAATATATTACTAAATAGATAGATACATACCTTTTGTTCATGTGAATAGTGCATAATCATATTTGGACTGTTTGAAGCTTGTAGTTGTAAGTGTACTAGTAAACTTGGCATACTCAGGAAGCTTGTTTGAGACCATATAGGAATTTACAAAGGGACATACTCTATACTCCCCCATCTCCTTAATTTTTACAAAAGATCCATATAAATTTATTCGTCTAAGTCACCATGAAGGAAGGCATTGTAAACATCCATTTGATGTAGTGGCTAGTCATAAAAAGTGATAATCGAAAAGAAGGAATTAGTTGTAACATTCTTTATTGCTCAAGAGAAAGTTTTATGGTATTCGAGACCCTCTTATTGTATGAAACCTTTAGTCACTAAGCGAGCCTTGTATCACTCAATGGAGCCATCTGCTCCTTATTTAATCTTGTATACCACTTGCAGCCAATCGGTTTACAATGAGGTGATAGTGATACAATGTTTGAAGTATGATTTTCCATCAACACATGCAATTTTGCCTCCATAGCCCCTTGTCAATGTGGGTCACTACCTCATTATAGCAAGAAGGTTCTTGTTCCTTGGATAAACGACTAATACAACATATATGTTCCGACAAGAGTTAATAAAAGGAAACATATGATGAAATGGGATAACGAGTACCTGGTGAATTTAAGGTAGTACAAACATAGTCTTTAGTCTAAGTGGATGGACAAGTAATACAGCCTGAATGTTGTGGTGGATCATGCTTAGGCATGGAAGATGCTGACTCATCTGTAATAAGCATAAGGAGACATCATTGATGAAGGACTGGTAATCTCTTCGGTTGATGTAGTAGGGTGCTCAATCGATAGGCTCAAGTCCGATGTGGGAGTAGACATAGTAGGGTGCTCAATCGAGAGGCTCAAGTTCGATGTGGGAGTAGAGATCTCATCATATATTGGAGGTGACGCTAGAGATGATGTCGAATGTTCTCAAGGTGCAATGAGAATATATGGTTGACCACGAGACACATCCTCTTAAGATAGAAATCAATGAGAAGTAATCATTGTGCTAGAATGTTTAGGCAAAGACATTTCACCATGAAAAAGAATATCTACGCTCACAAATAAATCACCTGTCGAAGGTTCAAAAACACAATATTCCTTTTGGAGACTCAGGTATCTCAAGGATATGCATCAATGGCCGCGGGACCCCATACTGTCCCGAGAGCCTACAATAGTAATGTAACATAATCAACAAAGACTTTCAAGTGATGAAACTCCGGTTTCTTCCCAAAAAGTAGTTCAAAGGGAGTTCGTTCGCCAAGAACCTGAGTTAGCATGTTATTAATAAGGTAAGCTGCCGTAACTATACATGCTCATTTTCAATCCAAAAAAGCCATTAGCTTAAAATGTTAAAGCCCATTTTTCTTCAATAGAGAGAGAAAGGGCACAGATCGTATTCGACAGTATCTCTTCACCATCGGCGGCGGTAGTAAGACCTTCCACCTCAGCAAATCTGACCTAGACAGGCTCGTCGAGAAGTCCATCTTCTCAGGAAAGGTTTGCCTGTCTTCGTCTACCAGGCCGGTGGGGAACAACCTGTGGAGTCAGCCCTAGGAGGCTTCAGGGGAAGGGTCTTGTCAATGCCAAGTTCAGGCCTGCGTATCCCACAACGGGTGGATCGACGTTTGCAAGCAGAAGAAGGGATCTTCATCAGTTCAATTCCCACTTGATTGTGTAGGCAGAGCTCGACCCTCAGTTCTTATTCCAGTTCAACGGAGAGTTTAAGTGTAGCCCTCGGGTTTTTCCAAATCCAAGGCCACATTAGGCTTCTTCACTTGCAAGTCCAGCTTCAGATCCAACAATGGCACCCTCAGCGATCGAGGTCAATCTCCATTTCTCTCTACTAGGGGTAAAGGGATGTCTATTTCGTACCTAGCAAAGGCAGGGGCGGATTGCATTTCCGTTTTTTCTTAATTTTAATTATTTTAAATTTGCCAAATCATAATTTTAATTTTTTTTTATTTGAAATTTGAATGGTGTATTATACATAGAGAAAAATGACATAAAGGGTGACCAACCTTTGGTCCAATGTGCAATATTATCCATGGACTTTCAATTTGTTAAATATAATTTATGAACTATTGATGAATGTTCAATTTAGTTTCTAAACTATATGAAAATATTTAAAATCGTCTTTTCATTAATTCAAATTAATAGAATTTACTGATATGACCTCAAATTTATTACTTTTGAACAGTAGCCAACCAAAAAAAAAAGAAAAGAAGTTACACATGGATAATCCAAATAAGTTATTTATCTTAAATCAAGATATAATAATTCACGTCATCAAACAATGATGGACATGTTAACACCCTAATTTTTTTTCCTTTTTTGGAGTAGATGGATAAAAGCATGGGCTTGTTGAATGTGGAATAATGTCTAATTTGTCGTTTGAGAAAATCAAAAAACTACATGAAATATTTATCAATAGTTCATGAACCATATTGAGTAAATTAAAAGTTTAGAGATGACATTGCACACTAAACAAAAATTCAGGAATCATCTGTATTGTTTTCCCTTATACATATGTCGAGGGTACGAAAACTCAGCCTAAGAAAAACGGAATTGAGTATTCTCAAATGAAATTAGGCATAGATCTGTTCGAGTTACATGATAGCTGAAACGATCTCCTTGGATGGGGAAGCACTGGGGTTCATCGCTCTTGTGATGCCAACCAACCTCAACATGATGAAATAAAAGATGATATTGCAGGGATCGAAGCAACTGTAGTAACGGCCGACGCGATAGCGGTGCACTGAATGCACACGAACTACTCGATCACGTTCGTGTGCCCCGTTAGGGCCATTACCTGCCACCAAAGTGCAGCAACTTGTTTCGTAGAGAGAATGTTGTGAACTCTCTCGGTCGAGTTTCGGATCACTCCTTATCGAACTTCAATTACATGCAGAGGAACATCTTCTAATCGGGCAGGCGCGGTACTTCGGCATGTAGGATTCACTCGGCGGACCGACATTATCAACGCCATTTCGCATCCTCAATCTGTTCTCGAGTTCATTGTCGGTATCATAGAAGTAAAGCTGGGAATGACATAGACCACTTTCCGATGGCAAGAGCGAAGGAAGATCGACATAAGCTTGGCCTTCTACATCACATTTTCCAGAAAAAGCAAGCTGTTGATCTGATCATACCGCCAAAAAAGTGAAAGAAAATGTGCTGTTAGAAGCTCACATAGGCCTCCTAAAGTTACTTACCTCTTCACTATTTGGGGTAAACAAGTCAAACAGTTGCGTAGGGGTGTCAAAAATATCCGAATCGAAACAAAAATTTTGAATCATTTTAATTTGGGTAATAAGTAAAGGAATTTAGGTAGTTTGACGGTTCAATTTGGACTTAGTTTCATGAAAATTCGAACTGAACTGAATCGAATTGTTGACATCCATGTGTTGGAAATGAAAGCAAAGATATATCTCCATCGCCTATAAATCAGAATAAAATTATTGTGATAAAGAAATTCATTTGGTTTAATATTTTAATAATATGTATAAGGACAAAGTTCATGAGCTTTACATTTTTCTTATACGACTTCAACAATTCAAATGTTTGAGTTTAAACTTGAAAAAATAAATAAATAGAAAGAATATTTGGGCATATTCTAAAATGATATAGTTTATTTTGAAAAAAATAAATTAGATAATTCAAGGACATCCATTTAATTTACAATGAGGTGCCCTTATTTATTTATATATAGGATTCCAAGTATAGCCTATTTTGGTTTACTTATTATTTTACAACATGGCTAATTTTCACTTTATTTTAATATATTTGAACCCAATTAATTATAGTAAAAAGTTAAAATATATAGATTTATCAAAGTGAAATAGGAACACTATATTTTTTAATATTTTAAGTACGGCTTATAGAAATAATAGAGTAACCTCCATTTTAAAGATACCGGTTTTTTTTTTTTTTTTTTAGTAAATATGTTATTGTTGGTTAAAACATAATCAATATTATTTTGATTTAGTGTATTAAAAATTACAGTGATCAAATAAATTCACGTAGTTTGAAAAATGTATAAATTTTAATAAAGTTATAGCTATTTATAAAGCAGTTTATAAAATCTCTTTTTTTCAATTGCAAAGAAACTAAATGGAATGAGTAACTCCAGCTACTTTGACATGACATATTATATCTCAAACTTACAATAAAATGTTTAAGGTAAAAGAAGATCCAATCTCGATTTATTTAAAACACATAGCATTCCGTGTTATATATAATATCAATTTCTATAGTCTTATTTCATACATAAATTCCATCATTGGAGGTTCAAAATTTTTTTTTCTTATTTATTTTCCATGTGATTAGGAAATATAGAATTCTTGAAAAATTCCAAATAAGGACATAAAATGTTATCATTTTCTTAAATAATGGCTTAAATAGATTTTATTTCAAATAAGGGCAAGAAGTGTATTTATTTTCTCAAATAAGAATTTAAAGTGGATTTTATTTCAAATAAGGATATGAAAGTGGTTAGTTAGTTTTGAATCCCAAAGGCGTCATTAAAGATTCTTACCTGGAGTACTGTGGTGGTGGGTTCTGCAGTCGCTCCCCCAAGGTTTGTTCGCCGACTGTCGGCTTACGAGGTTCCTTGAGTTATCAAAAAAAAAAAAAAGTGATTAGTTAGTTTCAAAGAAGCATTTGACACTTTTGTCCTTTACTTTAAAAAAAAAAATCCATATTTTCTTTTTTTTTTTCCTTTTTTTGATTTCTGCTTCTTTCTTCATTGCTGGCTAATTTCAAGTGATAATTAGCCACCAACAATGGTTGGAGAGGGCTGTATGAGAGTCACCCTCACTTGATCTAGCAAGGCAACCCTCACCTTAGATGAGACTGCCTTACCAACCATAAGCAAGGCCAACCCTTGTTAGATCTAGCGAGTGAGGCGAACCTTGCCTCACGTGAGGCTAACCTTAAAAGCCATAAGTGAGGGTCAAGCCCTCCTCAGTGGACAATAAGGGCTTGCAAGGCCTTGCCCAATGGTTGGTGAGGGTCACTTGGGCCCCACTAAAGGAAAAATATAATTTAAAATTAAAGTTGCCTTTAGACAAAAATGCCATTGATTGGCTGGTAATTAGCGAGGATAAACTCTTATTTGAAACTAATATAACTAGTTTAAAACCTTACTTGAACTTGACATAATCACTTATTAGACACGAGATTCACTTTATATTCTTATTTAAGAAAATGATGGCATTTCTTGTCTTTATTTGGAATTTTCTCTAGAATTTTAACATTTTTTCTGGCAACCCCATTAATGTTAGACCTCCACAATACATGATATGTTTCCGGAAAACTACATATATAATCTGTAAATAAATTCAATCTTTTCTCTTACATCGCAACTCATTTTATCAGCATACCAATCATTCAAAAATATGTAAATAGATGTCCCCGCACAAAGGCTCATGAAATGTATGATTCAGGTCGGGCTTAGATCGAGTGATAAATTATCTAAGCTCAAATCGGCCCATTTAATTGATATTAGCGCCAAATCGGCCCATTTAATTGATATTAGCGCAATTCTATACAATATTTCGACCAAGAAAAAAAGTTCTATACAATATCAATTCTAAACTTTAGGCCACGTCAGCATTTCAGCGGAATTAACTCTGTTTCATTTTCTTCTCATTCCTTTCCTCTTCAGAACGTCGCGCGACACCGGCCGGCGAAAAGTTGAGCGGGTCGGGCGGCAGCGGCGCCGTCGACGACGACCGGAAGCCGCCGGCGGCCTTCGAATCAATCCCGACCCACCGTGGTCCCGACCACCGCGAAGCTGCCCATCTCTCTCCCTCTCCGTTTCCCGGCTTCGCGAAACCCTAGAAACCCTTTCGGATCCCGGAATCCGGAGACCCGATCGACCCCGTCGGAGAGCCGACCGGAAGCCGAACCGGCACCGGCACGGTCCCTTCCTACCGAACGTCGCCGGATGAATCGGGAGGGGGGCGGGCGGTTGAGCTGACGGCGATTTACCACGGCGTCCGGCGGAGCCTCCAGTTCACCTGCAGCGTCGGTCCTCCGGCCGTAGCTCGGGCGCGGCGCCGGCTCGAGTGCTGCACTCGCGCTCAATCTTTCTTCTGGTGAGTTGCTCTTTTACAAAGATCATGTAGGCTGGGGGTGTTGTTAGATTACATGCCTTAGCTGGAATGGATGAGATGGGTATGATGAGATCGATGTTGGAGTGCTCTGTATATAGTCCCGCTAACGAATGAGTAGGAGATACCCAGATGACTATAAATCGACGTCGGTTCAGATGCCGAAGATTCAACTTTCGTGGTTGTGGCGGTTCTGTGTCTGCATTTCCTGTGAACTGCCTGAAAGTGGGGATTAGGTGAAACATCAAGCTCTGTTGGTGCATTGGGCTGCCAGGATATTAGAGAAAATCAGATGATATTGTGCCTGTCACGTGTTTCGAGTAGTCCGTGGCATGGGATGCGGTGATAAGAAGCATACAGAGAGTTACTTATTATACTGGCATGAGGAATGTACCCGCGAGTTTGGCTTCATTGCAGTGCCTTGAGCTTCCCAGCATCTTTTCTTGCCCTTTTTCTTTGGTTCAAGCAAGACTTTGACTACCTTTGTTGTCCAAAGAACTATGTATTGGAGATGGAGAGTTGAAATCTCTGCATGGGACATTCATTTTGTATATCTTCCTTAGTCTAGGTTATTCTGGGGGTGTCAAAATGCCAAAAAAGAAAAAAAAAAAATCTTCATCCGTTGATCTTCACTGTTTTTCTTCGATACAGTTTTCCCCCTCTTTGGCATAAGCTTTGATACATTTAGATGTATGACTATGAACCTATCCTAGTTCAGCACTATTTAGCATTTTTTTACCTTGGCATTTTAGAATCATCTTTGGGGGCAAAAGGAAAGAGATAACCTGACTTTTACGTTGTTAATGTGGAAATGCTGAGGTCTTTCCAACCCAAGGTTTAAGTCTGTGGAAGAAACAATCCATTTCAAGTCAATTGTCAAACTCATATCAATCTACTTAGCCAAAATCTTGGTCGCTTGAAAACCCATATCCTAGGTATTGACAGGGAAGTCACGTAGTAGCTACCTACGTATATGTGACCATTGGTTTGCTTAAAAACCTCGAAAACTCCTAGATTTAAGGGTTCGGGTGCATGTGCAGGAGTGATTGTTTATTGCCCACAATGCTTTTTCAAGACCATGTTCATTGGGTATTTGTTAGGCTTGCAGTTTGTTTAATGATTTCTGAAAATCTTTAGAAACTTTAACTGTTGAGAATTATGAAATCCTACCAGGTCTTTCTTGATCCTTTGTTTTTCCTTGATTTCATTGTTTTGTTACTTGTCTCAGGAAGAAGCTTCTCTTTTCCTTTCTCACATAATTGGAAAAGTGAAAGTTAGTTAATAAGCAAAAGGTTAATGGTTCCTGTCAAAAGATTTTGGTTGCCATAAATATAAATAATTGCACTTTGATGCATAGCAAGGGAAATAGACAAGGACGGATTTTATTGTGGGGTGGCACTTGCCCGGACTGAGCTCTCCAAAAATTACCATGATATATGGTTTTATTTATATGTGGTTCTTGAGTTTTGTCATGTTGCCCGCTTGTGGCCCATTCTTTTTCTTTAAGCAGGACTTCTAGTGGGCTGTTATATTCATTTGAAAATATAAACTTAGACATTTAGCCCACTGGTCCCACCCACATCCTGAAGGAAAACTGTAGAATTTAAGTCAAAATGCAAATATAGGGAAATTTTGAGTCCGAAGAAAGCTGCCAAACTCTAGCACTTGACAGATTTTTTAAATTTGAGTAATGCTTGGATACCGAAGGTATTTTGCTACATGATGTGCACTCCCTAAACGATTACTTAAGTTAGACCCATTTAAACAGCTAAATGGAATCTGTCACGCAACTTTGTAAACCTATTCGAGAGACGGATTTTAGTGTGTCTAACATTATTCGTCATGTCTTTACCTAAAAAATTGCAAAACTGTTGCAATGATGAGAGTTAAGATGAAGTCTTGGTTGAAGATAAATTCCGGTTCTTGCCTATTCAAGAAGTTCAAGCAAAAAAATCAGGGATAAAGGTGCAAAGCGCCACTTAAATTTTATACTCTTAAGATATTTTGTTGACTCTCATCTTTGGTTTCAATGATTTTTATAACAAAATGGACTACTTTACATGATTATTACCTTTTGGTTTATTGAAAAGTACCTGTTTGAATGTTCTGTATGCTTCGTAAGGGAGGAAATATTTGATTGATTGAACAGAGGAGTTTAAACAAAAATCTTTTCTCCTTTTATCTGCCTATAATTAATGATTGCAACATACGAACTCATAATTTACGTAGAAATCTAATCCAAGAAGGCCTTCATCCAAAATCAATTAACACAATGATTATATCATTAATACCTTTAATGATGGCTATTCATGCTCTTGTTGAAAGAAAGTGTAATTTGGACACACAAAAAAAAAATCCTGTTCTTTTTTCAAATGTTAATGGGGTATAAACTTAATCAGTGTCTTTTTATATCCCTTAAGTTTTGTCCCCAGTGATACATTGCTCTAGATCCATCCCCGGAAAGAGAGCTACAGGTAATTTAAACCACATCTTTTAAATTGGAAAATGAACATGTTTTTGGGGAAAAGAATGAAATGCTTGAACTTGCATTTAATCTAACAATAGTGAGTGTTGGTATAGAGTCATGGAAGATTAGACTATAAAGGTGCTTATACAAGCAAAAGTCAAATGCATATGTATTTAAACTTGGAATAGAGAGTATAGGTGTTGTGGCATGAGTGACCAGGATATATATGATTATATTAGCAAACTAAAAACGTAAATATGTAGTTAAGTTACAATAAGTGAAAGCGTGCACTTTGACATTATTGGCGGGCATGTAACCAAGCTTGATTTAAGCAAATTTAGTGATTCTAGTGTGTGAATGTGTTGGGTGATGAAGAATAAATCATGTGAGCATCTAAATAAAGCTCAAATAAAGTGCTTATAGGGGTTTCTAGTGATGGTGGCCCTATTATTATGGAGGATAACAGACTTGTGAGCTTGAACTTTAATCAAATATTGAGGTGCAAGCCACCAACTTATTCCCTACTTGAATTACTGAGTCATTGATATTTTAATGTTATCATAATTTAGTCTTCTGGATCTAGTCTCCCATGATCAATCAGGCTAATGTTTCTCTAGTTGATTGACCTTCAGAATGTTAACACTGTTTTCTGCGCAGGTGACCTTGCCTTTGCCTTGAGCTTGTATGCAAATGTCTCTCCAATATGTTTGAGATGGAAGAAGTTCATCTAAATAGTGAGCCTCTCTTTGATGATGGCAATGAATATGAGTTTGAGGAAGATGCAAATGCTATGGATAGCGGAGGTGAAGTTAGCGATGCACAACCAATGAAAGGACACGCACCACCTACTGTGGGGTTGGAGTTTGATTCTTTTGATCAAGCTTATGATTTCTATAATATGTATGGAAAGGAACAGGGTTTCGGAATCAGAGTAAGCAATTCTTGGTTTAGATCAAAGAGGAAAGAGCGTTATAGAGCAAAACTAAGCTGCAGTAGTGCAGGCTTCAAGAAAAAAAGTGAAGCCAACAACCCTAGGCCTGAAACAAGGACTGGATGTCCTGCAATGATAGTGATTAGGCTTGTGGACTCTAATAGGTGGAGAATAGTTGAAGTCCAGCTTGAGCACAACCATAGGGTTAGTCCAGAAATCAAGCGCTTCTACAAGTCACATAAAAAGATGATTATTGCTGCCAAAAAGACAGAACCACCGTCAAAGCCTGTGATGCACATGCATGTCATAAAGTTGTATCAGCCAGCTGCAATCAATTCTGGAAGTAATGGCTACTTGAGTATCAGTAGGGGCGATGGAACTGATTCCATTGATCATGCCCAATATTTGGAGCTTAAAGAGGGAGATGCCCATGCATTATATAACTATTTTTGTCGCATGAAGCTGACCAATCCGAATTTCTTTTATTTGATGGATGTTGATGATGATGGGCGTTTGAGAAATGTGTTTTGGGCTGATGCCAGGTCTAGGGCTGACTATGCTTACTTTTCAGACACAGTTGCTGTTGATTCCATGTGCTTGGCAAACAAATTTGAGATTCCCTTGATATCCTTCATTGGCATCAATCATCATGGACAGTCGGTTTTGTTGGGTTGTGGCTTCATTGGACATGAATCAGTTGAGCACTTTGTTTGGATATTTCGGGCATGGTTGAAGTGCATGTTGGATCGCCCTCCACAAGTTATATTTACAGACCAGTCCAAAGCCTTCCAAACTGCAATTTCTGAGGTATTCCCAAATGCTCATCATTGCTTTTGTGCATGGTATATTATGCAGAGACTCCATGAAAAACTGGGAGGATTGAAGGGATATGAAGTAATTAAAAGACAACTGAAGAGGTCGGTCTTTAATTCTTTGAAATTGGCTGAATTTGAAACATCTTGGGCTGATATGATCCATAGACATGGACTTCAGGACAATAAATGGCTCCACTCACTATACGAGGATAGGCAAATGTGGGTTCCTGTTTACTTGAAGGATACATTCTTTGCAGGGATGATTCTTATTCAAGAAAGTGAAAGCAAGAGTGCCTTTTTTGATGGTTATGTACATAAACATACGTCTTTCAAAGAATTTGTTGACAAATATGATCTAGTTTTGCATAGGAAGCACTTGAAAGAAGCCATGGCAGAGTTGGAGTCCAGAAATTTGAACTGTGAGCTGAAAACAAGATGCAACTTTGAGGTGCAGCTCGCCAGGGTGTATACAAAAGAAATTTTCAAGAGATTCCAGTCTGAGGTCGAGGGGATGTACTCTTGCTTCAACACAAGGCAGATAAACGTCAATGGCACAATCATAACATACATAGTGAAAGAACGAGTGGTAACTGGAAAAGAAAAGGAGGTTAGAAATTACGAGGTCTTGTATGAGACGTCTCAAGTGGATATTCGATGCATATGCAGCTTGTTCAATTACAAAGGTTATCTTTGTCGCCACGCATTGAATGTTCTCAACTATAATGGTGTGGAGGAAATTCCGAGGCAATATATTCTTTCACGTTGGAGCAAGGATTGCAAGAGACAGCCACTTGAGATACCTAGTGGTTCCAATGATGTTGATGTGCATAACCCAGCTTGGTGGCATAACAATCTGTATAGACGTGCCATTCCAATTGTGGAGCAAGGCGCTCGATCCAAAGACCACTATAAGATTACTTTGCACGGGTTGGAGGAGTTGTTGAATAAACTTGATCTTGTTGAGGACAACTTAAGTGCACCAGAAAATGTTTAAGTTTCCTCCTCAATGTGTTAGTCAGATATAGAAGAAGAGAAAAAATTAGATAAGTCGTAACCTTGCTGACCTCGTATGTGTTCTGATCTACTTCCAGCATCTCCTCCATGATCAATGCATGTACAAACGAAATATGGGGCTTAGACAAGAGGGTAAGTAAATCTTTTCCTGCATTTGTTGATTTTGGTTTGTAATTGCTACTCAATAATTTATTTGGGATAGTGTTTGAATGCCTTTAGCTGAGTTGCCTATTGTAGAAGTAGACCTGTAAATACACACAAGATGATGCTTCTCATTCTTCTTGACATCGAACAAATTTGAAGCATTTTTGAGCACGCTCAGGTTGTGATTTGATTTTTTTCCACAGTTTATAGTTTCATTTCTTGATTACAGAGGAGTCACAACCATGGATCCTTGAATAACTTCATTCTGATGTTTCCTTTTGAAAATTGAAATGGAGCGAACATCATCTCTTTTTTTTTTTTTTTTTTTTTTCTTTTGGGTTCTTTTTGTGCATTCTTGGCATTGAAGAAGATATGAATATATGAACATAGCAACTTTTTCGATCCTTCAACAACTTCATTGTGATGTTTCCATTTGAAAATCAAATTGGAGTGAACATCATCTTCTTTTTTTTATTTATTTCTTTTTTGTTCTTGTGCACCTTTTTGACATTGAAGAAGATATGAATACATGAAAACATAGCAACTTTTTCGTTTTTTCAAGTAAATCGTTTTTCTTATGAGGTCAGTGGGTATCTCATGAATCTGGTGTTTACTTACTTAAAGTGATTTTCTTTTTAATTTAATGAAAGGAGCCTTTGTGGCTCTATTGGTAGCAATTGTCTTGGAAAGGAGACTTGTTCATAGTGTTAATTTAGACAAATTTACTGGTGAACTTATACAGATTATCAGCGGTGAAGGAGTGGCTAATGAGCAATTGAGAACTGAACAAGATAAGTTGACTTCAGTTCTTGTACTTGCTGAGACATTGAAACAGGCCCCCACATGAATGAATTTGTGAAGGCTCTGTATGCTCTGCCTTTCAAGTGATATCCCAACGAATCTTACCAAGGAAGGATGCTGAAGAGACTGATCGATGGTGCTGCTAGCACTTCAGCTAGTAGTCATGAAGTGGAATTGGATATAGAATATTTTATTTTATTGGTCTCTGAGGAGCAAGAGTTTACAAGACCAGTTCTCAGTATGCCAAGGGAATTCAACGAAATTGCAAAGGTCGATTGAGCAGCGGCTATTCACCAGTTATGTGCCAGTGAAGTGAGGAATGTTGAGGTCTCCAATACGGTTAGATAAAAGCTACGTAGCCCAATAACCGAGTGAATCTAGGCAACCAACAACCGTCTTTAAGGTATCAGTTTCTTGTTTATTCATGACTTAGATATATAATTGCTGTAACCTGGTTATGATTCTTCAATGGAGTTTTTGGTTTGACACTTTTTGTTTATGACAGTCTTAGAAGAAGGCTGAGATGGATAGAGGTTTGCTTTGCACGACAAAATAAATAATTATCTGAACAAATTGTGGAAATATCAGCTTGAGTGGATTTACAGGGGAGGAAATTATACAGCTCACTTCTGAGAAAGAAGGCTCCTCAATATCGTCTTCATGGTGCTGAGGCACAACTGAAGACTTGTGAACTTGACGAGTTGAAGGTATCCGTTTCTTCTGCTTCTGTCACTTAACTGATTAATTCTAAGTCAAGTTCTTGTGCTTGCTTTATATGTGCTTCTAGATGTTGCATTTTGTATGCTAGGGGAGTAAAGCAGTCGGCCTTGTCACGATTTCCCTTACTGAGACTAGAGATCTTGGATTTGGTTTAGATATTCTCTCAACATCTCTTTTCAAAAAGGAAAGGAGTATCTATTGCCGAGCTTTTATCTATAAAGACATAAGGGAAAATATTTTTTGAAAGATCAGGGTGCAGATCAATGGACTGGATTCATTTATTTTTTTCCTGCCGTTTGTGTAATCCTAATTGTCGTCTTTCTGACCAAAATAAGTTCAATGGAACAGAAAGTAGTAAAGGAAAAAGAATGCTCTTGTGGAAAGGAAGGAGAGTGATGAATCTGGGAGGAAAATAATCGATGAAGAGATGAAGCGGTTTGTAACAGAGAACGTAGTTAGAGAAGATTTGGCAGTAACTTGAAGATCAGATTGGAAGACTGACCCGAACAGGGGACAAACTGAAGGAGAAGAGGGAGGAGGAGGAGGATGGAAGCAGAATTGCTGGCCTGCTAGGTCTTTTCCCATCACATGGTCATGCATATGCAGTAGTATCCATTTGGGTTATCCTGCTTATCTTTTGGTGCTCAAGAAATTTCAAAATCTGGTTTTGCCTGAGTTGGTTCTTCCTCTTTGCAGCAATGAATCCGCCGCACCCTTGAGACTTCACTCAAAAGAAGAAATGTCTATGCGCCCTTCGTATGGTGCTGTTGTGAGGCGCTTTCGACGACGGGGATGGAGACAATTTCGAGTGATCATGAATCCATGCCATTCAACAGCTCTAGGGCAGTCCACTTGAAAGTCCTATCACTAGTTACCAGCACTTCCACAGCACGATCATCGCTTGTATCCGACCACGTCCGTTCCGATGGTGCCGGGACTTGCCCCAGTAACAGGCTTACCCCAGTAACAGGCTTATCAATGGCGCCGCAAGACGTGAGTTCGATATATTTACCCGGCGCACGAGAAACTAAACGAGCAGGCATGTTTTCCCTCGTTTTAACTGAAAAGTATTTTGTAAGCGCGATTGCATGGAGACATTTGGTAATGAAACTGAAATGACATAAACATGATAACCCGGACAAATCGTCAGCCCTAGTTGAATACGTCTTGTCTTAACCCTTCAATGTATCGTTTTGGAAGTCATCACTCCATGCATTAAAACGGACAACTATCTCTAAATAATAGACATGAATGACATTATGATACCGGGTATGACGATGAAAGGTAAAGATATGTGACGAAACCAATCCGGACGAAGGCATATTTCGAAACCAAGACTTGGTCATCCTTGCCTTCTCCTCTCTTAGATTGGCCATGACGGACGAATCATAAGCATGTCGAATGAGGACAAGAGAGGGTCATAGTCTCTTTATGGTGGGTAGACCCTTTCATCGCAAGTCGCTGTTGAAACATTGGCTTATAGTTACATTAATGGTTCCATCAAATTTTATAGTATTAATATCACAAAAAATCTCAAATTGATACATTTATGACAAATTTATTATGAATTAACTTTTTAACCGGAAAATTTCAAATTGATATATTTGAGACAAATTTACCTAAAATTAAAAAATTTCAAATTTGTACATTTATGATAAATTTACTCTCTATTAGTTTCGGTTGAATTGGATTAATATTACGAAAAACCATAAACTAACACATGTGACAAACAAAGGGTAAAACCTGAAACTGGTATATTTATCAACTACCATTTGTTATTCAGCTAAGTAATTCGAATGTAAAATTTAACATAAACTTATAAAGGATAAATTCGTCACGGGTATATCAATTTGGGATTTAATTTGAGGTAAATTTGTTATAAATATACCAGTTTAGGATTTTTCGTGGTAACCTGCCCAATTTTATAACCATATCGAGATATGTTAGAACCAACATCGCCATGTAATCGTACTTGGGTTATCAATCATTGTCTCACATGTTATTTGCTCTGGACCATCTTGTTTTTCCCAAACTTAAATATTATACTGCTAATGTTGGTCCCCCTCTATAATAATTTCCATCAACATATTCCGTAGCCTTTGAATTATTAGGTGCGGATTTGTCAACATCTCGAGACGGCAATTCGATACAGTTTCCCGCCTAATCGTTCATTTTATATGGCTGTTGACCTTACTTGTCGTTCCGCAAGTGTCTTTTTCTTGTCACTAGAAACGCCTGATTAGTTTCCCTTCCATTGTATCCACGAGGTCCTTCTCCTTCATTCCCTTTTTCAAAACTTATGATAATAGTCTTAAAATCCAATGCCGTATATATAATTGTGAATGATGTGGATAGGTCAGCAACTTAATTTTATTTTTTTTTCGGTCGAAGGTCAGCAACTCAATTGAGAATACACTCTTATTTTCATTGAATATTTTTCTGTTGAGTAAACCGACCAAAATCCTCTTTTTTAAGCCTTTATAGGTGAACTCTTGACTCTTTTTTTTCAAGTCCAAACTAGTTAAAATTATCAAACGAGCTTAATCTTGAGTAAATGTTGCTCAATGAGATTATCAAGCAAGTCATGAATGATTTTACGATAACTCAAGGGCACGTATGCATGGTCTCGACTATCTAATGCTTATGAAATGTTTCGATAGCATGCGAATTGACTACATATAAGCCTTTTGTTTATGTGCAATCAATGGAATTTGAGCGAGTGACTTTTGATTCTGGAGCCGAAAGAAGTTCGGTAATTGGAGACTCATCGTGATCACTGCAGCTATTTGGGAAGGAAATTACATATATAGCTCACTAACCATAATTTGCAAGTAATCGCTTTGAAATGGGAATCCGTTTAGGCTGATAGTGCAGTACAAGCATAGGGTCCCTCATATTTGTTGCATTTGGTAAGGCTTTTGGAGAAAGTCGGAAATGCAATAAAAGTATTTTTTCTAAATGTAAATAGCTAGTAAAGTGTAATGTAAAAGTGCATTGGAAAGCAATATTGGTGTAAATACTATTTAGAAAAAAAAAAAACTACACCTATAAATGACTTTTGTTATTTAAAACAAAAACCTCAAACCTTTGTTGACAGGCTTAGGTTGCCGGTAGGGGTGAGCATGGTCCGGGTTGGTCCGGGCCACCCCCTAACCCTAGGACCAACCCATACAGTGTTGGTCCTCAATTTTTAGGACCGAGGACCGACCCTATTGAGCTTGGGACCAAGGACCGGACCGACCCAATGGGTTCGGTTCGGTTCTAGGGTCAACCCGGGACCGATCGATAATTTTTTTCGTCTAATTTTTATACTCCCTAAAAAAGCAAACCTACAAATTCAAATTACACATCCATCGACAATGCGGCATTATGCAACTAAACTATAAATACCAATACATATTTAGCAAATTTAAGATGACACAATAATAGAAATTTCATTCATACCTGCTAACCGCTCATTGAGATATGGGACAAGATGGAAAGTTCTTGTAATCATCTATCTTTAATATTCATAACACCATATGCAAAAAGCGTTTTCCTGCATTTGATCATGTAGAGTCTACTCAACCAAAAAATGAATTTCACACCACTTGACTAGCATTTGATCACGTAGAGTCCACTCAACCAGAAAATGAGCTTCACACCACTTGACTAGCAAATCACCGTAGCAATTGCAGTACTACTCTACTCTTCAAAAACTTCTATCATTTGACACAAATTGAAAAGCAAAATGCAAGTGAAATCCATTAATAGAATACAATTAAACCATAAAAAGTTCAAAATACTTAAGATAAACCATGAATATATAACTTCACATCTTGTTAATTCACTTGAACTTCTAAACACCTGAAAACAAAACAAACGACACATAATTAATAATACTCAACAAAAGTTTTTAATTGAAATTACTATTAGTGCTATTGATAGAACATGTCAATATAATATAATATAACATACATTTTACTTGAGTTTGAATATATAAAATAATTATATATAATATACAGGGTTGGTCCAGGGTTGGACCGACCCAAAACTCTTAGGACCGAGGACCAACCCGCACAGTGTTGGTCCTGGAATTTCAGGACCAAGGACCGACCCAGTCCCCATGGGAACCGGACCAGGACCGGCAGGGTTGGGCCGGTCCAGGGTCGGTCCAGGGTCGACCCTAGACCACTGCTCATCCCTAGTTGCCGGCTAGCCTTGCCTGACGTCGCCTATTGCCACATTTGACCTTGTCGGAGACTCACAAGATGAGGGCATTTTTCAAATTCCGAAAATTTGTCAAAGGAAAATTGGAAGAAAAAAAGCATACGTTAGCATTTTAAAAATACTAAACCCCAATGTTTCCACGGACCAACCTCAGGCTAAGGGAGAACTTTGGAGGACTTTGAAAATGCAATGCATTTTTCCAAAGCGCTCCAAGACAAAATTTGCCACAGGGCTTGACTTATGCACGATGTGCTTTAGATGCCCAGGTGCCCCTGGGAAAGTGGTTGTCAAAAACGACCATTTAACCGATAAAAAAAGAACGCACCAACAAAACAAAACAAAAATAATAATAATAAAAAAAAAGATAAAATATAAAAAGCAAAGAAACTCTGCCGGCGTATATTCCTCTGCAGAAACTAGCAAGGTCCCCCACGAGGAGTGTTCAAGGTCATTTTTTGATCACATGGTTTGTACAAGTAATGCAGTGGCAAGTGGACTTCTGCTCAAATCTATCGAAAGTAAGTCGTCTGTCTCCTCCCCCCCACCATGCATGAATTGCTATTGGCCCAGAACAGCCTCTGAAAGTTAGGTGGCCACCGTGCTATCCGAATGTCAAGCACGGAAAAAGGACGCAGCCTTTCGATGCAAAACTAGTACGCTGCAACGAAAATCCTAAAATTTATTACGAAAATATAATTAAATTTTCAAATTTTCAAAAATAAAATTAAATTTTAAAACTTATTATAAAAGTGTAGTCGAATCCTTGAACTTATTACGAAAGTATAATTTTTTTTTTTTTTTGGTGAAGTTAAGAGATGTATAGATTTTACTTGAAAAGAATACAAGGTGGAGGCCTGGCACCAACAAAAGACGGATACTCAAGAAGACAAAAGTCTAATGCGAGTGTAGCGGTGCCATGGTTCCAAAAGAGAAACCAACAAAAGCGAAAAGCAAGAACAAAAGACTAACAAACAAACGCTAGAGAACCTCCATCAATCAAAGATAGACGGATGTAAATCCCAGCTCCGTTGAAGTCTTCTGTTCTTGGGAATGTCCAAGACATGCTTAAAAGTCGTCGCTTTAACTTTAATAGCCTTCTGGAGGTGCATCTTCATCACCGGAAGGATTTGATTGGACTGATTTGATAAGTTTTAGAATTCGATTGCACTTTCATAACAAATTTTATAACTTAATTACACTTTTTGAAATGTTTAGAATTCCATTATATTTTCATGATAAATTTTAAGACTTTCAGTATACTTATTTCTTTTAATTTTATTCCCTGATGCAGGTGTACTTTGTTTTTTGCTCATTGAGTTTGAGACATGAAATGGATCTGATCCAGTGTTATTGTGGAAAGGTTTGGGAGAATTGCAGCAATGATGATTACAGAATTATTTTATCTCAAGAGAGTGACATGGAACTTCTAAAACCCTAGGGATGAAATGAATCTTCAAGATCACGATCGATTGATTATTGTCGTGACCAACTTCTCCAAGACTACACGCAGCTCTCTCTCTGCGATAGGCAAAATCAACCGTTCTTTCCAGGCAATGCAAAGTCGGCCTTATCACCGCCTCCCGTCCACTTCTCGTCGTCGGATTCGAATAACGACGCCAGTGACTGGAACGCCGAGACCGAATCATCTCGGATGCGGAGGCTGTTGTCCAGATCCTTCCCTGCTTCCTCCGGTGGCACGAGTTGCTGGTTCAGATAGGGCGGGCACTTGCTGTCTCGCTCCCCGTCATGGGAATAGCCATTTTGGTCCGGACCGAGCTTGTAGAAATCCGACTCGAGGAACTGGCTAATGTCGTCCACGTTGAAATCGATCATGAAGTCCGGCGATTCCTCCTCCGAGTTGAATGATAACGACCCGTCGCTCATATCCGAGTCGGAAAGCATTTGCTTCAGCAAGTAATTGCCATCTGGGGATGATCGCATTTCCCCATTAGCAGCATTCTGTTGAGCAACTTGTGGCTCTAAATTGGCAACTCCACGAATGTTGCTTTCCGGCACCATCTGCTGTTCCAGCTCTTGCTGCGACGTCGAGGGAGGTTGGAACGTCGGCTCTCTGTGCAAATGGTGGAATTGGATCGACCTCAATGCTTCGGGCTTCTTGGCCAAGTTGGTGTTCCAATAGTTCTTTATCTCATTGTCCGTACGCCCCGGAAGCCTTCCAGCAATCAACGACCACCTACGTGATCACAGATTCGGTTCATTTTTTATTTGTGTCCAGCTAGGGTTCGCTAGAATTATTAGTAGAAATAGAGATAAATAAATAAAAAGGACATGATGATCTGTACCTGTTGCCCAAAAGCCTGTGAAGCCGGATGATTAGTTCTTCTTCGTCGGGCGAGATGTTCCCTCTCTTGATGTCGGGCCTAAGGTAATTCATCCAACGCAGCCTGCAGCTCTTGCCGCATCTTCTTAGACCTTCACGAGAACCATCGAAAGTTAAAGCCGAAGCACGACGACTATCCTGATTTTAACTCTCGTCTAATTTGTTCTGAAATATGGCGCTTAGCAGATACTATTGGAGGATAGATATCTGGAAAGACCAAGAGAAATCCAAGAAGAAGATGACAAATGCAATCTGCTGTTACAAAGGAAGGAAAGCGGGCAGCAGTGCTGCCTGCGATTACGATAGGAGGGAATGAAGGACAAAAGGAGTACAAAAGAAGCTTAAAGCAGAAATAGGCCTAAAAACCAAGTCTTGACTGCGCGTTCCACAAGGTACAGTCCCAGCATAATTCTGCTCTTTGAATTGTTGCGGTACGGTTTTCCAGGGGTACAGAAACTCATCATCATCAAAGGTTAACAGCGCTCGAGAAAATCGAGACCAGGTAAGGCTGTCGGCCGTCATTCACGAGAGCCCGTTCGAGCCATACTAGGATAGTAATTCCGATTGTTCGGAGCAACTGCCAACAGCAACCACAGACGCTAACATCGAAGAGCGATTCGCATGGCGGCACGCGAGCCCTAAAGCTCTGCGCACACCAGCCGGGCAAGAGGGGGATTGCATGATGTTCTACGGAGAGGAGAACCCCGCACCGAACTGCAGCGTACAAAACCCAGAAGCGAACCGGGCGCGCGCGGGGCGGCTTCCCGTGCAAGAGGAAAGCTTACCGGTTTCCCTGGAGAGCCGGCTCCATTTGCCCTCGCCGTGGAGCTTGACGTAGTCCATCAGGATCTGGTCCTCCGCGGCCGCCCACGCTCCTTTGTTGAGCCCGTCCTTGTCGCACCTCGGGCTCCTCCCCATGTTCAAAGCTCGCTCTCTCCCTCTCTCCCCCTCGAATTCTTGCATGTACCCGGAGGAGAGAAGGGAGGAGAGAAGAGGGAGGGTGAGGGAGGAGAGGAGAGGAGAGGAGGGGTCGAGGGGTCAGGAGTGACGATGGCCCTTGGCAGCTGCTGGCACGCGACGAATTTAAAGGGAGAGGGCAAGAGAGAGAGAGAGAGAGAGAGAGAGTTTAAAAGGCGCCACGCACACAACGTGCCCGATTTCGATCCCGCGCCCGTGATCATGTGACCGAGCCTTAAGCCCTCCTCCCTCCCGGCCCCACGATTCTCTCTCCCAAACGTGCTCTTTTTCGCATCTCTCTCTCTCTCTCTCTCTCCCTCTCCTGTTTCTCGTCCTCTTTTGTTTTGTTTACTTCTTTCGGCACAGCCTCTTGCCTTCCCGTTCCTCTCCTCCTCTCTCTTCTCTCTCTTCTTGTAAGATTCGACACGTTCCGAAATATTTGTAGCAAGACCCCCCCGTGGGGAGCCTAGTACACATACTGAACTGAATCCAGGATTCTCTCGGGTGGTTCGGGGCGTGAACCTAATACATATACTGAACTGAATCCGGGATCGTCTCGGGTGGTTCGGGGCGTGAACCTAGTACACATACTGAACTGAATCTGGGATCGTCTCAGGTGGTTCAGGGCGTGAGCCTAGTACACATACTGAACTGAATCCGGGATCATCTCGGGTGGTTCGGGGCGTGAACCTAGTACACCTACTGAACTGAATCCGGGATCGTCTCGGGTGGTTCGGGGCGGGCAGGAACCCCGAGGGGGCCTGACATATCTCGATGGTCCAGGTCGGGTCTCATTCACGTACCGGGAGCAAATGCGGACCACTCGTTTGCGAATGCGGACCACTCGTTTGAATTTTGTCTCGGTGTTTTGTCCTATCAAATGAGGTTAGTGAAATGTTTCGCGGGATGAAGATTAATCTGCGCGGTCCGATGACGGGCTTCGGGACATAGGAAAACACAGAACGTTGTAAGGTCTTGTTAGCTAGGCGCATAGACTGAGGAATTCATTATTATTATTATTATTCTTATTATTATTGGGCCACGTTGGAGCGGATTTTGACCGTGAGAAAGGTATTTTGACGATCCACATTATTTTAATGCGACGGCTCCATGATTGAAATCGCCCAAAAGTCTTGACCTTGCGGGGGCTTCAGCTCGGGGAATTAGACCACGCGAGATCATCACGAAGAACGTACACAATCGATCATGTCTTGCAATGATTGATAGGATTGAAGAAATAGTGTAGTGTCATGCGTAGGTCAGTTGAACGCAAAATGGCTCGATCCGGGATTATCTAGACAGGCGGAACTCGACTAAACAAACTGCTCATCAATTATGTCTGAGTGATTGGAATGAATCCTGATCAACTGATTACATCTTAGGTTTGAGGCATGCATTAGTGTCGCATCGTGTCGGAAACTCTCGCTTCTTCAACATGAGGGGAAGCGATGCTCTATAATCTGTCGACTTCCAACTTTTGCTTACGGATCTTCCTGTAAAATTAGATAATGAAAATAAAAATAAAAAAGGATATTATTTGAAGTTTTACAAAATGAGAAAATTATATGAAATGTCAATAGGTCGGCAATTAAATGTTTATGGAAGGCTATGAGTGCCTGGAATTAAATAAAAATCAGTGCATAATTTCCCAAAAGAAAAACTAGAAAATTTTATTATTACCCTTAAAGGGGCCCCTCGTGTACGCGGTTTCTATATATTGTCGAGGCTGCATCTAGCACGTCCAATTATTGCGCTTTTTTGCAAATGTGTACTTCTTTTTCACCCCTCGTCACTAGTAAAATTGGGGACCACCCTTTGGAATTAACCCTAGCTAAAAACCTCATTTTCCACACAAGCATGCCAAGAATTTTGTGATTGAAGAGATGGGATTTGGTTGCCAATTGGTAATTCTTCACTTATTAAAAAACATTAAAAGTGCGGAACACTCGGGGTAGGGAAATCTCATTATCCGGCATTGCAATTCAAAAGATGGACGGAAGAAAATATGATCTGTCAAAGCATCTCGCACCACCTGTTTGCGAGTTTTATATGTTCTTTATGGAAAGCTTTCAAATCGGGGCATTTCGATGTGGTGTCGGAGTCGAGTTCTGCCTCGGCTTGTTATGCATGTGTGGCGGCCCCATTACTCCGGTTTACACACGAAAGGGAATGTTAAAGCATTCCACATCGCTTGCTTACGGAATTTATCTCTTCTGCATTGAGTTTCATCTCTGCCCGATCCGACTTATACGTGAAAGGGATCGGCAAAGTATTCCGCATGGCTTGTTCTGGAACCCCAGTGGGTCGAGGGTCATTGGAGCATGTTGTCAATTATTTAAATCTTTGCCCACGCTGCCCCACGGAATGGGAGGATCTCTCCTATTTTTAAAGTGATATTTTCATGTGGGGGGGGAATCTGTGCTCTGTTCCCTCGTCGTAAAAACCAAGAAGACACAATATCTTATTTTCCTGGACCAACCAAAGTCACACATAAGTAATAATATCTACGTAAAGTAGGGTTTTTATTATATTATTATATTTGTACAGAAGTCGCCTACCATTCCTTCTGGATCTTTCCTTCCACACTTAAACTTCAATACTTCGCTAGAAGCTAAGGAAAGTTCGCTAGCCACCCAGAAAAATATGATAAGCCAAAGACCAAAGACTGACTTCCGCCTCCCAAGAGAATTTTGAAAGTTTGTTATTCCAAATGCCAAAGCCCCGACGGCGCGCTCCACCCAACAGCACGGCCGTCGCATCGAGCAATAAATACGTCCTTGAGAAGAAGCGCAGAGGAAGAAGAAGAAGGGAAGAAAGGGAAGAACTCGAGGACAGGACGTTCTCTGCTGTCGGAAAGGAACGTTGATGAAACGCCTATCTCCCCTAGGGCTCTGACTCTGAGCCGAAGGAAAGAACCTGAGGGTCGAGATTTCTTGCCGGCCTGCCTCGCCTAACACCTAATACACCTAATACGGCCATTCGGTTCACGATAGATTCGCGCCATTAGGAGACAATATTGTCCCCCCGTAAACACCGTTAATGCATTCCTCAAATGCTACGTACAAAATTTCTACACGCGTGTCATGGTCACAACTGGGGAGGAGAATTTCCTAGACATCAAAATTGATGTTGAATTTTAGAAACGGTGCAACCAATAATTAGGGCTTAAGCGTTTCGTGATGGCCGGGTCACGTGGGTCGCAAATTCTCTTTCTGTGTCTTGACAAGACAGAGTCTATCAAATTCCTATAAGGCTGCCGAACATGTACAGGGTTTCTTCCTTGATGTTACGCATGCAATTATGCAAATCCTCGCTTTACTTAAGACCCCTTGCACATTAGTCATTAAAGACAAGACAGCCTCAATAAATAAAGACATCCAAGGTTCACGTATCAGTGAACGCATTTATCATAAACATCGTTAAAACAAGGGTGAGTACGGATCAAGATAAGATCATAACCAATCTTTATCCAAGTTCCTATAGTTGTCGGTAAGTGCGTGCAAAACGGACCGTCCAAGCCGAAAATCTCTTAGACCAGCCAGTTTGGTCTGGTTCTCGAGATGGTTGGTCTGGCTCCCGATTCCTAAAAGTGGAACTAGATTAGATCGGACCAACCACTGGGGGTTCGCCCCAGTGGCCACCCTTCTAACTTGGAAGGGGGAGGTTGGGGGGTTCAAATCCCCACCTTCTCAGGGAGGATTGGGGTAGAGACGATTTCATGTCAGGAGTGAGTTTCAACTCCCACGCCCTACAAGGAGGCAGGGCAAAAGTTTGAGAATGTGTGTTAGAATAAGATTAGAGTAGGACCGACAAAAAAAAAAAAGATTAGATCGGACCAACTAAATATACTTTTTAATTTATTATTTTTTTCAAAAAAATTAGTAAAATATGAACTAAACATATTTCGATCCCGTTTGATGTGGTGGGAAAAAAGGTAATGGAAAAAAAAAAACAATAGGGAAAAAAAGTTATCAATTTGTTGGTCCAAAACCAAACCGAATTAGACCATCGGTCCCATTCCAAATCCTAGGACCAACCAGTCTAGTTCCCAGCTCTGAATTTTGAAATCAATCAAATCCCCAAAATTGGACCGGTTAGTTATCGATTCGGCTCTTGGTCGTAATTTGGAATCGATACTACACAGTTCCAACGTAAGAACCACACCGAACCGGACCGGATGAGGAGCCGAAGAAAACGTACTTTTCATGAACGGTGACCTACTGTTAGATTGTAATCTAGGTCATGGCATGTGGATCTTGCAAAACGAAAAAAAAAAGAGTGTTTGCAGGTTCTTGTAGCTCTGTGTGTTTCATGGGGCGACTGCCACATCGGTCAAGCATTCTTTCTCACCCATCTCAGTCAACTCGCGCGTGAAGCAAGATTGGATTCCCGTTTCCCAAGGCAATTAAAGTAACCCAAAATAGATGCCAACTGTTCGATTTCTTTCCACGCCTTCTTTTTTCTTTTTATTGCAATCTTGGGTTTTCTTTCAAAATGTCAACTTCGAAGATTAAAATTGATAATTTTCTCTGTATAAGCCATTTTCTTACCTTACCTTACGTGCATGATAGAATGTTTCGTGACCTCCGCAAGGGAATTGGAGATTTAGGTTCTGTTCATTTTGCAAAAAAATATAATATTTTCAAAAAAAAAAATTATAAGAATTCATTTTTCGGAAAAACAATCATATTTTCTAATGTTCAATTAAAATTTGAAAATAAACTAGAAAATATTTTTCATCGTTCAGTAAGAAAAATCTATTCCTGCATGCACTCATCTTCAATAATTTCTTTATTATTTTATTTTTAAAATTATTTTTTAGATTTTTAATTATTTTTTTCTTTTCTTTTTTTTTTTTTTTTTTCCTTTTTCTTTGGCCTTAGTTGGTCACCCACTATGGCGACTGCCAGCAATCGGCCATTGGCAAGCTCTGGCCTCACCCCAAGCTGACAAGGCTTGAGCTCACCATTCCAACAAGATAGAGCCTCGTTGGATCAGGCAAAACCCGAGCTCAACTTCGCCAAGTCAAGCGAGGTGGAGTCTCACCGGCCTATGGCCAATCGCTAGCCACTACTATAGTCAACAAACGACTAAGGAAGAAGAAACGGAAGAAAAAGAAAAGCTCAATTTAAAAAATAAAATAAAAAAGAAAACATAAAAATAAATGGAAAATATATTTGGTGAAAGACAATGGGTAGAAGAAGTTATGGAAAATGTTTCTCAAATTTTGAAGAGTTGAAAAGTGGAAAACATTTTTTCACTTTTAAATATATATTTTTTCAAAAGCGGAAAATGTTTTTAGCTAGTTCATTTTTCGTAAAATGAATATCAGAATATTCGAAAATTATTTTTTTGAAAATTATTTTTCAATGGAATTTTCAAATTGTTATAGTTTGTCAAACTTAAAGTGATACTTTTTGCTAATGTCGCGTGAAGGGCTAACGGAGAAAGAGGACCTTTATGGTATATTCTACAGTTTTTTCTTGGCTTTGGTAAGGGAAAGTGACTGCTAAAAGGTTCCTAAGCTCAAAGCAGTAAAGGTCCTTTCAAGCGAGTCTTAGATTCGGAGTTGATTATGGCTTTGACGGCACAATGAAGTTGCTTGTGATTTTTGTAAAGTTTTTTTTTTTTTTTTTTTTGGTCAATCATACTCTACTCATATTTTAACTCTCACTCTCAGACTTTTGCCCTACCTCCTTACAGGGTGTGGAAGTCAAAACCCCACACTGGAAACTAATATGTCATTACCCCAACCCCTAAGAAGATGGGGATTCAAACCCCCATCTCACCCTTCCATGTTGGAATAAAATAAAATAAAAAAAGGAATTTGGTAAGTTTCCTAAAAAAACCTTGGAACCTACTTGAGGTGAACATATAGAATAGCCCAAATCGGGAACAACCCAGATCAGACCGAATTAACTAGCTTTGAGCAATTCTAAAGGGCATTGGTCTAGTTCCAGGTTTCATAATGAAATCAGTAATTTCGATCCAATTTCTAGTTCTTGGTTGGGAACTAGATTGGACAAGTTTTTATTTTTATTTTTTAATGAAGTAAAGTGTAAACCTAAACCCTATGTCCTCTCATGCTTCACTTATTCCATATGACGAAGCAAATCTTTTTTAATTTGATATTTGTTGTACCGATTCTTCCAACTTGCTCCTTTTGTCTCTTGCTTCTTTCTTTATTTTACTTTTTTTTCCTGCAAAAATTCTCCAATTTTACCTCCCTCACTTACTTGCACCTTCCTTAAATTTGTGTGTTGTTTATGAAAAAGAATCCATTAGATCCTCCTCCTTTTCTTGAGCATGCCCCTACAATCATGATCCCATCATCTCTAGTCTTATTCGCAAATCTTTAACGAAATCCCAGTTCCAAATTGTGACATGGATCGACAATTATTGACAATTCAATTAATCCAAAACTTTCAGCCAAGATATGTTAATCCTTTTGTTCTATTAGACTACTCGAGAATTGAATAGGACTAATCGGTTCTGTCTAAGGACCAAGTGGTCCGGTTCTCAATTCCAAAAATGGGGAACTAGTCCCCCTTGGTCCAATTCCCGATTCCTTGGTGAGTCTAGACTAAATCAGGAACCAGTCGCCCTAAAACTGACCCCATTTTAGGGTATATAGAGAACCAGTCTCAACGGGATAGGTTTTAGATTCCAAATGGAACTGAAACCTACCATAACACCGCTCACACTTATTGTTTGAGTTGTGTCAGTTTTATATATGCTATAGTGTGCAACGTGTTTATAGTAACACCATATGCATGTGAAAAATAAGTACGTAAGTTTTCACCGGCACGGTTGAGGAATCCTCTCTACGGGTTGTATTATCCTCCATTCCTAGTTGGATGAATACCTCTAATTAATACATTTACAAGTTGTGTATCGCTCGCATGCCAACTTAACTGAAATTAAAAGTGGGTAATGTCCACATATTTAACCAACCAATCAAAGGCATGGTTGGAAGAAAATACAGGGGCTAACCCATACGTATACTCACCGCACGAGTGGAATACTACTGAGTCAAGTAGAATGGCCAACTCAAGAGCGAGGCAAGTTGGGAAAAAAGTGCGATTTGAAGACCAAATCAAAACACCAATGGACGTTCTCGTGGAGCAACTCTCTACGAGGATGACTGAGACTTTCCGAACCCGTTCTATAGAAGAGGTTCTTCTGAAGGCCGATTGTCCTACCGGCCGAAATATCATTATTTTGTCATGAGCCCCATAAAAAAGTGCCATAACACACAAAAAACTTAAACAATAGCCCTCCCTTAGATCGTCGTAACACAGAAAATACCGCCTGCCGACTGTAAATATTGCATAAGAACTCTCCCGGAAGAGCTTGCTTCGCTTCGGTAATTCAACCGGTGGCCACTTGCCTTTTACCAGCAGAAGAGTACGTGGGAAACGACATGCCCTTTCGCTGCTCCAGGATGTTGCTGTCCTAAAATCGTGAATAACCAAGGCAACCTCTGTCGACAGCTAAAGCAGCAGATGGTCCGATGCAATGACCGGTCGTCTCATTATTGTTCATTTTTCCACGTTTTCCGGCCCTCATTCAAGATCCGTACCTAAAAAAAAAAGAGCGAACTAACGTTCAAGAAAGAGGCCAATGATCGCGCGGAGGAGACTGCAAAAATGAGGAAGGACCACCCCTCCTTCCCCAGATCCAGAAGCGGGAAGGTGAGAGAGAGAGAGAGAGAGAGAGAGAGAGCAACGTTAATGTTTATTATCGTTTTCGTGCGTTGCATGGAACACGTTGGAGTTTTCTTTGTTACCCGATTTTTACGGCCCGAGAGTTGGAAACAAACTCCACGCCCTAGATGCACTAAAGTCAAAGCAGAGTCCTGCGCCGACACCCTAAAGCTGAATGTTCAAGCTGGCTATTACGTCCATTCACAGAGAGAGAGAGAGATTTTTAACCGCGCAGAGTAGACTGTCGAGGCCCAGGCAAATCGATCCGATGTGAAACGAAGAAAGGTGTTTCCCGTCAGCCTGCACATGGGAAGTGTGACGTGCGTCGTTCCTCTCGGCTGATGATTGGCTGTTGCGTAATCGAGATCGTCGATGCAGGTTAATTTGGTTGACTTAGGAACGGACTTTATGCAGTCGTGTCCGCGGGAGATAAACGGCCAATATCGCTTCAACATGCAATAAGATAAGGTTGGCCACTGCCTCGAGTCAGACAGGTTTGGTAACGCCCATTCAGAGGTGAGCTTGTTCCAAGGTTTTAATTGAATCGGTAGGAATCGGCCACGTTTCAGGATCTAGGATATACATGATGGGTTTCGAATTCCAAAAATTGAGAAATTAATTTGACGGGTAAGTTTGGAATTTCAGGTTAAACTAAGAACCTAAACGTCTTTATGTTTTTTTCTTCTATATTTTCGTGTGATCCTACAGAATTTCATGGACATCCAATAATGAATATATAATTTGAAATCACTAATCTGAACTTCTATTTCCGACAATATCCAAACTTTTACTTTTTTAATATTTCATAATATTCGTGTGTTTAAGTATGAGTTGTTATAGGTGAATTATAATAAATAGTAGCCATTAAATATTATGATTCACTACGATCGTTCAATTACAGGTAGAACCTTAGTAGACCTTAGAACCTATGATAAGGTAGAAGTTCCGAACTCCTGGAAATGCAGAATAGGTTTCGAATTCCAAAAATTAAGGATCCTGTTTTGACGGATAAGTTCTGAATGTGACTTGGAACTGCTCACCACCACGCTCATTCCAACAAGAAATTAGTATATCCCAAACACGTTTGAACCTGACTCGTGACTCGAAAAATTTGAGAAGAATCATTTTAGTTACGAGACTAGGAACCTGATACTCTCTCGCAACCAATCAAAAACCCAGCCAATTTCTATCTCCGCAAGTGGGAAACCATGAGCACAAGAATTTACTAAGAGAAAATGAGCCAAACTAACCTAAACATGAATGCTGAACTAGTCTAGCACTACGAAACCCCGAACTGCGAATGGGGGAGTACGAAGCTAGCTCTTCACTTCCTTTCCTTCATTGCTCCTCATTTGGTGCAAAAAACACTGCTCTTAGATATAATGAAAATCGATCAGCTCATATCATCCGCAAAATGAATTCACAGTTCTTCCTTTTCATTCACCACTACTTTACCTCCCCCAGAATCTGACCTTAATAACTTAAAAGATACAAGAGAGATCTTTGCATTAGCAGAAACTCAAATGTTTCAAAACTCGTGTAGCCTCTGCTGATCATTTATGAGACCACTAAAATGAATCTGTAGGATCAGTTGTGTCTTGAGTACCTATACTGATCTTGCCTAACAATATTATGTTTTTTGCGTGCATGTAAGACAGATAAGTATCGGCCTAACTACTCTTTAAAATAATCCGCGTTACTAACCGCACACCTAAGACATGTCAAATGAGTCATGAATAATAGTACCTAAGAGTAAGTTGCAGTTGACACCCTCTCGTTCTATTATCTCAAATAGTTTTGTACGGATCATGATGTTCATGAGCACATTTGGAAACTACTCGACACGATGGAGCAACAGATGCATTATTGACCAACAGATGAGAGGCTACAATGTACTTTTTTTCCATATAAGTCTCTAATGACAAACAGGTGAGAGGCTACAACGTACTTTTTTTCCATAGAGGTCTCTAATGCGTTGGCATCGTACTAATCTGTAAATATGTATTCCTAGAACCATCCACAAGTGTTTGCACATGCTCCTAACGTAAGGATTGCCATCTTTAAAATCTATAAGCAAACAATATATACGTGAGAAGCATTCATTTGGCAGTACACAGGCAAGAGAATGAAGCAGAGACTAGATTGATCAAGATCGCTAAAACAAGATATCGAGCAATTTGGTTGAGGAAAAAGGAGAAGATCCATGTTTCTTCGTCAAGCATCTATCTCGACTCAACGAAGGGCCATCTGGAAAAATAGATGCATTGCAAGCATGCAGTAATTTATTTCAGATTCATTGCCCTGAACTCCATCGGGTTAAACACTAACTTGAACCATCTATCTACATGACCCTTGCCTTCCGTGGGAGACACGTCAGTTTTATTTCACAACCGCTAAATGCAGAGATGAATGCATGGGTCCCCATGACAGCGGAAAGTTACGTACTAAATTAAATTTCATGAGTCAATAATAACGCAGAGTACAGCTAACCAACAAAAGAAAGTGCCCTCCACACTCAACCATCCTTAAGATTGCCTTTCTTTTTGTACAGGGAAGAGGGAAGTGTGCAAAAATAAGAACACGCGATAGTACCCATAATTAAAGCAGAACTAGCAACTTGCTCTCCCGTTTAAGCATCCGTAGTTGATTTATAGTGATATTCATCAATAGTTGAGTAAATCAGACCTTCCTCTTCTAGAGTCCTGATTGATTCCCTGTTGACCAAAAGAAATTCAAGAGAAAGGGAAAACCATGTGCGAGTCCGTGGTTAGTATGTGGTTAGTATAAGTGAGGGTCCCATGCAACGCATGATTGCATGCACGCTCTGACACAGAGAGAGAGAGAGAGAGAGAGATTACATGATCTTATTGACAGAAATTTTCAGTTGTTGCGCAATTTCATCTCTGTGGACACCCTTTTCTTGTGCACTACAGATATCAGCGAATGAGAAAGGTTCAGTAAGCTAAAACTGAATGAAGGATCAATATTGCCATTCAACACCAAGGAACGGCTTCAGTGATGTTGCATTCCACTAAAGGAAAAAAATGTTATATAGCTAAAGTTATCAACATAATAAAATTGATACACCGGGAAGCACCGCATCTCCCCAAAATTCCCCAAAGCCAAGCAGTCACTTATAATGAAGAATAATTAGCATCTCTAGTGACTATAAATCAGTATTGGCCTAATAGATAGATGGGGAAAACTTAAGGAGATAAAAGATTTCAGAGATTTATCTTACTAGTTTTGTTGTAGAAATTCAAGGACCTTCTGGTCACAGCCCTTGAGTCCATCGACAGAGAATTGTCCAGAAATCTATATGAAGAAGGAATACAATCTCATGAGATCATACACTTCAATGTATTCTGGATCTAATATGCAAGTAAATGGTCAGAAACTTCAAAAACCAAAACAAGTCCTTGTGTTTCACGTACTTCACTTGTGGGAGCTACCAGAGATGCATTTGATTTACTACTCATTGGAGTGCTTGTGTTAAAATCTGCCGATTGGGAATGAGCAATGGCATCACCCTGCAACTCCAGCGTAAGTGGCTATAAGTGTAAACCATAAATTATCGTAATAACCAGAATGTTGCATCATGTAACTTCTTAGTCGACAATGATGTGCACCAATAAGAGCATGAATTATAAGAATTTAAGCAGTACCTTTACTCTGCACTTCTGTAAATGCTGGTGTATGCAATCAATAAAGTGGAATGTAACTTCATCAAAGTTGGTCACGGGCCTGCAAAACCATAACAAAGAAGTTTAAACAATGGTAAAGTTAAAGAGTGTAAAGAAAAGATCCAAAATTAAGTTAATATAAGCTAAGAAGTGGCATCTAACATGATCCATTCTGACATTTTACATTTCATTAGTTTGCGGCGCAATGAGAGACTTGATTTACAAAATAAGATCAATAATGCCCAAATAACTTCCTTTATAATCTCAGATAAGTAGCCGTAATGGACAAAAATGATTACCATCAATTACAAGATGTATCAAGCTTATTTAAAGGTCTCCTACCCCAAGGAATCTGCAACATTTCTTCAGAGGATCTTAAGCCACAACATCGGTCACACCTTTAGAGGTACTTATTCTTAGTTGCATTCAAATTTGTTATAACTTACATAATTGAGAGCATAAAGCTCTTTCACACCATCAATTACGAGATGTATCAAGCTTATTTAAAGGTCTCATACCACAAGAAATCTGCAACATTTCTCCGGAGGATCTTATGCCACAACATCAGTAGCACCTATAGAGGTACTTATTCTTTGTTGCGTTCAAGGCATAAAGCTCTTTCACACCATCAATTATGAGATGTATCAAGCTTACTAAAAGGTCTCATAGCCAAGGAATCTGCAACATTTCTCCAGAGGATCTTATGCCACAACATTGGTAGCACCTACAGAGGTACTTATTCTTTGTTGCATTCAAGTGTATTATAACATACATAATTGGAAGCATGAAGCTCTGTCACAGATGTAACCCAGTGTTTTTATTTTTCCTGATTAGTATGTGTATAGTATGCCAAATTTTGGTTCATATCCTCCAGTAGAGAGGTATCATTTGCAGATCAACAATGAGAAATTTCCCCACAGGATTTAATATGGTAGTGTAATAATTCATTTATGAAAGGTTTACTATGATAAAGCTTCTCATAAATCTATAATAACCAGGGTTATGGATGATGCAGTGTATTTAGAGAGAGAGAGAGAGAGAGAGAGAGAGAGAGAGGTCTTCAAACTATGACTTGTTTCTGCACAAGTGCACACGCTAATATGAAGAGCTAAGCAAGAATATATCTGGATGCATAAGAAGCAAAGAACGCGACATACCTAACAGCAAAGGCCGCGAGTTGCTTTTTCCCCTGAGAACTTCTTAAGTGCCCAACAAGACGGACATATAGACCATCACTAGCAAAAGATGCAAGGAAAAATCAGAATAATATATAAGGCTGTAGAATCTCATGGCCTGGTTTATCAACAAGCATTACAATTTACAGCGCAATCATAATTTCAACAAGTGCAAAGGCAACCATATAAAAAATAAAACATGGATCAATACTCACTGAATTTCTTCCATTTCCTTGGTGTCTGAACTTTCATTCACCCTGTCCAGCGCAAAAGATATAAATTACTTGGTGCAACCCATTAACTAATTCAAGATAAAGGACAAGAGTATACTTTGTCCTCTGCACAAGACCTCATCTACCAGTACACAAGTACCAACCAATGAAATCACCTCTTCTTTGATGCCTTAGACTAAAACTCAAGTTGTAATACCCCAACTAGCAAACTAGCAATATTACAGTCAAAAGAGAAGGCCAGCACATACCATCTTCTGCATTCGACTCGTCCAGTCCCGTCATCCAGAGCGAAGCTGACATCCGTCACTCTCGCGGTTTTCTCGGACACCATCCCGACCAGCGTGACCTAAGACAAAACGGGGCAAACCGCAACGTGACTTCGTACAGAACAGAAACAACATCGACCCAGTGAACTTCCCCACAAATGCAATCCCTCGAGCGCCTAAAAAAGGACACTTTTTGACACGAGAAAGCCCCTACTCACGTTGGTCACGTCGACACCGTCGATGGTGAAGTTCGATTTCTCGTCCCCGGACTGAAGGGCTCCGCTCAGCTGCTTCACCGTGACCGGCACCAGCCCCTGCGTCCCCCAGCTCTGCACCCACAAAAAAAAAGGCCCAGAAAAAGAAGAGCCCCGACGACGACGTCGATCTGGGTCAGTGAAACCTACGGCTAACGAGGCGAAAGGGGGAGATGGGTCGCTGCCCATCTCGACCCATCATTCGAACGCCGCGACGCGGGCGAGAATCGGAGGAAGATGGGCACCTTGGCGGGGTTGGGAGATGCGGAATCGGCGGACTGAGTCGACTGGGAAGGCACGAAGCCATCGAACTGGCTACCAGAGAACATCTTCGTCTTCTTCGTCACCGAACCAGAGAGAGAAGCTAGAGGGAGAAGCTAGAGAGAGAGAGGCTACGGCGAATCGGCGATCGGCGAGCGAGCGAGCGAGGGCTGGTTTTGCGCGCCATAAAGGTACGATTTTTCCCGCTCAGAAGTGGGGAGAGAGAGAAGGAGGGGCTTCGGTGGAGTTGGGCCGGGTGAAAGGCCGGGAAATGGGCTTTGAGTAGACATTGGGCTTTTCCAGGCCCAACTAGGGTTTGGCCCAGTATTCTTGTTTTGTATTTTATACGGTACGTAGTGTGCGCGCGCGCGCGAGCGTGCGTGCGCCCTCGGACTTACAAGAATTGCAACCCCCCGGGGCGCCATTCTTATGTTAACCATGGCGACGAGGTCACGAATATGGATCGGAAGAAAGGTGAACCGAAAAGGCCGAGAGAGCGATCGCGCGAGTCGTGGCCAAGTCCGGCATTGCTTTTCCCCTTCCTTTTGAAGCACTACTTAGGTCGATATTTAACATACGAAATGGTCAAATCGACTGGAGAAGGATTGAAGAGCGCTTGAGGTCGACTCATGCCAACAAGCGAACTGATCGCACCTTATAGGGACGTCCATTATCGTCTCGAAGAATGCTCAATAGACCCAACAGGTGTTGAACACTTATAGAAGAATATTTGGGTGCAGCCGACATATCTTACTAAATTAAGATAAACCATGGGAAAGCATTCGTTCATTTTGTGAGTGATATAACCAAATATATTTTGAAAAATATCTTTCAGATCTTGAGTTTTCGTAAAACATTTGGAAAATATTTTCCAAAAAGATAAATCAGTTAAATCACTTACAAAAATGAATAAATGAAAAATATTTTCATTATTCATAAAATTATTTAAAAATTTTTATCGATAATCAAAATATTATTCATTGACTGATTATTTCAACCGATACAAGCAATCAATTTTTTTAAAGTATTTATAAATGACTCATTTCCACAAAACAAATAGAGCCTAAAACTTATTGCTTTGACAACCTTCTCCATTTCTTCATTATTGATCAAACTAATTAGGACATGCTAAAGCTCAAAAGCCAAGTTGTTTAAATGAAAGCTATTTTCTCATTTCCTTGATGATTTTTCGAACATGGGTTTGGGCTTTTTATAGCTGCTTTACGTCTTGCCTCTTCTTCTCCCTAGGTGATTGTTTAAACCTTCTTATGTAATTACTTCAAAAAAATGCGTCGGGGTAGAATTCCTTCGAGATTACTCGTAATTGGAGAGCAAATTATGAAATTCTCCACATAGATTTCTAAAATTATGAACAAACCAAACAATTAAAAGAAATTTCATTATACCCCTGACCAGTTGAGGTGTTTGGTTCTGCATTTACAAATGAGTATGGGTCAGCACAGGTGTTTGGCACAAAGTCGAGGAGTTTGGTTCGGAATTCCCAAAACACCTTTGAGCTAAAATAAGCGTTTACAAAGCCTCTTATGCCAGTGCGGCTCTCATCTATTATTGACATTCGACATTTTAGGGATGTTGTTCTTTTCGAGTAAATGATTTTTTTTTATTTAACTTTTGCCCATGCTAACATTTTCGTGTTCCAGTATTGCCCCATTGTCTCTCTCAGCAATCTCAAATTTGGCTTGCCTTGTCACCTGGTCAAGGTTCATCGAGGTTGAGGCCAAGGCCGAGGGTCATTCCACCGCAGTCGACGCTCGTTGAGGTTGATGCTAGTGACACGGCCCACGGACGAAGCATGTTCCAATACCGTTCGAGCTATGTCACGCACGAAGGACTGCCCAAGAATTGCCCACGACCGACCCACGATGAATCCCTGATTCACGCATGGCCAGCCCAAGCGCGATACGGACAAAGGCCCATGTGCGACCCATGAGCAACCCGTGAGCAAAGCTTGGCCAGCTCATGTGCAATCTGTGGCCATTCACCTTATCCTGTATCAAGCGTGTTAGGCGGCCCTACAGCCCTAATCTTGCTTCTAACACACATCCATGGGCTTCCCAAGGGCTAAGGCCATTGAGTGACCTACTATGTAGCCTTGTAATGATGCTATATATTCAAATACCACCGTTGGATCGGAGGGACCCCGCACTTGTATAAATAGGGGCTCCTCCCCCTCATTGGAACTAATTCGTTCACAAGTAAATATACACTATCTTTGCTCATCCAACTTTTGTGTTCGAGCATGTGTGCGTAAGGCTGACTTGGGATCGATAATCCTAAGGCCGCACGAGGTTTCGATCGATCATAATCAATCGACCCGTGACACTAGCCTCTACTCTCAAGATTTAGCTCACTTAAGCCTCTATTTCCATATCTAGATCCCTTGAGGATGCGTGACTCCAATGTTCCCTAGCCTAGCGTCCCACGACCTCGACAACGGGCTACTGCCGAGTCAGCCTTCCCTATGCTGCCAAAGGTCTCCTGAGCTCATCCATTCCTTTGTTATTGTTCCTAAAGCTTTTAACTAAAGTCCTCTACAAGATTTGAGTATTTACCAAACACTTTCTTATATTTGAATAAGATCATTTAGCGGGCAAATGCTCTCCCAAATGCACCCAAAGTGATTTTGTTGAAATGCAAATAGCACTTAGGGTGTATTTGTTTTGCGGAATACATTTTCAGAGAAAATATTTTCCTCATTTTTCAGTGTTTGGTTGACTCAAGAAAATGAGTCAATGAAAAATATTTTCCTAGTCAACGGAAAATATTTTCCTAATAAAGCTTAAATTCAAGAAAATGATTTCCCATTTAAAAGAATTGAAAAACATTTTCTGAATCTTTGAAAGATTCAGAAAATGATTTAGTGCTTGATTTACAAACAATTATTCTTATAAATGTATATTTAAAAAAAATCGAATTTAATTTATTATTTATTAAAAATAAATTTTTTTTTTTATTTTTCTTTTATTTATTTAATTTCTTTTTCTTTTTCTTTTTTATTTTTATTTTTGCTTCTTCTCCACCTATCGCCAGCCACAGGAGCGGCTAGTGAGCTCACAACCTTCGATGGCGAGACTCGAGCTTGTCTAAGGCTAGTGAGCCTCAAGCCTCACAAAATCGGCGAGCTCGTGACCTTCAACATTGAGGCTCGAGCTTTGCTAGCTTGCTGCCGAGGCTACGAGCTCCCTTGATTTGGCGAGACTTGAGCTCGCAGCCTCGGCGGCGAGCCTCGAGCTTTGTCAGATTGGCAAGCTCGCCCCTCATAAGCCAGTTGGGGACGAACGGCAAGAGGAAGCAAAAGGGATGGTGTGGGGAAGTAGAGGAGCATAGGAGAAGAAGAAAAAGAAAATAAAAAGAAAGAAAAGAAAAAAAGCAAATAAAAGTAAATAAAAAAACAAAAATAATTTGAAATTCTAATTTTTTAAATTTTAAAAATTTGATTTTTTTTTTTTTTTGCTACAATAAAATGTGAAAATCATTTTTCAATGAGATCCAAACAACGGAAAACATTTTCAATTATACATCACCAAATAAAGAAAAATAAACCGTATTCTTGAAAAATACTTTCGAAAAACATTTTATTTTATTATTGAGTTTTTTGCGAAACAAACGCACTCTTAATATCAAAAGAACATCATGTCCTCGTACATAATCCAACCCCCTTGTCATAAAGCTGTAATTCCACAATGGACCACTTTCTTTGCACGCATGCACTGTACAAGTGGATTGCTTTTCGTTGAACCAGATGGGAATTTTATAAGTCCCGCTCAATGTTTAATAAAATGTACTTCGGTCGCCATCGTGCTCTTTTTTCTACATTCAATTTAGTTTAGCTACACCAATCAAACTTATTTAAAAAAAAAAAAGAAAAGAAGTTTAGAAACAGTACGGTACGCTACCGACGGGCGACCGACGACCCTAGATTTTAGAAGCACATATTGTCAATTGCTGGTGCGTAAAAGCTACCGGGGTGACGCAGAAAGATAAGCACAAGGCGAAATGAAAAAGCGTGTCGGAGTACGACACCGGGAGCAAAATCCCTGGCCAGAATAGCGGGGTGGAGAAAAATCATGAAAGTGATTTCACACTTCGGATCTTGATTATTTTTTTAGTTCAAATGAAGTGTCTCTTTTTTCGTGAAAAACGAATAAATCAAAAATATTTTTCTAAAATGATTGGTTGTGTAATTTGAACAAAATTAAATTAATGAAAAAGATTTTCATGTGGGTAACAATTTATGTTTGGATGTTTTTTGGATGGCTGGCATATATTTCGTTCGTTCATTTTTGTAAATATTACAGCAATCATTTTAATAAAATTGTATTTATGATCATTTATTTTTCGCAAAATAAGTGTATCGTTAGTCAAGGGCTAAGCAAGCAATGGAGTATGATAATAGATATCCACTGGATAAAATAGTCGCAGCAAGATATACTTTATATTGCAATTTTCAAGTTCATGCTCACGTTGGCGTGGAGACAACATGATAATGAATGATGTATGACCCGTTATGGTAGAGGATGCCCACTCGATATGGGTCGTGTCAAGCCCCATTTGCCGATGTATTGGGTTGATGTTGCCCATTTTCATCTTTAAGACCTCATTTATTTTCACAGAGATGAGTGGTTTGAAAAATATTTTCTAAAAAAAATGATCAATTATATTTCTTTATAAAAATTAATAAATGAAAAATATTTTCATCATTCACCAAAATATTTAAATATAAATTATTATCGATAGTGAATAAATTTTTATAGGCTAATTATTTTAAATGACATAAGCGATCATTTGAAAAAATCATTCATTTATTGTAAAACAAAAGAACCCTAAGAGAGAGGGAGATACATAACTGATAGAAGGATAGACTTGTTCGTTTAAGTTTAACCAAAAGCAAAAGGTCCCGTCAAATTTCAAAAACTCATGAAAATATTATAAGTGAATTCACAAGTCAAATCAGACAAAAAAAAATCACGAGTCAATATTTGTATTTTACAAAAAAATTTAGATATTTCAAATTTAGAAAAAATAAAAATAAAAGTGCGCTAGTCGCAATATTTTAATTAAGAAAAAAAATGAAAAATAAAAGTTAATCTAGAGATGCCCTAATCATAGCAAAGCTTCCCCTGTGAACTTTTTATGGGTTCAAGCTTATATTAAAACAATAACAAGTGAGAATTAAAAAGAAGTTTGGATAATCAGTTGACACATGTATCCTCCATTCAATATGTTTAAGAAAATAATTTATTTTCCATCTTTAAAGTACAAAAAAAGTAATTTAAACGATAATGATGGCTCTTCTATCACCCTTCACACACACACACAGATATATACATACATACATATATATATATATATTATCCTTAGAGCATCCAAAGGAATATTTCATAATTGTAGCTTTATAAAACAATTTAAAAAAGAAACAAAAGAATAAATAAATAATCTGCAAAATCCTAATTCTTTGCTTCTACTGGTGGCATCTGACATCGATACCTTCTAGAAATGGAATCATTCCATTCCCCATGGAATGATTGGATCTTCTCGCGATTGATCGAAAATGATGTCGTCGTTTTATTATTCCTCTAATGGGGCCATGAACAATGATGAGACGAATTTTAAATAAGGAAAGAAATAAAATTTTGAATTAGAGATTCGAAAGCAAAAGCTATAGTTAGACTTTAAAGATATATTAATTTCGTGAGAAATAAATATTTTAAAAATATCTTTTTAAAATTTAATTATTTACAAAAATGAATGAAAAATATATTTTCATTATCAATGAAGATATTTAGACTTAAATTGTTATTGATAATGAAAATATTTTCATCAACTAATTATTTCAAATGATATAAATAATTACTTTTATGATTTTTTTTAAATTATTCATTTTTATGTGAAAAAGGTGGCATCTAAAATTTGCAGCTTTTAAATGAGAAAACACAAAGTGTTTGACAAATTTGAAATGATGTAAGCTCAATTCCTACGGTTTTCTCAAGATTTTTAAGTGTTTAATGTCAAACCTAGTCACTGTATCCGTCATAAACAACCACGAAATAAAAAACAAGTCCTAGATAATAGAGTTACCCCCGAGTTAAAAGTTAAAATCCACAAGTATTCTTATTGGTGGAGCTGAAAGTTTAGATCAATGGATGCTTTATATTATGGTGCATTTAATGTCGCAAAATTAGTAAAGAATAAATATACATACACACACATACATTCATACTTAATTTGACTAAACTTTGGGGCCAACAATTTCATTTTCCATGGAAAAAAAAAGTATCTAGTGATTTTTCTCCCAAGCAAAAAAGACGTTTTTGTCAACGTCTAATGAACTCTAGATTTCGCTCTCAATCAAATTATGGAGAAATTATCATAGTCGCGGTTCAACTTTTATTTTATAATCCAGTCACACAATTATAATGTCTAATAATTTGGAGGTATAGTAGCATAGCAAACCAACAACATGATCCCCACTTAAATTTGAGTTCTTAAGTTAGGATCAAAACCATAACTAGGTTCCTAAATGAGGAAATTGTGGTTTAATCCCCCCCAAAAAAAAAGAAGAAGCAATTGCAGTTCATTTTTAGGGAAATCAATCAATCTCAAACATATTATAAGGATGTAAATTTAGTTTTAAACTTTTTCAATTTTATCAATTAAATCCTAAATTTATCGTATGGATGCTAGTTTAATTATAATTTTTTTTATTTTACTAATTGAGTCATAAGCTTTTCCACAATATTTCGTAATATAATCAATTTTTACTAGAATGATGAATTTTATTAGAATGATTAGATGGTCATATTAGTGAATTTCAAAGAGAATTGATTAGAATTTTTTTTTTGGTTAGTCATTGACAATAATTAGATGGATTTTCATATTAGTGAATTTCAAAGAGAATTGATTAGAATGACAATAATGAAATTTCGTGCCAAATTGGTAAAATAAAAAAGTCCAAAACTAAATTGATATTTATACAATATATTTAAAATTGATCAAATAATTTTCCGAAGCGATTGCACACGCCATAACTTATAATTGGTGATTAAGGTCGGCTGCTGGATCGCCACCATGGATGCACAACAGATTGACGATCAAGAGCACCAGAGGAAATTAAACACAATTACAAAGATATTTCAAAAATTAATTTGCGACTGCACCTTATTAAATAATAGACTTTTTTTCTTTTGTAGCTTGTTATTGCCGTGGAGAAAATTCCTACCATCTCCTTCAAGTGGGGCCCACCTTTTGGAAAAGTGTCCCATGCACTTTAGCTTTTTGTGAAATTACACATTTGTGCTTGAAAAGCGGGGACCAGCGATTCCCTTGATAGTCTCCCTTAAAAATTTGGCCAGCCAGCGACCGCCGTGCATCGCTCGTGCACATTTTTCTTGAACTTAAGGACACTTATAGAAAAATTAAAAGAAAAAACAAACAGTAAAGATGAGAGAAAGGGAAGAGTTCAAGTGAAACTAGGAACCACACCAGGGGCTTTCGCCTCCGGTCTCTTCATTTCCAGATACTCGCCCAGCAGTTGTCGAGAGGTTGGGGAAGCAGAGCTAGGATCTGAGGGGGATCCCCCCAGGTTTTTAGCCTGGGTTGTGGCGGGAGAGCCCTTGTGGTCAAACCCACGTTAATCCATGGGGGGGACTTTATGGGGCCTTTCTTTAAGGTCCTTAGGCTGGACCAAAGGTTGGGTGGCGGTCCTGCCACCACTCGAGAACTGGCGAGGGTTCGACATCCTTCGCATGGCTTAGGCATATGGATCACATCTAACATATCATTTGGCCACGAATTCTACAAAGTTAAGTGTTAAAAAAATGACCAAATTCTTCATCACAATTGATAATTTCAAGGTTCAATCTTCCCTAATTGCCACATTATCATTATGTACCAATGTAAACTTCTACATGTTTTCGCATAACTATTAACTTCGAAAATGTAACCCATGACTTCTAAGAAAACTATAAGAAAAATACATGCTAAAGTCGTGATAAACAACAAGAGCATCGAGAGTGCTTAAAGCAACATTTTGGACCCTCATCAGTACGTGGCAATCCTCAAATCTAGAGTAACATCTCCCTTTTGCTTAGCTTCCTCCCTTCACTTGGCCTCTGTCTGATTTCCAATCATGGGGTTTAATTCTTATCTTAATTTCCTGTGCAATGCGTTACTTTTGGGCAAATATGCCCCTGAGATCGGGGCAAAATGTGCATGTACGATGCACGAGCTCGTCGCGCGACCAAAATTCTCATCAAATATCTAAGGTAGGGGCCCATTAACCATGGTTGTCAAGTACAGGATGTTTGTGGAAAAAATTCAACTTCAAAGGGTACTTTGAGAAAAAAAAAAAAAAAAGGGGGCCCTCTTTTTGAGTTGATTGGAATTTTTACCGACCGTGTTCTCATGATATGTCGCAATTCCTTATTGGCCCGTGTCGTCACGACATACAATTAAATGTTTATTTCCTTAGACCTGAATTGCCTCATGACTATCTATAGTTCCTCTTATTGTAGGTACTCCATCGGTGCATGTATTTGGAGATTTCTTTACAAAAATAGGTTGGGTGCTTTTGACAAATTGTTACTTATTAGCACTTTCTCGCGTTCTTTATAATTTCATTGATTTTGGTCACTATCAAATGTGATACCATTTTTATGCGGAGATGATTAATCCTTTCATAAAAAAAACCTCGAGATGGGGTCCATAGCAACGAAACTCGTGACCTATCAAAAGTTTCTTTTGCTTGGATGTGAAAATTTAGCTGTCTCTTCAACTTGATTAATCGTTTGAATTAGCTCCCATTGAATTAACTATGAAACCCTAAAAAAAAAAAAAAAAAAAAGAGTCAAGGAGAAAGAAAAGTAAACGATTTAGAAAACTGGGAGGAAAAAAAAATTGACTTTGCTGTCTTTTTTTTGGGGGGTGGGGTGTGGGCGCTAAAACAGAGGGGGTAAATGTGTGAAATCATATGGAGGGGAGAAGAAAAAAACAGATGAGAGATCTATTGAGAGATAAAAAGTCTTGTAATGTCATTTTCATATTCCCTCTCAGTCTGAAAGAAAAAAATTGATTGGGAATTAGGGAGCTCTTCGATGATGAAAGTAAACACGGTGTCGGGACTTTGGTCTTGACTACCGTTGAGTAAGCAGATTTAATAGCCTCTTATGCTCGAGGTGAGAAGGGATCGGTGAAAAGCCTACTATAAAGTGAGTGGCACTTCAAGGCAAGGCTCATAACCACCGTCTGTCCTTATATCATATTTTTTCTCTCTTAGATGAAAAATTTCGCCGTCTCTCCAACTGGACTAATCATTTCAATTAGTTTTTAGCGAATTAACTACGAAACCCTAAAAAAGAAAGAAAAAGGAGTTATTAAGGCGAAAGAAAAGTAAAACCTCTAGAAAACGGAGAGCAACGGAGAAACATTGACTTTCCTTCTCTCTGTTATTTTAATTTTTTTAAGGGGCTAAAACAGAGATGGGGAAAATATAAATCTGTGAAATGATGTGGAGTGGAGGAGGAAGCGTGCGGACATGGGGAAAGTCAAAGCGGCGACCGCACGAGGGGCATTCCCGTCATGTCACCCCCCGCCCACCTGCTTTCCCCTTTCTACCCCTCAGTCCCCTTTCTCTCTCTAGAGTCTCTCACTTCTCTCTTCTCTCTCTCTCTCGGTCTGATTCTTGTAGAGATAGAGAGAGAGAGAAGAGAGAGAGAGAGGTAGAGAGGTTCTGCTTGCCACGGGAACCGACTCCTCTCGAGAGCTTCGCGAGCAGCGCCTTCCCCTTCCTCTATCCACAAGGAGCGGCGCTGCCCCATCGATTCGCTCACTGTTCCATCGGTGTCGGGTCGGTCGCGGGTCGTGTCCGGAGGAATTTGCCGCCGCCGCCGCTGCCGCCCCGCCGCGCCGCGAATGATTTGCCGGCTGGGGGACGGCGAACTTCTTGCGGCTCTCCGACGACCCTTTTCCCCTCTTCGCCCCTCCTCCCAGGTGCGAGCTCAATCTGGTCTCTTGTAATTTCGGGTCGGTGATTGAAGCAAAGGATCAGTCTGGAGCTCTCTCCTGGCCTGCGCTTCCGTTTTTTTCTCGTTCTTTTACTTTTTTGGGATAGTGGGTAGTCTTCGTTTTATCCGATGGGGTGTTACGGCTTCCCCTCTATTTGTGGGTCGATCTTTATCCTGTTTCGGATAATTTGTGCGCTGCTTCAGCTGCATCTGTGGCTTGTTTATGCTTGGTTGCGATGTTTCTTGTTCCCCTTTGCTTGGACTGAATCTTTTTCGCGATCGGCGATGAACCCTTTTTGGGAAGAGCTGATGGAGTCGATTTCGGGTGCGTATTGATGATTGCAGCGTTTCAATTGATGACCAATTTGATGATTGTCCGATGATCGGTGCCGAAAGATATGTTTGACTTTCGTGTCGTTACTGCTTCAAAAGGGTTCTGTACATCGACATGATTGCTATGATGGTTGGGTTGGGGTTGACCCTGTCTTTGAAGATGGTTTCTTTGCAGTGAATCGAAATCTTGTAGTGAAATGAGGGCTTTGAGGATTGTATTTGATCAGTCTCAAAGGATATCCTTTTTTTTTTCTTTGTTTCTTTTGGGTTTGAAAGGATGGCTCGATTATCTGATAGAAAACAGGCTGACAACCTTTTCGACATTAGGAGGAATAGAGACCCGTAAGAAGGAAGACAATCTGAAGCAGTCGGGGTTCTTTTAGTGGATCCGGACATTCTGGAAATTGAGTCTTATCATTAATGTGCCATGGTATTGCAAGGCTCAGTGCTAGGGCTTGAATTTTCAATGGGGTAGTCCTACTGGTGTACTACGAGTTGACTGCACCTTCGTTTTATGTGGATTCTGAGATTGGATATTTTGTTAGATCAATAATAGAATGTTGATTTTTCGTTTGCCCAAAGTCGACATTCAAGTTCAAAGAAGAAAAGAAGTGTCGCGTTATGTTTATTTGGGGGCTGTATGGGGAATGTAAGTTGATTGTGGTTGTTTCTCAATCATATGTGGTATATTTTTGTAAGGAGATAGGTAATGTATTTTTCAAGTTTTAAATAATATATTGATCTTACAACATCTTAATTATGCTTGCAGGCATAGATGCTATTTGTAATCATGTTGTCATGGCTAGCTTTTCCTTCCGTAATCATTCCTTCATAATCTCCAAATGACTTGAACTTATGCTTGTAGAGCATGTCAGTCTCTATGAAGTATTTGGCCTTTGGGTTGTGACATAAGATTCTGTAGTTCAGGGTTTGTTCTCAACAAAAGCATCTCATTTCCAATGAGCTTTCACTACCCTGATACATATTTGCGGTGTTTGTGCACTTGCAGATTCCCATCAGTAGTCTCTCCAGTCTCCACAATCACAAAAAATTTGTGTAAAGGGATCTTGTTAGATTTTGCCATGGAGGGTAATCAGTTGGATATTGACTGGGAAGATGTGGTTTGTCCTATATGTTTGGATTGTCCTCACAATGGTGTTCTTCTCCGGTGCTCGTCTTATGACAAAGGCTGTCGTCCCTTTGTATGCGACACAGATCACTTGCACTCCAACTGTTTGGACCGGTTTAGAAGTGCATATGGTGTGAGATCTTCTTCATCTCCCGAAACTTCTTCCACATCAAAAACAGAGCCCGTGGAGTTGGATAATGGCTGTAGGCCGACCTGCCCATTGTGTAGAGGAGAAGTTACCGGATGGGTTGTTATTGATGAAGCTCGTGTTATCCTAAACGAAAAGAAGCGTTGTTGTGATGAATTCCGATGTCTGTTTAGTGGAACCTACTCTGAGTTGCAGAAGCATGCTCAAGTAGAGCATCCTCATGCTCGGCCCTCGAAGATTGATCCTGCTCGGCAGCTTGATTGGGAGAATTTCCAGCAATCGTCAGAGATCATAGATGTCTTGAGCACTATCCATTCAGAAGTTCCCCGAGGTGTAGTCTTGGGCGATTACGTTATTGATTATGGGGACAATGATACTGGTGATGAGTTTGAGGACTTCCCAGGTGATGAAGGCAATTGGTGGACATCATGTATATTATATCAGGTATTTGATAACTTTAGGAGTTCTAGGAACAGAAGAAGGTCAAGAGTTGGTGATACAAGAAGAGGAACTCGACATTCTACGTATGATACATCAAATTCTGATGAGGGTTCTGTTACCTCTTTGGAGTATGCAGATTACCGACCAGATGATATAGATGATGAGTTTGTTGTTGCAAGGGGTTCCTCAAGGGCTAGCACTAGGCATCGCAGGTTAGTGAAGCCCCTTTGTGCCTTGATTACTGCAGAGCTTGTTTGATCGAATATTGGTTTTGTTTATCAACATAAGCTTCTTTAGAAGTTGGCTCACTGACTTCAGGTTTTGTTTGTTTGTTTGTTTGTTTTTCAATTAGTCTAATTTTTCTTCTTTCATTTGTTAAAATAGATTGCAGCCATTTTATCGATTAATTTCTGGGAGAGGGACGGTGGTAAAATGAATTTTTCTTATTTGATTGCAGCGGTACATTTTCAATGGAAGTTTCTGTTGAATTTTCCTTTTGAATTTGCTTTCACCACGCATAAGCATAATGGTTTCTGGTGCAAAAAGTTCTCTGCCAACTTAGGGTGTGCTTATTTCTTAAGTTCATTTTGGAGTGGAACAATGGTAGATGGAATCATCTCAGGAATGTTTGGCTAGAACCCTGAACTTGATGCAGCAAGAGATTGATATGGGAAACTAAGAAAACAGTACTTTTAGAGTGTCGGTAATTTCCTCTCTGAGGCTTTGGTGGACATGACTGTGTCAAGTGCACACCTTTCAGTAATCACAAGTCTCTTATTTCTCCTTGTTTGTTAACTGTTTTGAATCAAAAGATGACTTAATTTGGTGAAACATCACAAATTAACATGATACGAGATGGGCGCCTGGTCCTGCAGACCATTATATGTAGTTTGTTAGCTCTACATGCAGCAATAGACATGCGCTTTGAATTAAGTCTTCGATTTTTTTTGTTTCTTAAAGAATTATTCTCTGAACTCTCTAATCCACACAGTTTTTGCTTCTTTAAATATCACAGCTCCCGGAGGCGGCGTTCTCGCTTCTATGATAACTAGGTAACTTATTCACCGTCCTTCTGCCCTGCACATTTACATGTGCATCTAAAACTTAATGAAGTTCCTTCTGTTTTAGGCGAATTTTGTGTCTAGGAGTTATATTGCGACTCTACTGGGTTCAATTAATTGACCACAAATTTTTTCCTTAGTATCGAAAGATTAAAGCAGGACTATAAATTGTTAACACAGTAGCTTCTCTCCATTTTAAAAACTTACCTGTTCCATGAAACTTTGTTAATTGCTCTTCCCAGCTCATGGGGCCTGAGGGTAATGGACGTGGAGGTACAGACGAATGCCGATGACGAAATTGTGGGAGTCTCCAACAAAACACATCGATTGGCTTTTCCTAGTCGAACGATGTTCTGACCTGTTCATTCTGTGGTTTACTGATGACTGATTTTGATATATAAAAATTCTCAGGATGTCCCCTTTTCACATTGTTGGTTGCTTTGTATCGCTGTATGTATGGAACTTTGAAGAAGTGGATCACTTCATAGACAAGGTACACTTGTAGCAAGAAAGCTATACCTGCAGTATCATGCATGGAATGTCCATTATTTGAAGTAGAAAGCCACTGAACTGTGGAGCTTTCACCTTGTTCTAGGATTTTGGGATATGCTCTCATTCATTGTACATGGCGATTGTTATATGAACTTTTTATTTCTCTTTAGAAAAGGGTGCGTATGTGGGTTGGTGCGAACTTGTTGTGGGTTCACTTTTTAGATTGTTTGACCTTAACCGTGAAGGGCATCAAAAGTCAGAAACCATTTCAAGGATGGAAAACGAGAGATGTTTTTAAAGAGCCGGAATTTGACCGGTGGAATAGAGGAACTTGGATTCGTATATTCTTATGTGAAAAGCATTGACTAACGAAGGTCACGATCTAAAGTCCAAAATGACATTCCATCCTCATTTATTTCACCTATATATATATATTTGTATTTCCTAAACCGGCTATGCCTTGAATCGAACTCATAGTGATCTTCCTAGAATTGCCCTTCAAATGCTTTCTTTCAAGTCAACCTGAGGTGAATGGGTGATAATGACATTAAAGATCTCCTCTTCAGCCACAATCACGGCACTGACATTAATTTTACCACTTTCCTTCACATCACTCGCCCTCCGCTAAAGAGAGATGCAGACCTCCTGGATATGGTAGACAGGGTCAGGTACAGAACCAAACACAAATAGTTGGTCTGCTCCACTGATTAAATAGTTACTCATGGCAGGCTGCTGTTTGCATTCACTGGGCAGGATGCGCAGGCATCTGGTGTGGTTGTTATAGTGGACGTATTTTCTGTATATGCATGTCATGTTTGACGCGGGTGCCACTCGTTCTTTTATGGCTGGTGGGCTGATTTAGGGGTCAGATATACATGATTTTGACGTATCCTTGGCAGGGTGTCAAAATCGGACTGAAAGCTGAACTGACCTGAAAATTTCTGGGTCTTTTTGGTTTGGGTTTTCTTTCGGTTCAGGTAATGCCAAAAAACAAACTGTTTTTTGCCAGTATGGGTCAGTTCGATTCTGGTTTCCATCTATCATTGAGAGAGAGTAAAATGGACCAAACTAAGTTCCGTTTATTATGAGATTGAAAGAGAGAAGGTGCGACCCTGTAGCAACCATGCCTGAAGCAGCACCTGCAGGAGGAAGCAAGACCAGCGATGCGGATTTCGCTATCTTGCACATAAGAACAGAAGCCTCCGTGCCCATTGAGGGTCCAGATCTAGAGGGTCTCCACCAGATGCAAGGAGATGACTCTACCAACGACGACACACTGAGGTCCTGCGTAGAGAATGGCCGAGAGGTGGGGCTGTGGTGGTGTTGAGTTTTCGTGTGGTGTGGGTGGCCGAGAGAGAGGGGGCTCCGTCGTTGGTGGCAGCAAGAGTGGTGCGGTGGAGCTCAACGGTGAGACGGTTGGGGTGGGCATCCAACGGCGGTAGCAACGGGTCAGGTGGAGGGGTTTTGAGATTTGCGGTTAATGTTATTAGCCTAATTATGTTATGGAGTCTGAAGATAAGAGCTATGAAGCACCGACACTCTTCAAGAGCCTTCGTGTCGTGTTGGACACTTCGACACTTGTCCGACACTCGGTCAACACGTGTCGGAAAATCTAATACCTGGTCAACTTTCTTAACACTCTCCATCACTTGAGTCGGAATTCTGACATACAAGTTTCCGTCACGTGATTCCGATATCAAGGTTAATTTTAAAAAATTAATAAATAAGAGGTAAAAAAAATATATATATGTGAAAAAATAAATCATAATAATAAAAATAATAAATGGAGAAAGAAGAAAAACACAATAATCTTCTCTTTTCTTCGACTCCCGCTTTTTATGATACATAATTCACCCCTTAAGTTTTTTTCTCATTTTCCAACATATCTAACATGGGAGTCTAAAATATGGATCGCTTGTTTTTTCTCCAAGTTTTATAAATTATTAAAATATAGTTGAATTTATCAAATTGAAACAATGAATGATATTAATAAATGATGGATTAATGTTTTTAGTGTATATTCATTCTAGGTTTTTTTAATTAATTAATTATTTATGAATTTGATTCAAATTAATTATTTAATATACAACGTGTTCCAACGTATCATAATTCTTTATTTTTGAAAAATGGCGTGTTGGTGTGGCGTGTCGTGTCGTGTCGTGTCGTGTCGTGTCATGTCGTGTCGCATATTAGTCTCAGTACTACTTAGGACGAGAGAATAAAGAGTGATGCATGTTTGGCTTTTCTTGAATAAAGAAACCAGTAATGTAGGAGTACTTAACTGTTCCCATTATCCTGTGGAGGACGAAGGCCAAAGGGAAAAAAAAAAGACCCACTAAGTTCAGTCCGAACCGAACTGAGTTATATTCGATTTGGGTTGAAGCAAACACACGTCCCTTATGGTTTAGTTTGGTTCTGGTTTGTGAAAACTCGAACTAAATTGTTGACATCCCTAATACTTGGGGTGGATTGGTTATGGACACTTTATGCTATTATTGATTGTTGTGCAAAGAAAGTATACTTTCAGGTTTGGACAAACTTGTTATATGCTTTGAAGGCTATAAGATTAGGATAAGTATACTAGAAGTGCAATCACTTTCGTTTGACGCTCACTCAAATATAAATAAATAGATTAGGTTTAACATTTAAATGAGCAATTATGTGAAAATGACAAATGCATAAAGATTGGTGCTTTTTCCATCCATTTTTTTGACTTTCAGGTTTCGGACAAACTTGTTATATGCTTTGAAGCTATAAGATTGGGATAAGTATACTAGAAGTGTAATAACTTTCGTTTGACGCTTACTCAAATATAAATAAATAGATTAGGTTTAACATTTAAATGAGCAATTATGTGAAAATGACAAATGCATAAAGGTTGGTGCTTTTTCCATCCATTTTTTTGACTTTCAGGTTTCGGACAACCTTGTTATATGCTTTGAAGGCTATAAGATTGGGATAAGTATACTAGAAGTGCAATAACTTTCGTTTGACGCTCACTCAAATATAAATGAATAGATTAGGGTTAACATTTAAATGAGCAATTATGTGAAAATGACAAATGCATAAAGGTTGGTGCTTTTTCCATCCATTTTTTTGACTTTTAGGTTTCGGACAAACTTGTTATATGCTTTGAAGGCTATAAGATTGGGATAAGTATACTATAAGTGCGATAACTTTTGTTTGACGCTCACTCAAATATAAATAAATAGATTAGGTTTAACATTTAAATGAGCAATTATGTGAAAATGACAAATGCAAAAAAGGCTGGTGCTTTTTCCATCCATTTATTTTTTTTACTTTTGATGCCCCTTATTACCTTAAATTGATTGCAATATCTCTTGCAAGTCCTTGATTTAAGATAATTTCTTACATTTTTTTCATTTCTTTAATGCATTTAAAATTGAGAAAAGTTATATATTTCCAATGGTTTTATTGAATTGTCTTATGATGCAATTACAGTTGTCGTAATTTTCTTGTCAACAACTAACTTAATAATCCCTATTTTTTTTTTTGTTTTGTCAATATAGTCATAAACTTTTTCACCATATTTCAATATAGTCTTTCTTGTCAATTGCCACAAAAAATTAGCTAACATGGCATTTGGTTATTGCTGGGTGTCCTAAGTGGCATGCTAATGTGGGCAATTTTTTGATTTGCATGTGACAATTAACAATGGCAATTGGCAGGAAAGGCTGCATCTAAATATTGTGCAAACGTGTATGATTATATTGATAAAATTGAAAAGCTGAAATTGAATTGACATCCATACAATATGTTCATAACAAAATAGGTAACATTTTTCCCAAATATTTAAATAATCATTCATTCAACGGACACATGTATTAACCTTTTTGGAATAAGTATACTAGGATTATCATAACTTTCTTGTGGCGCTCACTTAAACGTCACAAATTTAAAAATTTGATGACTTGAGTGTCATTGGTGATTTGCTTTGCCGGAAAATCTAATGTGTATCCTAGCGTTGACGTGGAAAATTAATAAAAAATTCAAAAAAAAAAAATCCACATTGAAATTGGATATTAATAAATAAAAAATCCATGTAGGAGAATTTATCGAAAATATTACTCAAATGATTGATTTTACTTTGATGTAGCACTTAAGTGCGTGAAAAAAGAAGAAGGTCATGGTGCTTAAGTGAGCGCCATATGAAAGTTATGACACTCTTGTTGTACTTATCCCCCACAAGATTAGTTGTCCTCCATCGATAATCTCAAGCACACCACATTCCAAGTAAAGGATGTAATTGCGATAGTGAGATGTCAAGTAGGGTGATGCGAAATTTGAAGAAATTCTAATTGTTAAAGAGTATCCTGATGTTTTGCTAGAAGATTTACTTGGCTTGCATCGCGAGTAGGAGGATTAATTTACCATTGGCTTGGTTCCCGGCACAACTCCAATTTCAAATGTGCCATATAGAATGGCTCCGATTGAATTGAAGAAAACGAAGATTCAACCACAGGACTTGATAAGGGTTTCATCTTGCCAAGCGTTTCATCTTGGGAGCCCTGGTTATCTTTGTGAAGGATAAGAGTGCCTACATCATATCCACCCTTAAAAATAAGAGTGCCTCCAACAACCCAAGAGGAACAGTGAACCAACAATAAGCGAACCAAACATCATCATCGTATCGACCCCCAAAAGAGGTATGGAATATGATATCGAACCTTGACAAACCCCACAAAGTCAAACAATACATGTGGAGCTTGTATTAGAATATGCTCTCCCAACAACCGAGGACCTATGGAAGAGGAAAATCTTATCTGAACTTGTGTGCCCTCTTTGTTGACAACACCCAAAAACGGTGGGGTATATCTTCCCTCTTTGTGAGTGGACTAGGGAAATCTCGAGACACCCCATGTTGAATATAGAAGTTTCGGATTAAGGTCTCAGTTGAATTAAAGAGTGGTTTCTAAAACACGGAAACTCACTCGATACCTTACCTTCCCTAATTCTGCTGGTCGAGATCCTCCGGAACATGTGGAAAGCTGCAAACTCTTTTGTATATTGTTGGCACAATCCAAATTCGAATTGGTTCGTGGAGTTAGCAAAAGCAACACAAAAATTATGAGAGATGGAATCCAAGAAAAGGAGTAGTGAGAAGAAAAATGGGAAAAGTGTTAAAACAAGTCCTAAACCTTTTTTTTTTGTGCTAATTTAATCTTAAACCTTTTTATTTAGTGCCGATCTAGTCATTTCCGATCAATTTTAGCTGGATTTTACTTGATTGGGCCTGGTCGGTAACGCGATCGGTGTTGACGTGAACAACTTTTAATAATATTTTTGAAATTTTTATTTTTCTTTTAATTTTCTTTTTTTCTTTTTCCTTCCCTTCCTCCAGCCGGTTGCCAAACCTCGGCGACCGGCCACAGGTGACATCTAGTGAGGTTGACCTCGTCGGACCTCGCCGGCCACCTCGCTAGTGGTCGCGAGGGCGAGCCTCGCTAGCCCAGTGCTAGGTCGCCCTCGCGGATTGGGCGAGGTCGAGCCTCACCGGTCATGGGTGAGGCTCGACCCTCGCCAGATTCGGTGAGGGCGAGCCTCATCGCCCATCACGAGGCTGCCCTCACGGCCACTAGCGAGGTGGCTGGCGAGGTTTGGTGAGGTTGACCTCGCTGACCGTCGCCTCTGACCGGTCGCCGAGGTCTGGCGACCGATTGGAGGAGGGGAAGGAAAAAAGAAAAAAAGAAAAAGAAAAGAAAAATGAAAAGAAAAAAAAAAAAATTCAAAAATATTAAAATATTATTAAAAGTTATCAACGCTGGCCCGATCATGCCATGTCAGCCAGCCGGGGTCCAGTTAGCAAAATCCGGCCAAAATTGGCCGCAAAGGACTGAATCGACACTAAGTAAAAATATTTATGACTAAATTGGCACAAATACAAAATGTTTATGACTTTTTTAACACTTTTCCCGAAGAAAAACTATAGTCTCACTGCAAAATGGAATCCCCCCATGAAAGGCACTCTAAAGATCAATGTAGATGGCTCATTTGCGAATGGAGAGAGAACAAGAAGTATTGTTGGCGTATATAGAGACGATTCCACGAAGATCGAGGCTGGACTTGTGGAGGAAGTGTGTACGAACTCAATGGAGTAAGTGGAAGGCCTAGTTTCCGTTGAAGCCCTAAACTACTCCAGATCTGCTTCTGAACTCAAGTAAACTATAAAGGAAGATAGTTGGTCAACGACAAGTGCGCCATCAGATCAGATTTGCCATTTGGAGCATCCAACCTCTTATCTCTGAAGGCAAAAACTTGCTAGCCCATCGCAAGAGCATTCCAATAGCCCACTACAAGAGAGAAGCAAAACTAGTAGCTGATTGGATCTTTAAGGCCCATTGGTGAAAATCCCTTCCTAGTAACTGGGTTTCTTATCTCTTAAAATAGAGCCTGATATGGTCAGAGGCCCACTTAGTTGGTAATCGAGAGCCTAATAAAAGAAGTTTGTATAGACCAAGCAAAAAAAAGAAAAAAGAAAAAGAAATGGAGATCAACATTCAGGAGACTTATCATAGTCATAAAGGTCACAGGAAACCATAATTCCAATGTGTACAAGTCTAATTCTGAATACAACCCCAGTTGGAGAGTACTCTCTAAAATAATTTAGCAATTGAGCTAAGTGGATTGAGACTAGATACCATATTGGGATGTCAAGCCTATAGAAAGTTTGAAAACTATGCAATCCAGTGGAACTAGACATTCACCTTTTAAACAAAAAAACAAGAGAATCTTTTGAAAGAAAACAAATTCCATTTCGATCTTTGCATAATTTTATGGAACTAGCAGAAATTGGCTATTGAAAACTTCAAACCATGATGATCATGTTCATGGAAGAATGGGGAGAAAATCCATTAGTAACCAAAACCCTAGAACCACCTACACATTTCGCCCCATGTTACTGTTTTGATTATATGGATGCATTCGAGAAATTAATTTTAAAATTTAAAAGCAAGCTAAAAATATTCATGGTTTACCTAGCCTAGATGTAGACAACAAGAATTTCCAAATTCGTTCAATTTTTTTTTAAACTTTATTTGGAAATATAATATATATATATATTTTTTTTTTTGGTCGAAAGATAACATATATTATATAGAGGAAACATTACATACATAAGCCGAAGCATCAGACGCTAGAATAGATAAGAAAACAGGAGGAGGGAAAAGAAGCCAGTTGATGGGTGGGCTGTGATCTCGGTGGGCTTTAGCAGCCCAATCGGCTGCTAGGTTAGCCTTGCGCCGAATATCTTTGTATCGATAGATTAGGGCATTGCAGCGAAGGTCAGCGAGGATCGCGAAGAGGTGTTGATCCTTCCATGGCGGCCTGCTGTTTCGTTCGAAGGATATCCACCAGATTTAGGCAATAGATTCGATCACCGATCGTTGAAGTTGAAGCCCCTTCTGAATCATCCGTTGAAGAGTAGATATGAGGGCATAGATCTTGGCTTGGAAAGCGGACTGGGCAGGCACAGATCTGGTAAGCACATCCTGCAATATGCCTTTACTATCACGGTAAATACAAGCGATTGCTCCTTGCTCTGATTCTTGTAGAAAAGCCCCATCAATATTGCACTTTATATAGCCTTCAGCAGGTGGTTTCCATACATGATCGAGGCCCGATCAAGTTGTTTTGGGTTTTCTGTGGCGAGGGGTGGAGATTCTTGAAGATGGTACTTTGGGTAAGAGCATCATTGACGACTTGAAGCGGATCCAGTGGAAACTGACGGAAGATAGCATTATTTCGATGGCGCCAGATTTCCCACAGAACGTAAGCAATCACTTCAAAATCGGGAGCCGCTTGTGGGAGGGAGGCTCTGTCTGCAACCCAAGCATCAAATCTGCGATAGAGGTAGGAGATATCTGAGTCGAATATCTTGATGATTCCAAATATCGTTTGTCCGGGGCAAAAGAAAAAGAGATGCTCTATGGTTTCTGGGATAGAATTGTTGCAGAGAGAACAGTAGGGATTCGAACTGATATTGCGATGATGGAGATTTGATTTTGTAGCAAGTGCGTTTTTACATGCTAACCAGAGAAAAACTTTGATCTTCGGAGCCGTATACATGTGCCATATTTTCTTCCATAGCTGGGGCGGGTTAGTGTAAGAGGATGAGGGTTTTTGTATTGGTTGCTGAGAGTTGGTGGACAGGTAATGATAACAGCTTTTAACTGTGTAGGTACCGAAGGTGTCTGTCCCGAGATAAGTTGATCATGAAGGAGGGACGTATTAATGGGAGTATTGAGTATTCTTTGTCGACTGGATATCAAAGAAAGTAGTAACAAGGGATGCCTTCCATTCAGAGTGCTCGGAATCAATGAGATCAGCTACAAATTCAGGTTCCCCTTCCACTGGTACGCCTCCTATCGGACCTGTTGCTAACCAATTAGCTTCTCTGATGTGAATCTGTAATCCATCTCTTACTAACCATCGTAGCTTAGGAGAAATGGCTGCACGACCCTTTAATAAGCTCTGCCATCCCCAAGATGGACGATGTCCTGAGAAAAATGCTATTTAGAATAAGTCAAGAAGTCATATAGAAATTTTTTTTATGAGCTTTCAAATCCATACTAATTTCCAAGAACTAGAAAACTTCTCCTTCTATTTCATCATGTTGTGTAAGACCTTATGCTATCTAGAATAAGTCAAGAAGTCATATAGATTTTTTTTTTTTGAGTTTTCAAGTCCATACTAATTTCAAAGAACTAGAAAACTTCCCCTTCCATTTCACCATGTCGTACAAGATCCCGTTGATATTAAAATGAAATAGCATAAGGATACTAAAAGTGTCTAAAGTTTTGTATAATGCTCACTTTAGTTTTAGAAGTTTTTATTGACTTATTTAAGTGTCAAATCAGAGGAAAAACGATCATTAAAATGCCTCTAACAAGAAACTCCATAAAAATTATTACATGCCTTTTATAATTAAAAATTTAATAGGTGTTGGCATTTTTTTAATAATCAGTCCACGTGGACATCCATGCTGCTAGGTTGTCTAAAAACGACATCACACCAATCCTAGGCGAAAGACGCCGTCGTTCGATTCTTACCTCATCGTTGCTATCCTCACTAGCCACTACATGACACCACCATTCGCTGTTCGCTAACCGGCGTCCATCACCTCCTATGCACAACCATCATCGTCCCACGCATGGCCACCATCAATCACTATGCCGCCTCAACCATTCTCTCACAGGTATCACCCGACCGAGCACGAGCAAAGACACGGCGACCACTATTAACCCATCGGTCACCAATATCTCAGGCGGCCATAGATTGAAGCCACCTGCTGTTCACCGCCCTCGTTGGCCGCTAACAGAGCCTGCGGTCAATTCGTCTCGTTTCTACTTTGTTTTCCGGCAAAGAAGGCTCGAAGATTTTGGGGTTCGCCCGAAGCTCATTCGTTGGTGTCATTGTCAACCACTAGTGACAACTTTCCTCATCATTTTTAAGCTGTCAAAGCCACCATCGACCGTCGCTATTCATCATCCTGGAGCAACAAAGGAGCGGCTCTATTTTGCCCTATTTCTCAGCTAGAAAAATTAAGGTGCTTCTAGCTCGTCCGGTCCTCCTCTGCCGGCTCCGAATCATTAGTGACGATGTTATGAAGACCCCCCTTACTAGTTGAATAATCGACGGCCACAAAAAACCATTGTCTTCGTCGATTCTCAATCATAGTCGCCATTACTCTATTTTGACCCGCTTCTCGCTCGGGAAAGCTCAAAGAGGCTTGTAATTGTTTGAAGACCTATCCTTGATACCCATCAACTTAGGCGATGCATTTAGAGCCTCCCAGGCTTGGATGTTGTAACTATAGCGAGAGGACTTCTCCCTCAGCCAAGTAATTCCATCATCCCTATTCCCCTCTATTTTGGTGAAGTTTGAAGACTCCTCCTTCAGTTAGGTAATATTCAATTTCTTATTCGCCTCGTTGAAATGTAGAGCCACTCATCATGCTCTTGCTCTTTTTTACAAGATTGAGCTGTTAAATTTGGGACAAATGAAATTAGGGTTTTGAATTTAGGTTGAATTGGTCATTAGAATTTCGAATTGGGAAATTTCTTTCAATTTTCCATTTAGGGTTTGGGGTAAACATCTACAACCACATTGTTTAGGAGTTTATATATTGACTCGACACCCTTGTCAGCCACGTTGGCCAAACAAAATTAATAAAATATGATAATGTCAGATTTCCAGTAACCAAAATCAGAATTGATATTTAAGTGATTATTTTTTTTTTCCAAAAAGTGACAATATCAAAAAATATTTGTCACTAAAGTGAGCGCTAGAAATTTTTAGCACTTCTAGTGTCATTTTGTGAATGAAAATTGCAAACATGCCCTCAGGAAAAAGGAATATCATTCAGTTTGCCCAAATTTAATGAAAATTTAGTAAAGTTTATTTGGGTAATCTTTGCACATTTGGCATCTCAAATACAGAATTTGAAGAAGATATTAGCGGAATATTTGTAGAAGAAACTCGATGGTGGAGACCCAAAGCCCCCCTCGAGCTACGGAAATACCAGATTACCGATCAACAATCGTGGATTCGGCATGCGTAAGACGAAGAAAAGTAGGATTCTTGGAAGTGCCCCTGGGAGAATTCTATTATCGTGCAAGATACTCAGCACAGACCGATTCTGTTCAAGAGAGTAGCGGCACGAAAGACGATCAACACTTGAATAGGGATAAAACATAATCATGTTTAGTATGCTATGATAAAGATCCAGCCTGTTAGACTAATTTTGTAATGGAGAGGGCTTTCGATGGCTTTTACAATCGGAGGTTTTCTTTCGATGAAAGATCGGGATATGTCCAGAATGAGGTATGATTAAATCGACTAAGGCAACTTTTAAACCTCATGAATATATTCGTTGAGTAGTTTATCTCTTTTGAGCCCTTGTGAGAGGAAAGCACCTCTTCCTTCAATAGAATTAGATCAGTATTCTCCATCTAAAACTGTATTAGTTTAATCAACTGAAGACATTTTTCTTAAGGACCAGATTGAAAAGATTGAAGGAAGTTTAGGGGGAAAAGGAAACCACACTTGTTATAATTTTCATATGATACTCACTTAAATGCAATAATTTTTTTTTTATCACTTAAATGTCATAACTTATATACGACACCCACTTGAATGCTATAACTTTTTTGTCGATCACTTTTGAGTGCCATAACTTAATATACAATGCTCACTTGAATACCATAACTTTTTTTTTTCGATAACTTGAGTGTCATATAATTTTTTAATTAATCACTTGAGTGTCATATAGTTTTTCAATCAATCACTTGAGTGTTATAACTATACAAAAATAATCACTCCACGTGTTATGCCATGTTGGATTTCAAGTAGTTAGGTGAACGTTTTTAAAATTTTTTGGCTTTCAATTGATTGGACCAATGTTATGGCACTTAAATAAACATTTGCCTTCAAGTGAGTGCCGAACCAAAGTTATGGTACTTGTGATATTCTTATCACAAAGTTTAGGACAATCATAGTCATTTTTTTACTCTTGCAGAGAATAAACTAATATGAGAGAACTTGAAGGACAAAATTACAAATTTTAACGAAATATTGTAAGTTCAATGGTGGTAACAATAACCACTGGCATTCGCCCTAGTGGCCATCCTTCCAACATGGAAGGGGGATGTGGGAGATGGGGTGGGGACGCGTAAATTTCAGGAGTGGGTTTCGACTCCCACGCCCTGCAAGAGGCAGGGCAAAAGTCTAAGAATGAGTGTAGAGTAAAAATAGAGTAGGACTAGCCAAAAAAAAAAAAAAAACGGTGGTAACAATTGATTTTTTTTTTTTTTGGACTTGTTGATTTAAATTTATTGAAATTTTCTTAGGATATGTTTAGTCGAAGTTTTAAAACTTGTCAAGAAAGTGTAATTAAGTCCTAAAACTTTCGAAAAATGTAATCAAATAATAAAACTTATTAAATTAGTGCAATCGTGTCATTCCGTTAACTCCATCTAATTTTACTAACGAAAAATACTAACGTGACCTTTTTTTTTTATTACTTTTCCTATCCTACGTGGCATTGACATTGCCAAAAAATAAAGATAATTCCAAAATGATGTCGTTTTGGTCTAAATTTAATTTTTCATATAAATATTAATTTAATTAAATTAAAAAAGAACTATATTTTCTTTAATAAAAAAAAAAAAAAAGAAGAAAGAAAGAAGCAAACCAAAGACTTGTTACTGTCGCCCCACCATCATCGGAAAGGGCTATTGATGGTGGGGCAAGGGTTGGCCAAGGTTGTTGGGCTTGGCCATTGTCTGGCAACTGCGGTTGATTGTAGGTGGATGCCATTGTTGGTTGTGGTGGGGTTGCCACCCAACCTTGCCACAACTAGTGGCGACCCTTGTCTCAATCGGGGTGAGGATAGCTCTTTTCAGCAATGGTAGGGCGGTGGCAACAAGAGCCTTTACAAGTTTGCTCTCTCTCTCTCTCTCTCTCTCTCTCTCTCTCTCTCAAATATGATTTAATTAATATTTATATTAAAAATAAGTTTGGCTCACAACAATGTCGTTTTGAGGTTATATTTCTTGTTTCGGACGCAGGAGAGAGGAAGTAATAAAAAAAATGATTAATATCCTGAAAAATTCCAAATTGGTACACCTGTAACAAATTTACCCGAAGCTAATTTTAACCCTAAACCAGTATACCTTTGACAAATCTACCCAAAATTGATATAATTGTGACAAATTTACTTTCTATTAGTTTTCGTTAAATTTTAGTGTCGAATTATTAAGTTGAATGACACGTGACAGTTGATTGGTATACCGGTTTGAGATTTTATTCTCTGTTTGTTACATTTATACAATTTTTGTAATTTTTGGTAGTATTAATCTAATTTAACGGATGGTATATTTGTCAGAAAAATATTAGTTTGGTGTTTTCGGTGGTCGAATAAATTAGTTTGGAGTCAATTTATCACAAGTATACCAGTCTAGGGTTATTTATAATCAGTCGGCGTAAATTTGTCACGGGTGTACTGGTTTGGAATTTTTTATGATCAAAAAATTAGTTTGCTGCAAATTTATTACAAATACACCAATTTGAGATTTTTCACTATATTAACCCTAAAAAAGATCACATCAACATTTTTTCAAATTGAACGGAATTAATGGAAAGACTTGATTACATTAATTTGACAAGTTTTGAACTTGAATGTATTTTTTTGAAAATTTTAGAATTTAATTATGCTTTCATTCCAATTTTTAGGACTTCTAATGCACTCATATTCCAAATTTTCTTTTTGGCCCTCCCTCGGTTTCTCCCTCCGACCTCCAAGAAAATATTGGGTGGGCCGGGCACTCCAGGACACCATGCACTCGCCCAATCAAAATGCGACACGTGTTGCCACGTGGCTCCACCTGGAGCTAGGGCCCACTATTATTTTTCAGTTAAATTTTTGTTGCTTTTTTCTCTCATTTAATGCTTCGTCCTTTTCTCTGCACCATTTCTCCCGTTTGCACGCAAGCGTGTGTCCCTTCCCCTCCCATTCTCTTTCGAAATTTTTTTGTCTCTGCATTTTTCTCCATGAAAGCTGCAACGCCATCTCTCTCAACCAAACGCTCGCCGGTTGCCTCCAAGCTTGGCCGCCTCTACAGTCGCCATCAAGAGCCACTCGCTCCCAAGAACCCTTCCGGTCGTGGCTGGGTCCCGAACTCTAACCATCTTTGCCTCGGCCTCTTCGGTGAGCGCGGACACCCGAAAGCCCATTGGTTGCCTCCGCCATTGTTGCCAGGAGCCACTCACTTTGAAGAGCCTTGCCGATTGTGGTTGGGTCTCGAGCTTTGACCATTTTTGCTTTGGCCTCTTCGATGATTGTGTATGCTCAAAATATAGCCGGTCGCCTTCGAGTTTGGCCACCTTTGTCAGTCGCCTCCAAGCTTGGCCACCTCTGCCGTTGCCATCAAGAGCCACTTGCTCCCAAGAACCCCACCGGTCGTGGTTGGGTCCCGACCATCTTCGCCTTGGCCTCTTTAGCAAGCATGAACACCCAAAAGCCCACTACTTACCTCCAAGCTCGATTGCCTCCACTGTCACCGCCAAGAGCTACTCGATCCGAAGAGCCCCGCCGGTTGTGGCTGCGTCCCAAGCTCTGACCTTCTCCGCCTGTGCCTCCTCGGCGATTGTGGACACCCAAATGCTCACCGGGTGCGTCCGAGCTTGGCCGCTTCACCATTGCCACTTTCTCCCAAGAGCCCCATGGGTCTTGGCTAGGTCCCAAGCTGTAATCGTCTTCGCCTTGCCTTCTTTAGCAAGTGCAGACACTCGAAAGCCCACTAGTCGCCTCCGAGCTGCAAGGCAAGTAGGCGAGTTTACACAATTGTGCGTGTGGTTCATTTATTAAAAAAAAAAAAAAAAAAACTTGCAACGTTTTCTATCATGTATTGTAATGCATTTTTAGCTTGATCACATCTGCATCTCAAGAGCCAAGACATGTTAGATAGCTACGGCAAAACCTTATACATCACTGATGTGTCATGACACTTTCATATCTTGGGTGGTGCAAATAGAAAAATAGATGAAAAAAAGTTTGATATCAAGAAGAATTGAAAAAAAAAAAAAAGCTCGGGCTTGTGATTGCATCTCAACATTTTTATATAAACAACCATTTATAGTTGAATAGAGAAAGATTGGGCTTTTCTTAGAATGCCTATGGTGTTTCTTAGCTAACTAAAATACAGCTAAAAAAAGTGATCAATGGAAAGGAAAGAAACGGATCATATTCTCCGAACTGCTTATTGTTGCCCATTTCTTGGACAAAAATGAAAATGATCACATGATACGTTTCCATGCTGCTATAAGATGTTGAAGAACTCAAAGTGAGTAGTGACAACATTGCGGCCACCGTTGTAAATGATTTTCAGCTTTGACAGATCTTGATGTTGTTGGACAACTTGACTATATGTTAGCTAAGAGAACAATATGTTTGACCATTAATGTTTGTTTCTTATATTTTATCTTGTTCCCTTGATTCATATGCTTTTATAGTATTGTTTCATTAAAGTTTCATATTTTGAGTGTCTATGGATTTTAATGTTGTTTGGTTTGCAATGTAGATTAAGATAAGCTTGTAATTAGTTGTTGGAATATTGTGGAGGTTGAGCAGTTTTATTTTAAGCTCATTACGATTGACATTCAAGTTAGATGCTTTCATTTTTTTTTTTTTTTCTTGTGCCAAAATGACTCCCAAACTAGTTTGCTTCATTTCCTGTTCTTTTTCCTTGAATGATGTTGTTGGTTCCATGTTGTATCATTTAGTGCATCTTGTGGATTGTTAGGTATCAAGGAAGTTTAAAGTAAGCTTGTTGTGTGTCTCTTTAGCACAAATTGATTACTTAGAATGTGTTGTGAAATTTTCGTTTAATCTTAGAAAATTGAAAATGTCTATAGCAAAGTAAAAAACTTCCTATTGTTATTGATCACATTTACACCACATAATCATTTCCTCCTAGATTAAATGGGTGGACTGCAAGAATATTTTTTTAGATATGAAATTTTTAGTTGCGCTTAATAGGGGGAGGTTTTCTAATTTGTCCAAATTTTAAGTTATTATTGGGTTGACATGTATTTATAGGTCTTTCTTTGTTTTTCTTTTGTTAAAATTTAGGGAGTTTGTTGAGATCTTTATGATCCATCATAACATACAAAGTTTTAAGGTAATTCCAAATGAAGATATGCTTCTTCTTTTTTTGCTGTTTCTACTATTTTTGTGGAGTTTTTTTTTTTTTTTTTTAAATTATTGGTGGGTAATTGCATGATTTTGGCTATTGAGTTGGTAGTTTTGCTCTTGAGTGTCCGATATTGTGATTTTTTGGAGGTTTGGTTTGTTTAGGACGGCAATGAATTTCAAAGTTCAATCTCTCTTCAATTCGGGAAGAAGTCCAACGGACAAAGGTTTGGTCACGTTAGTCAATTAAAGTCTGCACGTGTAAGGTTATTCGATAGCTGAATCAGAGGTAATTTTATGTAAAAGATATTGCTTTTTCAAAAAATGGATGGGATGTTATTTTACTTGTAAAAGTATTGTGTTAATAATTTTTTGTTCTTTGTTTGCAGCATGAAACTGCTAATTTAGCATATGTTGTTCGTGACTTGTAAAAAGATTTTGAGTCTACGGTAGAAATGATTTTTGGAAGTGAACTTGAAGCATATCATAAATATGTGGCTTATGCTAAAGGTAAAGGATTTGGAGCGAGAAAGTCTAAGATTAGAAAAAATGATAAATGACAAATAACTCGACGTACTTTTGTGTGTAATTGTGAGGAATCTTCAATTAACTCATCTGATCAAGAAAGAAAATATGAAAGACTTGAAGTTAGATGTGGTTGTTCTGCATTTATTAGATTTAAAGTTGAGAATGGTGCTTATGAAGTCATAAACTATGTTCTTAAGTATAATCATGAATTTATACCGGAACATCAGAGGCACTTGATAAGATGTGGAATAATGATTTCTGACCTTTGTAAGGGTGTTTTAGTTGACATGACAAAAGTTGGTATTGGGGGGACGATAGCATATAAGTTTTTGGCAAATGAAGTAGGAGGAAGCCAAAACTTGGGTTTCATCTTATGTGATTGTCAAAATTTTTTGTTAAGTGAAAGATTAAATTATATAGACATGGGACATTGTTAAAGTCTTTTAAATCATTTTCATTGCATGCAAATGCAAAATCCAATGTTTTCTTGTGCACAACAGGTAGATCAAGATGGTAGATTGACCAATCTGTTTTGGAGAGATAGTTTATCCAAATTTGATTATGATTGTTTTGGTGATGTGATGGTTTTTGATACCACATATTGTACTAATAGGTATAACTTGATATGTGCACCTTTTGTTGAAGTTAATCATCATTGGAAGAACAGTTTATTTGGTTATGCATTTCTGTTGAATGAGACTGCAAATTCATTTATTTGATTATTTGAAGTGTTTCTGAAGTTTATGAGAAATAAGGCTTCAAAAACTATTTTCACTAATCAAGACCATGTCATGGCAAAAGCTAATCGAATAGTGTTTCCGAATACTCAACATCGCTTATGCACTTGGCACATTGGGAAAAATGCTAATCAAAATATTCCACATCTTTACCACAAGCCGGGATTTAAGGATAAATATTTCTCAAAACTTATGCGTAAATGCAAATCAGAGGATGAATGTGAAACTACTTGGAGAAAAATGGAAGAAGAGTAGGATACTAAGAATAACAGTTGGCCTTAAAAGTTATACGACTTAAGACATAAATAGAGTTCTGCTTTTGGTTGTAATATTTTTTATTGTAGTATAAGATCAAGCCAAAGGAGTGAGAGCACTAACAATGTCTTCCAACAATTATCTACTAAGACATCGACTCTTATACGATTCAATCACCATTATGAAGAACAGTTGAAACATATGAGAGAAATTGAAAGTCAAAATGATTATAGTTCTTGTGAGATGCCCAGATTGCAGATTTCGAATAATGGGATATTGACGCATGCTACTTCGATGTATACTCGTGCTATTTTTAGAAGGTTTAATGAAAAATTTCTTCAAACTGTCTCCAAAAGAATTTCAGGTACCGCTTTCGATGGGTTGATTTATGAATATACTCTTAAGTGTGATGGGATTCAAGGTAAACATTTTGTTAGATTTAACCCCATTGACTTTTCAGTCTCCTGTGGATACAAATTATTTGAATCGAAAGGGTGGTTATGTCGTCATGCTTTGCACATTTTGAATGGAAACATATCAGTTTCAGCCATTCCATCTTCCTATATATTGAAAAGATGGACTAAATGTGCGAAGCAAGGGTATGTGAATGATGAATCTCATGAAATATCATCTAGTCCATCCACATTTAATCGGTTTTCTGCTTTAATCTAAAGTACTTTTAAAGTGATGAGTTTGGGAGCCCAAGATGAAAATACTATAAGGATAGCAAAGAAGAACTTGAAGGCAACAATGACTGAAATTTCATCATACAACTCAATGTGACTATGACAAATGATGCTAGTGATGATGATAACAATGAGGTTTCGTGAGTGAAATGCCGATATTGGACCCCCTTTGAAGGAAAGGAAAGGAAACGAGTTAGGGAAGGCTCAAAAACTCAAGTGAGAAAAAGAAGAAAAAAATCTAAAAAACAAACACCCTCGATGCCAATAAAAAATCGAGGTTAGCTGAGTGACATAAAATTAGCATATTTTTATAAGCTACATGATTTGAATAAATATATTTTTTATTTTATAATGTAGAGCTGGTAGTCCAAGCAATGCTTGATGAGACTCATGTGCCAAATTATTCAATAAATTCAAATTAGATTTGAAATGTCTTTTGTCCTAGCAACATTAGTGGTCCTATAGTTAGTGTAAATTTCCATAATCAGGTGTGTTTTTCTGAGTTCAACATTTTATATTTATATTTTACTAATTGGTTCATTTTTTTTATTTATTTATATAGATGTGACCACAATACGTCATGCCACCAGGAATTGTAAATGGTTTTTCATCATTCACTAGTTAGGTATTTAAAAGTTTCGGTTACTATTATAATTGGCTGAAATATGTTGCAAATTATAATGTTTATATTTAGTGGTTTATCGTTTATATATATTAGAGTAGCAAAATATATTCCTTGGAATCATTTTGTTACATTTTACCAATGATATTTTCTTATATAGATGCAACTACCATATATCATGCGGCTTGCGAATATGGATGGATTTATGGATGGATTTTCCCCATTCACAAGTCAGGTATTTAGAAGTCTGCATTACTATTATAATTTTTGGTTGAAATTTGTTATAAATTCTAATGTTTATTTTTAGTGGTTTATCATTTATAAATATTGGAGTAGCATAATAGATCCCATGGAAGCATTTTATTACATTCTACCAATGAGATTGTTTTTTCATATAGATGCAAACACCATACATCATGCCACAAGGGATTATAAATGGATTTTCTCCATTCACTAATCATGTATCTATTATGAAAATCATTTTAGATTCTAAAATATTCTAATGCTTATTGATAATGGTTTCTTGGTGATAGATGTTGGAGTACCATAATAGATCATCTGGAACTAATTTGAGTCGGGTACAAGTTGGCTCACTTCTTTTGATATGAGATTATTTGAGATACTATTTATGCTGTCACATTGTTTAGCAAATTATGCATTTTTTGAATGTATTATTTATATCTTTGTATATGGGTCATCAAATTCATTTCAACATCTTGAGATGAATGAATTGAACAATTCTTAAGGCATAAACAAAGCATGGTTGCACCATAATGTGTTGGGAGGTGAAGAATAGGTAAACAAAGTTTTCAAAAATACGCCCTAACAATTCTTTTGTCTTATGTGATGGCTGTTTTCAAGTAAGAGCTTTATGGTTCATGTTAATTGTTGTCGTAGATTTACCAAAATGTTGATTTTTCAAGTGGCTTTTAGAGATGAGTTAGTTCTCTGCTTTATGCTAAAAAGTGGTTTATATCTTCACTTCTTCTCAGTATATCAAAAGGAGATTATTATTGAACATGAGTTCCTAAGAGATTATCAATCGTAACAAGCTTTCACATGCTCTTTAACAAACTTATTTTTTCTTATGATACTATTTAACTTAACGTGACATCTTGTGCTGCCAACATATAGCTCCTGTGGATCTAGAGGCCATATTAAGTACCCCTCCCGACAATGTTGATGTTGCAGCAACATGGTCAGCAAAGGAAAAAAAAAACAAGCCTTGCTAGTTTGGACAAGAAAATCAAGAGTAGAGTAAATTCCTTTCATGTGATGTAGATTTTGAGAGCAAGAAAATACATACTTAAAACATCTTTGTTATCTCGCAGCTGAATTATCTTCATTTTTTTGTTTTTGGGAATTAATATAATTGAAAAAGGTGAAAGAACCAATCCATGTTTACAGTGAAATATGTTCATGACTAGAACAAAGTTTGAACATATGATGTTTTAGTCAAATTTCTTTTAATGTCTTATTTTTCTTGCAATGTTGATCTAGTGATGTACTGTTACTTATTTTCTTTGTAACATACAGTGCTCTCGATAAAGAATCAGGTGAGATACTGTTGGCATTCATGGTTAGGAGAATTGGAAGCGATCTTTCTGAGGAATTGTCATGGATTACTTAGCTTAGCTACACAAGTTTCTCATCAAGTCAATTAGATGTCATCCTGCATGCACACATCCACAAACTAGACATTTCCATTTCCCAAGTTATGTCACTTATAAAATATAATAGCAGTATGTCAATGATTTTTATTGTGTTAAACACACTTGACCAGGCTTCATCTGTCTTTCTTGATGATCAAATGAACTAAGCTTTTCAAAGTAGTTTTTGCCAATTCAATTCCAAAATCAGCTACTAGAAATATTATTCGAAGGGAACTCAAGAAGTTGTTGACTTTTAGATTGCGAGGGCTATACTTTTCTGGGAATTCTTTTGTCTTTTTTGTCTTTTGTGCTCCAACAAGGACCACAAGCTCTATAAGAACTGCTAAGTTGTAAAGTGCTACAATTGTGAGTTGTGCAAGTAAATGTCATTGCTTTGATAGGAGAAACTGTATGTTATCTTCAATATTTGCTATCATTTTTTTACACTTGTACTTAATTCTAGGGGTCACGTTGGCATCTTTCTTTTGCTGGGTTAAGCTTGACCTGGGTATGAAACATGTTGTAGGTACTTGCATGGCAACAAACTGACCGGACAAATCCCTCCGGAGCTTGAAAATATGTCAAAGCTTCAATATTTGTATGCTTAGTTTCTCATATATTGGATTGTTTTGAAGCTATGCATGTGATTTCATCTGCATGGGGAGTCCATTTCAGCAACTTTTTTACTGATTGAGGATCTTTATAACTATTTCATTCTCCTGTTCTTTGTAATTTTTCCAAGTCCGCTCTCATGATAATTCTGGCATCCTTCATAAGCTTTAATAAACATCAATTAGAATATGTTCTGCATGTTTCAGGCCACTTAGAACATCTTCTCACCCCTAGCTCCATGTTGAATGTTCCTTTTGGCAGATTACCACTCTCGGAAGTGATTAATAATGTGCAAAATTCTTCTGTAAGAGGGAATTAAATGATAATCATCTCACAGGGAGTATTCCACCTGAGCTTGGGAAGCTTATTGAGTTATTTGACTTGTATGTTTGTTCCCATGATTCTTAATTTCCGGAGCTTAAGATTCTTATTAAATTTATATACACAAATTGTTTATAATTCCTTTTGAAGACTGAGAAATTCCCGAGTCTCTAATTTAAGCCTTGCAGAGATCTTTCAAATAATCATCTATCAAGCTTGATCCCTGAAGAACTTAGTCAACTTCAAAGCATATTCTCATTGTACACATTCACTCCCTTTGATAGGCCTTTGATGGTTTTCATAATATTCCTAAACTGGGATATATTTGGTGCTTGAGATTGTTATTCACAAATTGTTCGTTGTTTAGCTTATTCATTTGTCTTAGCTGCCCATTCCCGACCCAGATATTTGAGAAACATGAATGTCAGATGCTTATTGATGTTCTAAGCTCTTTTTGCATGTTTGTTTTATTCCCCTAGTCAACAGGGATAGACTCACCCAGTGACCTATACCTGTGCCCTAATGCCTTAAAACCCGGTACTATTAGGCAGAAAGCCTCATGGCTACACGTCACTTATGTTCACTGCTGTTTTGCCCAAAACATTTGCTAGCTCACCTCGCAATTGCTATTGTAGTTCTGAGTGGTTCATGTCACCTTTTGTCATGTTGTCATGTCGGTGTCGGGTGTGATTACTGATTATCACAATTGAGCTCCTCATACTTGGATGGCTAGTGATGTAACTTCTTGGTTAACTTTATTAGGTTTGGGTATTGTATTGTTTTCACACATGAAATGTGGATAATGTTATGCTTAACTTTGCAGGAGGCTGGACCATAATAATTTATCTGGAGATGTGATTTCACTGATGAACTCCCCTAGTCTGACTATTCTGTAAGTTTATTGTTGTCCAAATGTTGTCCCCAATGCTGCATAGATTATAATGGTACTATATTTTCTTTGGAAAATGGCAGCCTCTGGGATCTTCTCCATGGTGAGTGAAGTTTCTTTTTAATGACTTGGATGTCCTGCTCAAGAGCCTCTTATGTGAATGTGCGTGTCAAAACTTTTTCCCATCATACGTGAGAACTAGATTGAGCGAGCGTGAAAGAGTGAAAATCTGGAGTGGCTTTTATTAGTACTCATTTCACTCCTGCTAAATTTTCTTCTGTTCACATATATTGAAATCATCTAAAATAAACTAGTCCTAGTTTTTAATTATGTCAGGATTCTTCCGACCAAAGATCTTTACAAATTAATGATTTCTGTAGGCCTTGCGAAGAAAAAGAAGCTTGATTGGGATACTCGTCTCAAGATAGCACTTGGTGCCGCGGAGGAGCTTTCGTATCTTCACCATGATTGTAGTCCGCGTATCATCCACAAGGACGTGAAATCGTCAAACATTCTACTTGATAAGGAATTTGAGGTGCATCTCACTGGTTTTGGGATTGCAAAGAGCCTGTGCACGATGAAGTCCCATACTTCTACATACATAATGGGGACCATTGGCTACATAGACCCAGAATATGCCTGCACTTCTCGCCTCACAGAGAAGTCAGATGTCTACAGCTATGGAATTGTTTTACTGGAGTTGCTGGCTGGCAGGAAAGCAGTGGACAATGAATTCAATCTCCATCACCTGGTTTGTGTTTCGTCCAAAATCCTTGAATACCTCCTGTTTTTCTTTTAGTTCATAACTCTTACATAAACGAGATTGTTGCGAGTAGTGGCTAACCGAATCTTGGGCAATATAATATCGGCAGTTTAGTTGCCCAACTAAAAATAATTTTAGATCTGATCATGGTATCAAACATGTTCTTTGCACGCTCTGTGAGGAAAGGCATCTTTGCCATTCCGTGGTTAGAATTCTAGGGCTCTACATGATTGGTCGATCTTTGCAGTTTCATTGTTCACAATAATGACTACTTGCATAATTCAAAATAAGTACCATCTCGAGATTTCTCTTATATAAATTGCTTTGGATTCTCATTAGATCTTATCCAAAACTGCAAGCGATTCGGTAATGGAAACGGTTGATCCCGATGTCACTGCCACATGTAAAGATCTCGGAGCGGTGCAGAAGGTTTTCCAACTTGCTCTCTTGTGCACTAAGAGGCAACCATCGGAACATCCTACCATGCACGAAGTGTCTAGAGTCCTCGGAAGCCTGTTGCCGTCCACAACCCCAGCGAAGCAGTTATCTGCGGTAGGGTCCGCTCCGCTCCCGAGCACAAAGATCGCTAGTTACATGGACGAGTATGCAAATTTGAAGACTCCGCACTTGGTAAATTGCTCAGCCATGAGCACCTCGGATGCCTAACTCTTCCGTAAATTTGGTGAGGTGATCTCTCAGAACAGCTACCTGGACCTGAAAAGTCGGCTTAAGTAAGGATGGGTAGGCTTTTAGGTGGGATGGAGGCAAAGAGGGAAAATGTGTATAAATATGTGGAACTCGACATTCTCTTGTTAGCATGCTAGTTTTAGTACTTCTCTGGTTAGTATCAGCTTTCTAGCTGAAGTGAAAAGGTTGAACAAACTCACTGATACTGATAGGTCAAAAGGGGTTGTGCCCTGATTCTTACCATAAGCGTTGCGCTATGTTGAAGTACATGATACTAATTTTTGAACATGGTGCACCACCATCGCCGCCGTCGGGTCCTCGTGTGGTATTGGAAAATGTCCAGCGATACTGTCAAGTGAGCCATAGATGTAATCAGGTCTGCTGAGGGCACTGTATGTTGGCGAGTACTCTTTGTTCTGATGGTAGAAAGTACCAATGAATGGATGCAGTGGAAAATAGATCAAAGATCGTTTGCCAAGTGATTTTGGTACATAGTGGAATACACAGCATCTAAATCTGGTTAGAACTACCGACTGAAGGTTAACCCAGGTTTTACCACCTCAAGAATCTTCCATTCCAAATTCAACAGTAAAAGCCTTGGGTTCTGATTCAGCAGAAAATACACGAACATCTGAAATGGACTACTAACTTTTCTTTGATGCAAGTGAACATATATACATACTACCAGTCCATCGTCCCGCAAAATACATGGGCAATGGCTTTGCACCTCAGATGTGGCTTTGCCCTGCCCCCTTCATAGTTTTGCAACGCCCTGATATCCTCATGGAGAAATAAATTACTTAGTACAAGTGGCAGATGTATCCAAAACCTGAATAAAAACCATACACCCCCCAAACGCAAATGAACCTTGTGGGTATGAAACCGAACCAAGCCAAGCACAATCTACAGATCTCAAGCTAAATCCTTGGGGTCAGCTTTTTCAGTCATTGAGTCAGAAAGGACCGGGCTCAATGGGCTCGAACACTGCTGCAGTTCAGCCAAGGAGTATGATCGCCGAGACGAAAAATTCTGTTGAGGAGAAGCTATCTGGTTATGAGAACCCTTTCTATGTGGATGAAGAGGCGGAAGCTGAGGAGGAGATTGTGATGCTGAGCTCGTACTAGAGTCTTCACTTGCGGAACTAAAACTCTCTGAGTTGCACATAGCAGCAACCTTCAAGACCAATGCGCTGTTGCTTGAGGTGAGCGGTCTTCTCTTAGATATCCCCACCATGTTGCTTCTCAGGGAAAAATTGCGGCTTCTGTCCAACATGTGACTGGATGCGAAGATATTTCTGCGCCTTCTGCTGTAAGCATTTTCTGGTTTCACGATCTCTTTAACAGATGAAGAAGCAGAAGCATCTGCTAAGCTCGTGAAAGATTTGGACATGCCATCATAGAATTTTGATATGCCCCTCCTGCAAATATTCAAAAGCAACCATAATCAATGGCACATAAAGGACAGTATATCTTCATGGATAGTGAAGGACCATTTCAACTCAAACTTTTCCCCCGTGTTTGAGAAAATCGACTCAAGTTGAAATTTTTTTCAGGTAAAGCAATCATTTTGTCATCAACTATGCAAAAGCAGTCGCTTATCTCAGCTCTTAACCTAACAAATCTAACCATTAATGAACTCCAACTCCAACCTTTATGAGGAAAAGAGCAACCAAATCTGATATTCCCATGATAAGTGGAATTTGAAAGACATTCAACAGATTATGAAACAACATCATAACGCTACCTCCGGACACAGGACTTCAAGGCAAGCCATCACATTGTCCTGACTTAGTGTTCTTTCCCAGAAGATCTTTCACCCTAGTTCATGCAACGACCGATCGAAATTTGCTTCAATCAGATGAAATTGAAGCATTGCGACACGGGTATCTCCCTAGGATCATGCATCAACGATCATCCACTCCATAGATTGATCAACAGCCTTTCTAAATATAACAAAAAATCAAACAGATACAGGGACAATCCAGGAAACATCCTTCCAAACACCACCGACACAAGAATCTCAACAAGCATGAGGACTCGCAGAACAAATCGATCTAGACCCCCCAAACCCATCCTCGAGTAAAAAGCCCCGGTAAGAGAGAACCCTTAAAGATACCGAATTTGAACTCGGGAGCTCGATCCAATTACCTCATAGGGAGGGCCTCCTCCAACGCGTCCATCTCCAGCGGTCCCTTGTACGAGCTCTGCACGTCGTTCTCCTCGCCGTCATCCCCTCCCGACGACCGGCTTAAGGGAGTAGCGATGGCGGAGGCGGAGACGCAGGTGACGTGCCAGAGGCGGGAGAAGACAGAAAAGGACGCGGCCGTTAATGGAGAGGGAGAAGGAGAAGGCAAAAATTTGGCTAAAAACCAAAAGCGGGACCCGGCTCTAGGTGGAGCCACGTGGCGACACGTGTCGCATCCTTATTGGTGAGCACGGTGACGTGGAGCGCCCGGCCCACAAAATTTTTTCTCCTCCCGGGAGGTCCCCCATCTTTTGTCCCTCTTTTCAATCGAGTCCTCAGTCCCTCTTCTTATACTGTCTCTCTCTCTCCATCACGCTCGAACCAAAAACTCCAGAGTCGAAGAAGGGAGAAAAAACCATGGACGCCTTGGCTTCGCAAGCGGCCATAGCCCAGAAGACGTGGGAGCTCGAGAACAACATCCTCTCCACCGCCGCCGGCGGCTCCGGCTCCGGCTCCGGCGCCGGCGCCGGCCCCGCCGACCCTTCGAAGCACGACCAGTCGGACGCCATCTTCTTCTACGACGAGGCCGGCCAGGTCCGGTTCCAGCAGGAGAAGCCCTGGTCCCACGACCCCCACTACTTCAAGCGCGTCAAGATCTCCGCCCTCGCCCTCCTGAAGATGGTCGTCCACGCCCGCTCCGGCGGGACCATCGAGGTGATGGGGCTGATGCAGGGGAAGACCGACGGCGACGCCATCATCGTCATGGACGCCTTCGCCCTCCCCGTCGAGGGCACCGAGACTAGGGTCAACGCCCAGGCCGATGCGTACGAGTACATGGTCGATTATTCCCAGACCAACAAGCAGGTTCGGGCTTGGGCCCTTCGTCTTTGCTCCCTCTCCCTCGAACCCTAGTTTTCGGGTATCTGATCGTCCTATTCAATGTTTCTAAGTGGTATCGAATCAAGAATCTTGGAGTGGCCTATTGAATTCATTGAAGGGTGTTGAGGAAAAACAAGGGTTTTTGTCAAGTTCTTTAATTTCGTTTTATGCCTGCGATGATTTTGGTTTGAATTGTGTGATAGCCTGAGATGGTGGCAGTGCTCGTTATGATTTTTAAAGTAGAGTACAAAATTCTGTATGTAGGCTGGGAGATTGGAGAATGTTGTTGGTTGGTACCATTCGCATCCTGGATATGGGTGCTGGCTCTCCGGCATTGATGTTTCGACGCAAATGCTCAACCAGCAGTTTCAAGAACCCTTTTTGGCTGTTGTCATCGATCCGACGAGGACTGTGTCTGCGGGTAAAGTAGAGATTGGGGCATTCAGGACATATCCAGAAGGATATAAGCCTCCGGATGACCCTGTTTCTGAGTATCAAACTATCCCTCTAAATAAAATCGAGGACTTTGGCGTGCACTGTAAACAGGTTTTTCCTAGTTTTTCTTAGGTTTCAACTTTTTGAGCCTGTATATTGCTGCCGCTTTAACTCTTTGTCATGTTTGCTTCTGCAGTATTATGCTCTCGATATCACTTATTTTAAGTCCTCTCTTGATTCCCACCTCCTGGATCTGTTGTGGAACAAGTACTGGGTGAACACTCTTTCATCTTCACCTTTATTAGGAAATGGAGACTACGTTGCTGGACAGATTTCTGATCTAGGTATCTGTTCTTCTAGTTTCTCTCTGGCCGAATTATAACATGAGGTTGATTTGTTTGTTTCTATGTTTCTCATTACTCAAACATATCCATTTTCGTCCACTATTCAGCTGAAAAGCTAGAGCAAGCAGAAAATCAGTTGGCACATACTCGCTTCGGGCCATTGATAGCACCTCCTCAGAGAAAGAAGGAGGTGATTGTTGCTTTTTCTCATCCTTTTCTTGCTGTCTTGCTAGAGATTGCTCTTGCTTTTTGGGTTTCTGTTGTCACTATGCTTTTATTATGGTTATGGGCAATTTTACTAACTTCTACTACGTTCCTGAATCAGTTGTGGCCATTCCACGTAACCATTAGAGTGCTGTTGAAAGTTAATTAACTTAACTATTTTATGTTATGGTCAGGGCCTTTTAAGGAACATGGGATGATATTTTTTTGATTTTCTTTGGCAATTGAGAGATGATGTAATGTTGAGATCATGTCTGCTGCTGCACTGACAACCCTAGAAAATGACATAAAGCAGGCCTTTTCTGCTGCTACATGGGCACGTAAACCAGTTTTTGATTGTGAATCAGTGATTAAAAAGAGAATGGGAGTTAGAGAATTTGCTCTACGTAGGATGAATTCATGAGAACTTAGGTTTACATGAAGCCTGTTAAGAGTGATTCATTGAATGGATGGAACATCAAATTTGGACCTCCTCTTATGTATAGCTTGTTCTTGAATGCAAGATAACCTGTGCAGTCACTATAAAAGGTGAAGGATTTCAGAGACATCTGAAGATTAGCTTCTTGAAAAATTGCAAACTTCCAGGCTTCCATATGAATTTCAGTTCATTGCTTTCGGCTTTGTCTTCCCACATTATGATATGGAAATCCATATGATTTCCTGTGATCTTGTCGGTAAAGTTCTCTAGAATGATCAATATACAATGTTATCGTGAATCATTCACCGCAGCACCTATCTTCAATATTGAACTTTGGACTGAGCTTTCCCATGATCGTGAATCATTCCTCCGGGGACTTTAGCTTTCAACTTCTTTGGAAGGCACATTTGAATATACAATCCAATATCTGTGCTTGTTGCTTACCTGTGTTATAGCATGAAGTTCTGCAGTTTTCTAGTTTCTAGTTCAGTAAGCTTGAGTAAGCCATGTAAAGGTTTTACAATTTTATGATGATGATGATGCTCTTATGAATAGGAGATCCCCGTGCAATATTTTTTTATCATTTATATAGTCGAAGTAGTTTGGTGGTTCTGTTCCCCTTTAAAAATGGATATGGTTCAGTGGCATCCTGGTTTTGTCCATTGTAACAAAGCTGGATGCCTGATTTTTTTGTGCTCTGGCCTTTTTCTTTTAGGTTATACATAGTGCTTGAAATCAGATACAATTTTTTTTTCTCCGACTGGATGAGTTATTGCTCCATTGAGCAAAGTCACTCCTATCCATTTTTGGGTTGGTGCTCATCTTATACATCATTTGCTTTGAGGGAAAAGAATAGGTTTATCTAAAGGTTCAAAAATTTTATGGCCAACTATACCATTTCTCACGAAGCACCCTGAAATTTGCTTTCTAGTCCGTCTCTTTTACAATTCAGAATATCTTGTTGACAACTTTTTGGTAAATTGCAGGAAGACTCTCAACTCACCAAGATTACTCGTGATAGTGCAAAAATAACCGTAGAGCAAGTGCATGGCCTAATGTCACAGGTGACCATTCATTCTTGAACTTTGGATTGTGCTTAATATCTGCTTATGATACGTGACTTCAATTTACGTGCTTTGTTATTTAGCAATGCACTGACTGTTTCCTTTTGCTCGTCTAGGTTATTAAGGATATTCTTTTTAATTCTGTCCGCCAATCCCAGAAATCATGCTCAGAGCCATCTGAGCCTGAACCCATGGTCGAGACCTGATGCCGACATTTATGCGTTACTACAGCTGATGTATGCATTTCCTTGGCCTTCATTTGCGGTAGACCATGACGAGGTTGAATCCAAGGGAATCAACTAGGATGCACATTTTTCATGGTTAATGATTTTGTAAATTATCCAGCATCAAGTGTTGAATTGGTTGGATTTTATGGTGGCTAATGAGAGGTGAGGGTGGATTGCGGCGGATTATAAGATACAAACATTTAAGTTGGGTTTAGTTGAAGTGAGATGTCCTTGAAAGTCCTTGGCAATGCACATGAAGTTTGAGTTCTTGCTTCTTTGGACCGGCAACTTTGGGCTTGTTCTGGAAGAAGTGTACTTCAACTCTGATCTTCCTTCAAATGGGGGACGAGAGTATGACATAAGGCCCGCCATGATTCTCGAGTGTTTGACACTGGTGTACGACTCGTATCATCTCTGCTTCTGTGGTTCGGCTACTGCTAATCACGCTCTGTATTTGCCTGAATTTTTTTAGCATAGTGTGACCTATTCGCTTGATCTTTTAACTAGGAGAAATGGTCTAATCTACTGGGCAGACTCTGACCTTGTCTATCTGGGAATGTCCTGCTTGTCTTTCCCCATCGAAGTCCAAAAACCTACGAGATCTCCAGATGTAGTTTTGGGAAATCTGTAAGTTAGGCCCGGAAAACAGGGGGGAAATTTGTGTTTACCATTCACAAAGCCATCTTCCACCCTGACACTGCACTCCTTAACCTCCTTGAGTTTCAAGCAAAACTTCCAACAAGATGCGTTCTCGATCTCCTTGTGCTTTAAGCTTTTAAAAAGCACAAACATGGTATGCAAAACTTACATTTTCCAAAACTTTTAAGACACATCGCCTATGCCGAAAATTCTATTAAGATTGATATGCTGCGAAACGAACATGGAGCTAGGGAGGGACAAGCAAGAGCTGTCGCTGCCCCCCCAGCCCTTGTAAGTTACTATGATTATCTTAAAAAATAAGTGGCCAGTCGGTATGATTAGGGGAAATTACAAAAGTCGACCCTATACTACTAGTCGAATTCACTTTTGGTCTCTGTACAGTATTTCGTTATGATTTAGTCCCCAAACTTTTCTCTAATGACTATTTAAGGGTATAATTCAATTTGCCGTCCAAATGTGAATGGAATATGCAGAGTCAGTACCGATAAATTGACATTTGGCGTCTAAGTGTATAAATTTCTAAGAAGATCACACTTTTGATCCATGTGCTTTTAGAAACGTTCGGTTTTAGTCCTCGTAATTTGTTTTAGTTACAATACTATCCTTCATGTTATTTTTTAACAAAAGTTTAGTTTCTTTCATCGCATCTTAATCCAAAATGTTATAAGATGTCAAATTAAAACCAAGTATTAATTGGTATTCCTGCATTCACAAATTCGCTCGATTTGATTGAATGTCTTATTAAGATGGATGCTATTGTATGCAAAATATTTATAAATCAATATGATATAGGGTTGTTGATGATATAATTTGAAGGTTTCTTATAAACTTTCTAAATTTTTTTAGCTTTAAAATAACGAGTTTAAGCTATGGTTAAATTATTTAAAAATGATCCTTTTTTCTCCCCAAGTAGTCCTAGATACTATTATACGGATCTATAATGATAATGAGGATGTTAAGTTATTCATATGATGAATTAATCTTGCTTGGGCAATCTATCTGATTGTGCTTACCTATAAACGCAAAAATCACCAACTAATAATTTGCTTCAAATTGACATTTTCTTAAGATCTCTAATAAAGATATGACTAAGGAAATTAAGTTTTCATCAAAAAATAATTTAAGGACTAGTTTTATAGCTAAACAAAATATAAGGACTAAAAAAACATATTCTTAGATGTTAGAGGACCAAAAGTGTAACTGTTTTAGAGACTTGTACACACTGGCCTTGCATGTCAACTTGGCGGTGCTGACTTAGTATGTACGGTCGACATTTAGATAGAAAGTTGAATTTGGTCTTGAATTGTTGCCACATATGAGTTGGGGAGGACTAAAGATGCGTTTGGCAAGTATTATGTTCTTTGGAACAATTTTTGCTTAAAAATGATTTTTTATTTATTTTATTTTCAGGAACAATTTTTGAGTACCACCGCCTGCGGTGGCCCAGTTGGATAAGGCTCCCATGACCCTATGCGAAAGGGGAGGAGTTCGAATCCCGCCTGGCCGCACAGGATCTTAAGCGTGACGTCGGGGTGGTGGGTCCTCCGCTAGCGTCACCCCGGTTTGCCCCCGGGCCGCTTAGGGCTGTTTGGGGTTCCGGGTCACAAAAAAAAAAACAATTTTTGAGTTTTTAAAGGCATTTGATAATTGTCTAAATTTTTTATTCTCGAAATAAAAACGCGTTTGGTAGGATTCTCAATTTTTTTTAAAATTTTTAATACTTTTATTATAATTTTCTTATTTTTCTTTTTCATTTTCTCTTTTTCTTCCCCTTTCTTTGTGTCCAGTGATTAGCTTGGCAAGGTCTGGCAAGCTCACAAAAGGTTCACTTGGCCACCGCAAGCTTCGGCCTCACAGATCTAAGCAAGGTTGAGCCTCGTCGATGTCTAGGTGAGCATTGCCTAGCCTAGTGAGCCTCCCTGTGGCTAGGTGAGGCTCGGGCTAGCCTTGGTTGGGCAATGTCGACTTGGCTATGGCTCGGCAAGGCCGAGCCTCACATTGCCCTGGCGGTAGCCTAGCGAGGTCAAGCCTTGCCATGGCTCGACGTTGCTAGGGACCCTCCAATGAGATTGTCGATCCTCATTTGGCTAGTCATTGACCATGGTCAAGGCTAGGTCGTCAGCTCTCATATGGCCAGTCGTTGGTCGAGGTTGGTGGTTGGCAATTGGCCAAAAGGAGGAGGAGAAAGAAGAAGAAGAAAATGATAGAGAAGAGAAAAGAACAAAAATATGACTTGATTCCAGGAATTGTCGGTAGGAATAGGAAACAATTTTTTTCTACTTTTTGATTCTGTTTCAAGCCTATTTTCGGGAAAAAAAATGGGTTTTTCTTCATGGAAACAAAAAATTTACTAAATACATTTTTTTTTTTTTGCTTTAGGGAATAAAAAAATAGAATCAGACACTGTTTAGGGTGTTTCCAAATAAGCCCTAAATGTATTAGGAGTATAGTTCAAGGACCAAAAGAGAACTCGTGTAATGGTACAAGGACAAGCTTTATAATTCCCCTCTATAATTCTTAAGGACTGGACTATAACTCAGCTCGCGAAAATTGAACAGATAGCTTAGCCAAATCAAATTTTCTTCTTTCGACTTGTTTTACTTTTTGTTATTTTCTTTTGTACACAAGTTAATCATATCCCTTCCATGTCGTTTTAGCTTCGTCACTGCCGGGAAGGTAAATTATTCTTAGGAAAGTTACACAAAACTCTCTCGAACTGTTAGGTAGTATACATTTGCTCATAAACTTTCTAAGTATTACCTATTACCCCTTGTATTTTCATTTTATTGTAGTTATTGACCACCTCTATTTACACTAAAAAGACGAAACTATCCTCAATCTTTCAATTGCAGTTTAATGTGATGGTCCCACTTCTTTGTTTTCTATTTTTCCTTTTTCAATTTAGCAAGTTATCATAATTAAAAATTTCACATGTTTTTTTTTTTTTTTAACTTATTAAAGAAAAGCGCATTCTCAGATATTCTAAGAACGTTTTACATGTTCCGTGTAAAATTATCTTACTAATAATAAGTAAAAATGACATTCTTTGGTATAATATAAAATTGAAAAGTTTCTTCTTCATCATTGATCTTATAACAATTTATCTATTTTTTGTCCCTCTTATCTCAAAAGCTCATTTTCTTGATGAACCCTTTATTAAGTCATTAGTCTAATATATATATATATTTATATAGAAAAACTAAAAAAAAATGAAAATAAATAAATTTGGGACCACCAATTTAAATTGCAATTGAAAATAGAGGGCAATTATGTCCTTTTCATGAAAATTCAATGGATTTAGTCATTTAGGGCCTGTTTGTTTAAAATTGTTTCTGTTCCCTCGAACACAAATTTTTGTTCCTAGGAACAAAAAAAAGGAATGTAAACGCGTTTATTTGCGTTTTGTTCCAAATGTATTTTTGTTCAGAAACACATCCTGGAATGTAAACAAGAAACACTTTTTCCCTCTCTTCCATTTTCTTCTCTCTTTTTTCTTCTTCTTTTTTCTTTCTTTTTTCTTTGGCCGGTCGCTGGCCTCGGCCATGGCTGGCGATCGGCCGTCAAGGGTTAGCAACCTCACCGGAGCATTGTCGGCCCCTGGCGAGGCTTGGCCTCGCGTCGGGCTGGGCGAGCTCGATCTCGCCCAGATCCGGCGAGGCCGAGCTCGCCCAGCGGCCGGTGAGGCTCGACCTCGCCGGGGGCCAGCGAGCCTCGTTGTGGCTGGGTGAGGCCGCCGGCCCTCGTCAACCAATCGCCAGCCATGGCCGAGGCCGGCGACTAGCCAAAAGAAGAAAAAAAATAAAAAAAGAAAAAGGAAAAATAAATAAGAAAATAAGAAAAATAAGAAAGAAAATAGAAAAAATAAAATTAAAATATTAAAAAAAATTAAAAGAAATAAAAAAATTATACAAATTTACCAAACGTGTTTCTATCTTTTTATATTTCGGGACAGTATTTACCAAACCCGTTTTTGTTCAAAAATTGTTTCGAAACGAAATACTTTTTTCTATTTCGTTTTTAGAAACAATTTTTAAACGAAATGTTACCAAACGCACCCTTAGAGGGTGGAAATAATGCTGCCCTTATTAACCCTTCATTATATTTTTTGTTAGCATGTGCTATGCACATGACTTTTTAAGAGGTAAATATGTACTTTCATCTTCTTTTTTCTTTTTGAAATTTCTCTTTTACCCTTGACTTCTTTAAGAAATGAAAACATAAAGAAAATGGACAAATGAAAATTAACTAAACTATTAATAACATAAAAATGTCATTAATAAAATATTTTCTTAAAAAATTGATGAAAAATTTAACACAACCAATAAAATATCATAAGAAAAAGCAATGCAATTAAGACTTTGTTTGTTTTGTGGAAAACAACCTTTAAGAAAACATTTGCCGAATTTTTCAATGTTCGTTTCACGCAAAATGAATTAGTTAGGGAATTTTTTTTTTTAATGTAAAAAAAGTCTTCTAAAGTAAGAGAAAATGTTTTTCGCTTTTCAAGTAGGAGGGAACATTTTTCTCACTCACTTTCTTTTATTTCACACTGCTACTGACCCTCACTTCTATATTTCTTTTCCTTTTCTTAAGAAATTTGAAATTTGAAATTTTGAAATTTTTTATTTTTCACTTTTTCTTTCTTGGCTGATTGTTGGCATGGGCCAAAGGCAAGCTCGAGCTCACCACTTGCCAAATCGACAAGCGCCGGTGTCGAACTTGAGGCTCACTGATTGGTGAGCGTGAGCCTTTCTAAGGCTAGCGAGCTTGAGCTTACTTTTGAGTAGTCGTTAGTTGCCTTTCTAAGTCTTTTTGTTGAACGAAAGAAGAAAGGGAAAAGAAAAAAGAAAAAAAGATAAAGATAAATAAATGATAAAAAAATGACTTTTTAATAATATAAAAATTACTAAAAGGAGTGTATAAAGGAAAATCAAATCGAATTTTCATACTAAATGATAGAAAATATTTTCTAGTTCATTTTCAAGTTTCAGATAAACACCAGAACATATTGTGATTTTCTTGAAAAATGGCTTCTTGGAAAGCATTTTTTAGAAACGCCATATTTTCCATAAAACAAACGGAGTCTAAGTAAAAAGGAAAAAAATGCTCAATAACGAAGAGATCAAATGACAAAAATTTGGATGCTCATTATGTATTTTTAAATGGTTAATTGATGTAAAGTAATGATGGATCATTAAAAGTATTTTATGAGTTTAGGAAAACAACTTTTTATAGTTGGTTAATTCATTTGATAAAAAATATTTTCAAAGAATTTTTTTCGGACGTTTTAGTATTTGGATGACGAAGAACTACTTAATTAATGCAAATCATTTTTCATGGGCTAAAAAAAAAATTAGATTGGGAAAAATGATTTCCATTTCTAACAACAAAGATATCATTTTCGTATTTCCTTTCTTCTCAATTTTATCTCTCATCAAATGAGATCCAAACACCCAAAACTTTTTAGTTATACTTTTCAGCGTACCACCAAACAAAAAAGAACTAATTTTTTTCTTAAAAATAATTTCCGCAAAATATATATTTTTATATAATTTTCCATGATACAAACACACCTCAAGATTAGGACAACACCTGAAGATCAGGGCAAACACAAACTTCATGGCCGGGAGGGTATATTGCGTCTGCAATCATGGGACATGAATTATTCAAGCGCCACCCCCACCCCCCCGCCCCCTAAAAAAAAAAAAAAAAAAAAAAAGAGACAAAAAAACCCCAACCCCCCTCGGCGCCCCCTCCCCCCTCCCCCAAAAAAAAAAAAAAAAAAAGCCTTGCCGAACCCTGAATTCCATGAAATTCTTTCTATTTTACTTTAGGTGCAGAGAAGAGCATGAATTTCTTATGCATTAAAACATTATTTTTCTGGTTTTACGTTTGTGTTTATATTGCATTATAGGATGATGTAAGCACTGACAAATGGCACTGATTCAGTGACTCCTAGCAAAAGCGTGAGAATAGAATGGTAACAACATAACTTATTCCAAATCACAACGAGATCAAGAGATAAAAGCCACCTTCCCCGGTGATAGAACATAAAAAAAATGGAACAGGATTGGCCCTGTAATTTGGGGTCATGTCTTCCTGCTATTAAAAATCATCAGGAATATTAAACAACCGCCAAGGTTTTCCGTTTGTCTCGTAAAAAAAATAATTGACACTTCTGAAAGATATATTTGAAGAATTCATTTTTTAGAAAAATGATAATATTTTTCGGTATTTGGTTGAAATTTAAAAGTGAACTATAAATTATTTTCCATCCCCCGAAAATAAAAAATTGCTTTTATTTTTGTAAAAAGGCATGCACTATCTGTGCACCATAAAGGTTATACATATGCTATATTATCAAAAGTATATAAAGAATCATCGAATTAAATTTCCATACCGTAGATATTTCTAGATTGTAAACAATTATTTGTTCTCTCATGGAAGCAGGCCTCAGGTGCTTAGGTCTTAGGCCTAGCCCTGGAGAATTAAGATATTCATACAACTTAGAATAATGCGTATTTGATTTTGACTCAACTCATGAGGATTTTGTCCCGAGGCTTAATGACAGACTTTGTTTACTTTTACACGATACGCCAAGACCCAAGTGACCCAAGTGCCGGTTCCATTAGTGAAAAAGTAATTGTTTATAGTTTATTTAAGTATTTATGCCACGAAAATTTAATTCGATAAACATCATTGAAAAATTAATGAGATATTTTATATAGCTGTTATACTACATGAATAGTGCACTTCTCTTTAGGAAATAAATAACAGCTTTTTTTTTTTTCAAGTGATGGAAAATAATTTCCAATTCATTTTCTACATTTCAATCAAATACTAAAAACTACTATAATTTCCCTGAAAATTGACTGCTTGGAAAAATATTCCAAAAGTGTCAAATTTTCATGAAGCAAATAGAGTCATAACTTTTTAAATACTATGCTAATCTAAATTAATTAACCTTTTAAATGTACATAATAAGTAATAGATTTTTGTCATGACCGTTTTGTTATTGATTCCTTTTCCTTTTTCATTTAATTTCTTTTTTTTCTTGAGTTCTCTTTTTCAGACTGTATATGTTTGATGTCAACTAATTTTTATTGTCACATATTATATGGATATTTATCTTTTCCATTATTTGTACTTTATTTATTAATTTTCCTTCAATTTAAAAAAGAGATTCCTCTAAAAAAAAATGGGAAACATACTTTTATCCCTTGAAAGTCATGTGCGTTGCACATGATAATGGAGAAAAAAGAACGGAGGGTCAACGACTGTAACAAAATAATAGTTTACATAATATTGTGTAGCAATTAAAGACGAGTCCAAGGATTATTGTGCAGCAGTTGAAAATTCGGGGGCAAAATGTGCCACTCAAAGTTGAGTGGACAATTTTATTTGATTTCCCCATTATTCTTTTTGTCTTCTCATCAGGCTTCGGAACAAGTGCTACACTATAATATCCCATCTACATAAAATCAGCAGAGAAGTAGTTACAGCAATAGGACCTGAACAAGTCCTTAAACTGTTCAAACGTGAGGGTAGAAAATCTCACAAAAAAAAAGACTTGCAGGGCTATCCCCGCCACAACCCCTTTGAAAGAAGTGGGTTAGGAAGCCCCCTCGGATTCCCGTGATGTTGGTTCCGACCACGGACGATATAGGGAAATGAAGAGGCCAGACCTGGGAACAGGTCTGGTGTGGCGGCGGCGAGTGCTACACTATAATATCCCATCTACATAAAATCAGCAGAGAAGTAGTTACAGCAGTAGGATTTCGAACGTGCCCCGTCTATTCCATGGAAACGTCACTTTCGGGTCAAAAGCATTCGCACGCAAACTCCTCGAGACTTCTTGTTCATTCCTGGTTTTTATATTTTGATGAATCAATCTGATAGTGGCCTCTTACGTCTCCTAATTCCACCATAATAAGGCAAAAAGGCCAGCGCCAAAAACTTTACCAAACCACGCTTTTCGTAACCGTCTCTGTTCTGTCCGTCCGTCCGTCCGTCCGTCTCTCTCTCTACACGTGTATATAATCTAAGATTAAAATTAGGATTCCTAAAAGATAAGATAAATTTTCTCTCGCTTAGCACTATTTCCCCCAAGATTTTAGTTTGATGGAGATGGCTTGCCAGTTGCCACCATGAAATCGAAAGAGCCAGGTGATAGACAGGATTAAGAGCAAGAAAAAGCGCACTCGAAGATTTGGAGGTATACTTTAGTGAGGGCATTGTGAGTCTAATAATAAAAGTTATGCACTCTTAATCTGGTAAGATCATGCCATAAAAAAGGCAAAAGAAAAAAGAAATATCGTGGATATGAAAAAAAAAAAAAGAGAGGGAAGATTTTCCAAATTTTTTTAAATCTATTGCAATTTTGCCAATCAATGTTAAACTTTTTAATTGTATAAATTGAATCTTAATTTTACATTTTGCCAATTGAGTTAATTGAGCCAATTTTGACTTGATGTCATTGACATGAATGCTGATCGTCTTACATGGCATAGCTGTTGTTGACAGGACAATTTCTATAATGTTTTAATATATTTTCTAATTATTCATTAATTTTCTATTCTTCCTAATCTTTTTGCTTTTTGCCCTTTTCTTTTCTTTGTTTTCTTACAACTCTTGATGGTGACTAGCGAGGGCATCGGGCCCTTGCCTAGTGACACCCTCGCTTGGATTTGGGTGAAGGCCACGACGCCTTCACCTAGCCCAAGCGAGGGTTGTTGGCTAGTGTTATAAAAATAGAGAAAATAAAAATTTGCAAAAATATTAAAATATTATTAAAATTTGTCAATGTTAGCTCTGGCCATATTATATAGATAGATTGGTATTTACGTCAATGATTTTCAATCAAAATTAATTGAATTGACTCAATTGACAAACGTGAAAAATGATTATGACTTAATTGCCAAAATGATTAAAAGTAAATTGGCAAAAGTATAATGGGTTTAAGGCTTTTTGGACAACTTTCCAAAACAAAGATCCTCCGATGAAGTATTATACACCACTTATCAATGGGATCGATATACTAATTATTAGAACTTAAGTTTTTTGGATGAACTTTCTAACATGATATTAAAAGCGGGTTCTCTTCGGTTAATCTTGCGTGTGTGGCTCCCCGTTCATCCATCCATAGTTCCTGATGTGGCAGTGGTCTTTTGGATCGTACTTCCTCATGGATACGCATAACTTAATCAATCATCTCATAGCAATATATTTGGGATTTTGTGTGGATACATCAGAATAGTCTCATAATGGTTGGTGAGTGCTTTATGAATCTAGATATAGATGGCTCAAAGTCCAACTGATTCTTGGCCTTTGGATCACTAGGCACTTCTTTGACAGATCATACGTCCATCAGCCATCCAAAGGTTCATTTCTCGTCTCGAATTTCCTAGTTTAAGTTGAAATGCACGTTTAAGAAGCATATATTCTCTTTCATCTGACTTATCTTTGGAGTAGGCAAGTTAAAGACGTCTACTCCAAGCCTATGGACTTTTATCGCTTTTATTCGTATTCCTTGTCAATTCATGCGTGTGACCACATGAAGGAAAAGATATATTTGCTTACTCAGAAGATAAGGTCAAGAAAAATTACAAATAATAGAACTTCTCCCATAAATTGCAATTTTCTAGTGACTGCTGAACTTAACTCGAAACTTTTTTCATATTAATTTTCTGGTTTTCAACGAAAGATATGCCGAAAATGAGTAAAAAGCTACTCGTTATTTTTCTATTTATGACAATCTTGCCAAAAATAAAAATAAAAATGGAAATATGAATATAATTTAAGCCTTGAAAAATTATGGTGGTAAAGCTTTGGAGAGTCATCTTCTTCCTTGGGTCCCTCAATTTTATTTTTGTCAGGATTCTGTTTGAAAGTCAACGTTCTGCACCGCTTCATTTGTCATTTTCAAGCTAATTATGAGTGGTTTGGCGTAGCGAAGGTGAGTTGAGATAAATAAAAAGTGTGGCTTTTGTTTTTTGGTCGAGAAAAAAAAGGTGTGGCTATTGACTAGTTTTGAGATATCTAACCTTCCTTCCAATACTAATTAAGCTAACAATTTAAGGACGGAGCTTATGGAGAGAAATAATTAAAGATGGTATGATTAACGTAATTGATTCTCCTTTTATTGAAAATATGAAAATATGAAAAACTTCTCTAATTCCTTTGGTGTTATTTGGAAATATTGCCTAATTAATCACTCCAATCCATTTTCATTAAAAATCTCTAATGTGATGGTCTTGTCACCGTTGGTTATTTTACGCGGTGCACCACTACATCAACAATTTCTGTAAAAGTTGGTTGGAAGGACAATATTGAAATTTCATACAAAAGTTTAGGATTCAATTTACAAAATTGAAAAGTTTAAAATCAAATTGATATATGTATAATAAGTTTATGACTGATTGGATAATTTCTCCGTGTGGTCTAGGTGGTGGTCCACTTAATGGAAGATGAAGCAAAAACAAATCTTATGTGTAAAGCTTCTACACAATTCTTGAAGTGGATTAGTCATTATACATTGTAAAGGGAACTAGGCCAACAATAGATTAGTTATTTTACATTGTAAAGGGAACTAGGCCAACTCTCGTTGCGAGTGGGATCTAGCATTAACTACTAATCGATCGACGCGTCGAGTCTTCCGGTGGAAGTTACTTTCGCCACAAATAGGTAAAAAGGGCTTTTCAATAAGAAATGCTTTTGGGAAAAGCGACAGAATAATCTATTGTGTGCTCACCCCCACAACCGTTCTTTTTTAATTGAGTAATTGGAACCCTAACTGGAGTGATGATGAAATGATTCACCCCCTCTTATAAATTAAAATATGCCTACCCATATAGTTACCTTAAAATGTGCACATCCAGATAGATAGACCCGATCATGAGTTTAGCGGTCCAAAGATCCCCTTAGGCTAACTGATGCTAGAAAAGCTCGGTAAATTTGGGCAGGTTTGGTGTTTAGCTTCAAAGTTTGCGACTGAGCTATACCCAGTCATTCTGATAAATAACAAGTTAGACTTGACCTAATGCCTTGTCTAATCAAAGCATATAATCCAATATTCGAAAATAGGAGATTGCCTTTGGCACCTTTGCACTGTGTAGGGTCACTCTTTATGGACGGACTGATTTGGACGAATCTCTGCCTCCATTCTCTTCGCCTAATACTAAGACAAATAGTAGTCCACACGAACCCAACACCTCATGTCCCTAAAAAGAATCTTGAAAATCAAAATGATGGTACGATGGCCATCATCATCATCACCAAAAAGGAATGGAGGCCAATATAGTATTTCTAAGGCATCTTTTATGCCTACCTTCCATTTTTTTCTTTTTCTTTATCATTTCTTTTCCTTTTTCTCCTCTGCCTTCCAAAATGCCCAATCTCCAAGATCGAATGAAGTGAAGGCACGTGGGTCCGATTAGAATTTTAGGCATTAGGGAATTTTTACTTTTGTACTGGAAAAGCATGTTGGGTGATGGAGGATGAGCCTTTTGGGGGAGGTAGACCGGTGACCACACCTCTTTCTTCCCCAACTTGAAGGGCACAGCACGTCCATTTGAGTGGTTGATTTTGGAGGTCCCCGCTCATTGTTGCCAAAATTAGCAGTCAACTCTGCAAAATCGTAATTTCACGAGTTAAAAGTCATTAAGAAGTTTAATATATGTGACTAAATCTTTATAAGAAATTTCAAAGTAATCATTCTAGTCAATTTTTAGACGAAATCCGGTCATCGCTAGCTGTATTACGTGACATATCGGCGATTTTTGGCAAAAGCTGACCAGAAAGGTTACATTAGAATTTTGGGCAAAAGATTTAGGGCTAAATTATTTAAATTGAAAATTTTATGATTGAATTAATATCCATATAATAGGTTTATAACTAATTAGATAATTTTTCCTATAAGGTGGATGGATCCACAAGAAGTGAGCTATGTTTGTATTCTTTTGTGCCACTTGTACTTTTTTTTCTTAATTTATATTTTCTTTTTCCTTCATTTTCATTGTTAACATGTTTATCTAAAAAAGATGCATATATATTATTTATTCTCTAAATAACCATTTAATGCATAGAGATACGTCTGTTTAAAATTTTAACGCATTATTTTGCATAGAGGTGGTTTATTTCATGCAATGTGAAAAAAGCACAATTTATTCGTTGTCTATAATGCATGTTCTATTTTGATGAAATAATTTGGTCTCTGGCTATTGTTTATGCTTCAACTCGACATTATGTGGTAGGTTTTTCTTGTCTATGAAAGAAAAAATTATAGAAATCATGAGTAGTATAATGAAGAGGTGACAGATATAGTATAAAAAATACTATTAGAAAAGTGATGAAATGTATATTTTAACGTTCTTCCTTGAACTGAAGTATATCTTCTTGGAAAATTTTCTATGATGCTTAGAGAAGTATTATAGCAAAATAATCAGATGTTGCTAATATGTATTTAAGTGTCTAAAACGAACAGCTTCTGTGTACACAAGCAACATGCAGGCACGGAAAGGTTTGGCATTATAAAAGGAGAACGAGCTGCTGGACGGGAAGTCTGGAAGGACATTTATAAAAAAAAAAAAAAAAAAAAAAAAGTTATGAAGTTTGCTAAAACTTGGGTGGACCAATAAAAGGTGATTAATCTATAGAACATAAGGCTGTCAGTTTACTTGGAGGAATTTATTTGCAGAAGGTGAACAGACCATATGGTGAAAATTCATGAACAATCTGAAAGGACCATCTTACAGAAGTCGCACATTCTACAAACAACGTGGATGGTTACAAACCTATACAATCTTTATCAGTTTGAATTAGACTCAAGACGGTGTTTATAGCTGTCTATAAGTGTTGGAAATCGCTAAAAGTAGTTTGGAGTGAATCGAACCTCTTTTTCGACAAAAAAATAAAACAGAAATTGGACGTATTTTGCCATTTTTAGATAATTAGAAAAAAATTTAAGCTGATTGCAGAAGCAGATTGTTCTACTTCGGGAATTGACCTAAAATGCTCCATAGAAGGGCGTTATGATGGTAACGAAGGTCAGACCAGCGGCTACTTAACTGGACAAAGCTGTCAATTATCTAGTAAGATTTTTAGTTGCCATCAATTATTTCAAGCGACCCATTACTTACCACATCAAGTAATTTGTGGCTTAATTGAGTCTACTAAGTTAATGCTAACTAAGGTTATTAAAATACTTAATTTTGTTATGTGCTGAATTTTCAATTTTCAACGCTTAATGGTGTTGTCAAACATGCACTAACTCTTATATTGAACAAACCTTAACACAATGAGGTAAATTGGGTACCAATAGTGGGAAAAATTATGATTGCTCGTGAAGATACGAGCAATGATTTATCATTCTTTTACACTTTGATGCATGATGACCATCACCGACCTTAAGAAATTATTTACCCTTGCCATCATTGGTACAGGGTTTAAACAAATATACCTCCATAATATCCACCAAAATCACATATAAATGAGTTCAATAATTACTCTTTCCCTCTTAGAATTTCACCATTACATGTTGTCATACTCGTGTGAGAAAAGAGAATGCTTTCTTGTTCTTGTTTTGAAGAGTTGTGATGAATAATGTGTGATTTGGTGTATTTACAGACAAATAATAACACATCTCTTGGGAATATATATCTTATCTCTACCATCATCACTTTTTTATGATCAATCACCACTTCTCTTCTTGTTAACAATCAATCATTTTCAAATCCAACAATTATCTCTTTTCATGTTCGGCAATTACTTCTTTTCATTATAGCAAACTATTTCAACAATCCCCCACTTAATTTATTATTAGTATTAATTTACACATATATGTGTATATGTATAGAAAAATGTATAATTAAGATTTGAATCTTCATTTAGTGTAAATAATTTCATTAATGAGATTAGTGGTAGAAAAAACTTTGCTCTAGGATTCCATTCGTTAATCAAATTATCACATATAAGAATTTATAGACATTCGGTTAGAAATTTCCTATGTCTTAGCACTGTAATGGCATTGTGCTTTATTCTTCATTCATGAACATTTTCAAAAGTTCATCCGACTTTTGTTAGAAGTGGCACCACTTTGTATGTTTGTGAGCATAATTTATTCTTTATTTAAGTAATCAAGAATCTTACTTATGGCTTTCCAATGCATAGTTTTAGGATTGCTAGTAAATTTGGATAGTTTACATACAATAAAGGTTATATCTGGTCTAGTGCAAGCATACATCATACTTCTAATTACACTAGAATAGTCTAATTGTGATAAAGGCCACCCTTTATTTTTAACCAATTTAATTGACATATCATATGGTATGTTTGATTATTTATTCCAAATGCTGATATTATTTTAATAATTTTCTCCACATGGTGGTCGTGACTTGACGCACCCCACCATGTTTGATCAATTTGATATCTAAGATTGTATCATCTTTCATTATAAATAGAGAAAATAGGTTATATATATATATATATATATATATATATATATATATATATATATATATATATGTCATGCATATTTATTTCAATAGTCAGCATATCATCTATCCAAAATCTTTCGTTTTCTTCATTCTTTGACTTGTCTTTGGCTCATTTGGAGAGTCAAATAGATTTTTTTTTTTTTTTTTTTACTTGTGGATGGATTGCTTGCGTCAATTGTTGTTTATAAAAAAATCCTAAGGTATCACTTGAATATTTAATAAATTTGTGTTTAAGAAATTTAACATCTCTTGATTCCACAATAATATTAGATTAATAATTGATAAGTTTTAGAATTTTCAACACATCCAACAGGCACACTTCTTAATGCCTTTAGGCCTAATTTGGTTTGTGTAGGATCAATAATTCACTTATACACAAGGCAACCCGATAATTTAAAGGGTTTAATATCACGAAAATCTCAAAACTGGTATATTGTGACAAATTTACCATAAATTAATTTTTTGACCACTTAAAACTCAAAATTGGTACACTTGTAACAAATTTATTATTTGTTAGTTTTTGTTATATTTTACAGCTAAATTGCTGAGTTGAATGACATGTGGCAGTTGATGATATATTGATTTGGGACTTTACTCTCTCTTCGTCATAGTTATACCATTTTTTGATTTTATGTGGTATTAATCCAATTTAACTTAAACTAACATATAGTAAATTTATCACAGATGTATCAGTTTAGGGTTTTTGAAGATTAAAAAATTAGTTTGGAGTAAATTTGTCACAAGTATTAACCCTAATTTAAAGTGCTAGATATTTAGTACCCTTCCTTTCAATACTTCGTAGGGAGATATCTTAAATTTCTTTGAAATAACTTAGTTTTGAACAGGACATGCAACAAGAAGTTCTTCTCCCCACAAACTTGTAAGATTATGGAATCAACCATATCTATAAAAAAATTCAATTTATTTCTTTATGCCAAATATTTTGTTGTGGTTTATAAGGTGTCTTTGCTTGGTGCACAATACCATTTTCATCACAAAATATAGAAAAATCTAATGAGAAATATTCTCTTCTCCAATCACTTCTCAAAATTTTGATTTTTTTTTATCCCCTTGATTTTCAACTACAACCTTATATATCTTGAATGCATCAAAAGCTTGATCTTTTGATTTCATAGTATAAATATGAGTATATCTAGAATTATCATCAAAATATCAGAACGCACCAATTGAAGTACTTTAGTAGATCTTTCTGCCATTGAAAACACTTTCTTAGTTATCTTTGCTTGTAGACATATTTTATAATTCTTCCTACCTTGATTATCACATGACATCATACCACTTTTATTCATATATTTCTTAGTACTATAGTCAACATGAGATAATCTATTATGCTGAAGAAGGCTCAAGCATGTAAGTAGAATATTACTTATCTATAAGATTGCGAGCACTTGATGTAGCCATTGTCTCCATTTTCATGAAGATAATAATACTTTAAAAACAGTGATGTCATCATATATAAAAGTATAAAAAAAACTGTAAATTACTTATTGTATCTTCATTAGCTATCAATTTTTTCCCAACAACCAACATAAATATGGAAACTTCATATAATCATAATGGATATCCGATTTAGTTAATAATATAGAACTATATTATTATGTAATCTATAAAGGTGTTTCTAGGAACAAGGCACCATCCATAAGATAGAAGGTGGTGTGATGAAGTAAAGTATAAGACAGAAGCTTTCTCTAACTTTTAGCCTGTATTTCTTAATTTATAAGCCTAGAACACGCCATAGATTTACGTAGTCTTGAGGTGATGAGTAAGCGAGCTTAAGCCTGAGTTTATGAAGGGGGCATGGCGCGGATAGTCCTGATGATGCAATTGACCACATTATTCTCAAGGACGACCGGACCGATGTTCCGCCTCATCACGTGCTTGTCCTCCGCCATGAAAGTCTCCGCCACATCCGTACCAAATCCCCCATGTCACTCTCGAGAACGACATAAAGGAGAACTGGCCTAATGTCCCGCCTCATCAGACGCCGTGCGTGCTCGTCCTCCGCCATGAAAGTCTCCGCCACGTCCGTACAAAATCCACGTAGCTAGGTTTGGTTGAAAAGAGAGAATTAAGAGTTGATTATGGCACCATCAAAATTGCGTGTCTCCCTTTTGGCCGGAGCACAAGTGCGTTGCTTTCCTCCTTCTTTTTTTTAAGGACGCCAAATCTGACGGGTCAGATTTGTTCGAGGAAAACTTTGGGCCAGTCAACACAAATTAAGACTACTTAATTACCGTAATTAGTGGGGCCTTGCGTCCTACCGCTCTGAAGGTCGATTTAACAACCTCCACCAACGACCGTAGGCACACTAATTGCCCTTAAAAAGATCCATACTAATCACAATGATTTATTATTTAATTAAAGGTCATTACACCTCATCACCTCTTTGCGTGCCACGATTAGCATGCTTTCCTTTTGCAATGGTTTAGATTACCGTTGAATCGTTCATTTGAAGGTCTAATTGTCTAAAAAAAAAAAATTCTAAACTTATTGTACAATAGTTAATTTAGTTTTAAACTTTTTAATTTGATTAATTTAGTCATAATCTTTTGACAATTTTCTCATATAGTTTTTTAGCTAATTTTGGCCGAAAATTGCTGATCTGAACAATTTTAAAAGTTTTCAAAATATTTCTTTTTTTTTCTTTTCTCCTTTTATCACTATTTCCTTTCGTTGGTTGTGGGCCAACCCTCGCCTAGATCTAGCGAGGGCTATGGCTGGTGAGGACATCCTGCTCACTTGTGGTCGGTAGTGGTTACCAGCCATTCATTGAGGCCTCACAACCGGTGGAGGGACATAGGGAAAAAAAGAAAAAAGAAAAAAAAAAAAAAAAAGGAAAAAAAACGGAAAAAAGAAAAATATCATTTTTTTTTAATTTGTAAACAAATTGTCAATACTAGCACCATATACTATATAGAATGGTTGGCGTCCATATTAGTGACTTAAATTTAAATTCGGCCACGAAAATTACATTGGTAAATTGCTAATATGTTTAGAATTAAATTGGCAAAATGGAAAAGTTCAAGACTGAATTGACCGTCGTACATAGATTAGAAGCCTTTTTGGATAATAATCCCTGCATTTGAATTGTCCCTATGCGTTGCTAGGCCATCGTCGTTCCTCCTTACTTAAGCAGAAACCGCAAAAACAATATCCTAATACCCTCTCCCCCTCCCTCGCTTCCTACCACTTAACGGTTGGAGTAATCCGTCAATGCTCGCCATGAAAACGAGACTAATCAGAACATGATTTCGTGAAGTCCTTTATGGAGACTTATCTCTTTCTTGCACTTAGAAAAGGAGAGCTTGTGGGTTGAACTTTAATGCACCCTCTCTCGGCCCCACCCCAAGAGACTAAGTAACGATTGGTAGCAATCGTTCTTTCGTCAAAGCGGAAGGGTTTAAAAAGGCTTAATTGCTCTTCTAGAGCTACCCATCTTTTCAACGTTTCGGATAGCTATGAACACGAAGCTTCTTAGGCATTACTATGTTTCGTTTTCATACTTAGGTTCAACGGTTCATACATAAGTCGGCTTAGTCTCTCCTCTCCCTGCCTCTCCCTGCCTCTGTCTCTGTCTCTTTTTAGTCGGTAGAGTTCTTTGTAAGGCATGACTCATCGTTAGGAAAAACTGTGGCATGAGCAAATCAGCATGAAGGAGATAATTTTCTATGAAAGGGGATGGGGAAGTTGGAAACGGCAGTTTTGCCTTAGCGTCTCGAGAAAAATATGAGGATAATGGCACGATGGTCCGTTGAAGTTTACTCGATTCTCGATTGGTCCTTGAATTTTGTTCACGTTTGATTGGGTCCCGAACTCTTTTGTTTCATTTAATACGGTAGTTTAATTCTTTTTTCTTATGCCATTTATATATCAAAATGATACTTTAAAGGTACATAAAAGACTTTCAAGTGTAGCAAATACCAAATAATCACAGAACAAAGCAAAAGCCATAAAGCAACTAATAGAGCATAATCTGCAACTAGAAGCATGTTCTCATCTCCAAAGGACAGACTTGACACCTTGACACCGTAAACAATCGGTGACGGATCACTAGATCCAATGATGAGCACATGCCGGGATCTCCCACTCCATTTGCAACAGCTTGCAATGTGCATTTAGGTTCAACATTCTCATCTTCATCACTGTGCAAAAACATCAATATTAAAATGTTGAAAGAACACATATCAAATACTAGTAAGAGCTCCTAGATCTAAATCTAAATTTAGTTCAAGAGAGTAAAACTCTTAAAACTTGACCTAAATCTAAATCAAGATAGGAGAGCAGTCTAATTGTGGAGAAAATTATCCAAAAAGTCCTAAACCTATTGCACTTTTCCTAATTGAGTCATAAATCTTTCAACTTTGTCAATTAAGTCCTAAACATTTTCATTTTTTGCTAATTGAGTCCACTAGGTCAATTTAGGCTGGAATTTGTTGATGTGGATGCCGGCGCTGACATGGACATTTTTTTAAATTTTTTAATATATATATTTTTGAATTTTAATTTTTTTTTTTTATGTTTTTTTTATTTTTTTTATTTCTTTTTTTTTTTTTTTCCTCGGCTGGTTGCTTGGCCTCCAACGACCGGCCAAAGGCCATGATCGCAAGGGTCGGCCTCGCCGACCTCAAGCGAGGTCACCCTTTTCGGGATTTGGCGAGGCGCAACCTCGCCAGAGACCCGCAAGGAGGCAAGGTTGCCCTCACCAAGATCTGGTGAGGGGTGACCTCGCCGGCCATGGGTAGGCTTGCCCTCATTAACAAAGGCTTGTGAGGAGGCGAGGTGGCCCTCACCTGGATTTGGTGAGGGGCGACCTTGCTGGCCATGGGCAAGCTCACCCTCACCAATCGAGCCTCTAGCCGGTTGTTGGAGGTTGGGCGACTTGCTAGAGGAAGAAAAGGTAAAAAAAAATTCAAAATACAAAAAAATTCAAAAAAATTGAAAAATAATTTAAAAATAATAAATTTTGTCAATGTCAATGCCGGCAATGCCACATAGGACGGTCGGTATCCACATCAATGAATTTAGGCCAAAATTAGCCGAATGGACTCAATTGGTAAAATATTGAAATGTTTATGACTCAATTGGTAAAGTTGAAAGGTTTATAAAAGTGTAATAAGTTTAGGACTTTTTGGATAATTTTCCCTCTAATAATCATGGGGAGGTTATGAAGTTACATTATGAACATTTTCCTTGATGGCTGTGGACTAGACAAGTGACCAAACTAGTCTCCACATTTCACCCATGGTCACTTGCAGAAACTTATTCAGGCATACAAACTCCCATAATAGATCGGGATAGAAAAGAAAGAGGGCTTTATAAGAGGGAATAGGGAGACATGGACCTTCCTCAAGGAGAGCACTGTAGAGAGGTGGCGACTTCAAGAGAAAAGAGTGAAAACCCTAACTTAGGCTGCTTTTTGTAGTCGGGATAAAATTCGGGATATGATATGATAAATCATATTCTATATTTGGTGCTCGTTCAAGACATGATAAAATTGGATATAAGGGGGATGTAGGTAGGATAAAATTATCTCATAAGGGAGGTGGGATAAAGGTGAATAGGATTTCTAATGTTCATAATAGGAAAGTTATATTTATCGAATAACAAACTTATTAAATTAACAAAATTGAAATTAAATTTCAATATAAATAATATTTGAATTCTAATTTAAGAAATTAAAAATGGAAAAAAAAAAAAAGAAATTTATTTTAAATTAATCTTATTTTAATTTATATATTCAACTTTAATTCTATCTTATAATAAAAATTCAATCTATAAATTAAATATTTATATTTATTATATATTTGAGGTATTTTTGTATTTTAGGTATATTAGCACAGTTTACTATTTGATAAATTATATTAAAGAATGATGAAAGGGGAAAAAAGAAATAATAAAGAATATAATATAAAAAGAGGAAAAATAAAATAAAAATAAATTAAGAAATAATGTTACGAGAGATTTTCACCATCTCTATTTATGAACATTTAGGTTCATTTATAATGATATGCCATTTATATAAAAAAAACGAACATGATATGATATGAATATATCCGATTTTAATACTACTGTTCATCAAATAATGGATTGGATATAAAAAAATCTCAGGATTTAATATTCTATCCAGTCATATCCTGATTAGAAAGCTGGACGACCAAATGTATTAGGGTTTAGAGAGAGAGAGAGAGTATCATAAGCCCATAGGATGAAAAATATATACGGTCATTTAATTCATTCACCCTAAATATTATCTAGAATTATACATAAAAAAAAGTTAGAATACTTATTTATTTGAAGTTTTTACTTATTTATTTTTCCATGGTAGAGCTTTCTTCAATCTTTTGCCCGGGAGACCTGAGCAAGATTGCAAGTGTGCATGGCTTCGAACAGAACTTATTTGGACAGAAAGTTTTGACCAGAACCAGAGACGTAGTCGTGTAGGAAATTAATGTTATTGGCTTCTGGTTGTTTAGACGTAGCGAACCCAACCTCAACTTCTTCAAGTCCAGGTACTGAGATCCCTTGCCTTTTCCCACCTCAAGCCGTGCTTGTTCAGATAGACTCTATCAAAGCCTCACAATGTCACATTCTTGATAGGAAGAAGGGAAAAAAGAAGAATCAAAGACGCATTTGTTTCGTGAAAAAATTTATGTCAAAGGAAATGGTCTTGCATGAAATTCATTTATGAGGAAAGTGATTGATTTTGCCTTTTTTGGTTGTAAGCATGAAAATGAGGGGAAAGTAGTTTTCTGCTGTTTGGATTTTACTTCCAGAAATAGGATAGATTATGTAATGATATTACTATGTAAAGGAAATTACAGATTGTGAGAAGAAACACGAAGCTTTGAATCCACGACTGTTGGTGTAGAGAAGATTAGTGAATGACGAACGATTGACGAATTTCAAATAAAGTACTTTTAAGGGTTTGGTGGTTTCACTGAAACTTATTGCTCAAAAATATTTTTAAAAATTCAATTTCAGAGAAAGTAAATGATATTATAGAGTTTACTCATGAATGGTCATCATCTCGAGACCTTGGTGAGTGATATTCAATTTTAGAGGAAGTAAAAGATTGGCGAATTTTCGAGACCTTGCTCTTGGTCTTGGAAAAAAATCCTGGACCTTCGTGTGAAGTTTCGCAAGTGCTTTCGCTGGCGTGTTGGAAATGGCTGCTCGACTTCCTTTTGGTACGACAATTGGCACCCCAAAGGGCCGCTGAACTTATTATTTTCGAATGCAGACATTTACCGTTCTCGGTTACCCAAAGAAGCTACAGTCGCCGACTTTTTCTCCTATCCTGACCCATATTCGGGTGTTCTGGATGTGGTTACCTCCTGGGATGATCCCCTTCCTGAACTCAATGATGAAGATGATCGTTTTCTTTGGCTGGGCAGCTCGGATGGCACCTTTTCTGCTACGTCTGCTTGGGACACTCTTCGGCCGACTAGTCATCCAGTACAGTGGGCGCCCTTCATTTGGAACAATTCATTAGTACCCCGCTACCAATTCTTGCTATGGTTGATTACAAAAAATAGACTACCGACTCAGGTACTACTCCTTACCTATGGTAGAATACCGAATGGGAACTGTGCCTTTTGTTCCTGTCGCCCAGACTCAATTGATCACTTGTTTTTTGGATGCCCCATTCCTGCTGCCTTAGCCACTTTTTGGGCCGCAAGATTTAATTATGCTTGGCGGAATAAATCTTGGAAGGAAAACTTGCTTTAGGCAATCAATTCACTTTCAGGACCTTCCTTCCGCTCTTCTCTTGCTCGATTTGCATTTGCTGCTTTATGCAACATCACTTGGAAGGAGCGTAACAATATTCTATTTTGGGGTAGACGTCCCTCCCTTTTGGCCATGAAAAGGCGCCTTGAACAGGTTATAAAGGACAAAGCCTTGTCCTTTCATCAAGTCCCTCCCACTGCGGCTAACAGAAGATTATTGCAAAGCTGGTTGCTCAACCCCTCCATTTTGGCGAGCTAATGGATTCGCCCTCTTTCTGTCTTCCGAGACGGTCTAGTGCCACCATTAGAGCTGTCTCTTTGCTGCTTGTGTTGGTTTAGGCTTGTTGTTTCTGTGCCGTTGTTTGGCCTTTTTCCTTCCCTTGCCTTGGCTTGGTTTTTTACCTTGGCCTCCTTTTACTCACTCTGACTTGTGGCCTGTGTGAGTGCAAGTTAATGGGACCGAGTTTTTGTTGTATAGCTTTATATAGCTCCTTGGTTTAAAGTCAATATATTTCTTACCTTCACCAAAAAAAAAAAAAAAAAAAAAGATTGGTGAATTTTGGTGTTTACTTTCAATTTTGCTTGTTAAATAAGTCAGCATTTACTCACAAATAACCATTACCTTTTGTAATTACACAGAGTGCACCTGTGGGGATGGGTCTACAAAAATTATATCTTATAATGAAAATAATTACTTATTGGTACCAGGAAATGCATTTTTTTGAATAATAGGAAAGTAAGTGTAGAAAGACAGAGGGAGAGAGATGTGTCAAATTACTGTAGTGACCTCATTATGTAGTGGGTGAGGAAATTTGGAAAAAAAAGGTATTTAATTGTGCTTCCTAGAGAAATTTGACGAATGGAATGAAATTATTTAACGACGGCCCATCTTTTTAAATCAGAAATACATAAAGAGTCCTATCAAGATATTAGTCAAAAGAGACATTGACTTCATATGCAGCTTTTTTTTTTTTTTTTTGACTTAACAATTTCACCATCAACCTCGTGTTTGCCTATTGTGTACTAGTCAACGGTCAAAAGGAAGGGAAGAAAGTTCTTTAAAATGCATCTTTTTGGCTTTTATGTGTGTATAAGAGAGGCCTTATTAATTTATATATAAGCTAACACCCATCCCCGATGAACAACATGTCGTCGTGTAGTTACTCAGAGCAATCTTTTTGGGGCTTGCCTTGCATGATACAAGCCAGATTATTATAAATAGTATCAGAGTGTGACTCTCTCTAGTAGATATGTGGTTTGTGGACAAACTAGGCTTATGAAGAATATGGCGATAGTGGGAATCAATTGCCAAGAGGACTTAAACAAGGTGCGGCTGCCAGTAGGGCTTTAGGGTGTCGGAGAGCTTTAGAAGGGTAGGAGTGAATTGAACACATCATATAAGGAGAGTATGGTGGGGGTGGTAGAAGCCAACGCTGATGAGGGCGTCAATTCTTTAAGCGAGAGAGTTTTTGGCATCCTTAGTTCCACAACGGATGCGAGAAATATTGTTGAGTGATACATGAGTTTTTTCTTCTTTTTTTTGGGTCGGAAAAAATTATATTTATGACTCAAAATGATACATGAGAAGTACACAAACTTTCATGTAAAGCAAATTGAAGCAAAGCAAAAGCCATAATACTACAAAACAAAGCCAAATTTACAAAACAAGGAGGATAAACAAAGTATCAGCAAGATTAAGCACACACTCATTCCAAAAAAAAAAAAAGGATTTGTCAAACAAAATAATTGGTTGCCAATCACTAGATTTCGTATCATCATCAGTGATAGTAATGAGCACACACAAGAAATTTCTTTTTCAATAAATACAACATTGCCAGTTGACGGTGCATGCCTAGGTTCGGTTTCCTTTACACCATTGCCGTACAAAGACAACTGAAATATGTTGAATAAACACATATCTTACCTTTGGAAGAGCAAATCTTCATAGTTTAGTGAGACTCTAGACCTCTTGCGATCATCATTGAAATTGTAGGCAAATGATCTATACGAGAACAGAGCACTTGGGTTTCGAATCCCCAAAAACATTATTAAACTTCTATATCTAAATTGGGAGAGAAGAACTCCTAGGTTCTAGAATTAAATTCGAAGAATTTAAAATCTCAAATTTAGAACTAGATTGGGAGAGCACAACTCCCAAATCTAGATCAGGAAAGGAAAAAAAGGAAAAGTACATAAAAACACTCATAGAAAATCAAAATAGATGGAGGGGAGCGTGAGACTAGCTCAAACCCTCCCCATGGTTAAAGGTTGAAGAAGACAGAGAAGAGATAGGAAAAAACTTTTTGACTTCTTGGAGAGGGAAACCAAATGGTTGAAAGTGAAAGAACTTAATTGACCAAATCAAAACGTTAGTGGCTCACCTTGATACGTTAGTTAACATCAACTCATGAATAGTCTATCAACTTGTGTGACTTTGAATGGTACTCTTCTAGGGCTTGGCTTACAAAAGTAATATCTTATAGGACTTTACTAGTATAACAGTCCATGGGGTATTGTAAGGATAATAGTTTATTATGAATCACAGATTCTTCGAGAAGTAGGTCTTACAATAATTTATGATTATTTGTGATTTGGTTTTTTGTGATTTAGAATAAACTGTTATTTTCATAATATATTAAAGATTATCATGCAATCATTTTTCTATTAATCAATTGTAGATATATGATTTTTTTTAATAAAATACTTAAGAAAGTGACGAGAGAGGATAGATTTATCAAATTACCATATCGACCTCAACATTGAGTGGGTAAGAAAATTCCAAAAAGGTAATTTCTTGTGCTTCCAGAGAAATTTGACGAATGAAATGAAACTATTTAAGGACGGCCCATCTTTTAAATCTGAAAAACATGAAGTGTACTACTAGAGATTAGTCAAAAGAGATATTTGGACTTCACACATTTTCATTTTTACTTAACAATGTTTCATCTGCCTATCATTTGTCTTATGTGGACTAGTTAATGCTCAGAAGGAAGGCAAGAAACTACAACCACTCAACTAAGTAAGGGCCTCACAACATTTTTGAGGTAATGAATTTTGTCTTCCGTTAAATAATTGACATTCCGATGGTAATTTCTATTCTTACTCGTGCTTAGGTTGTTTTCAAAATAGAGAATACACAACTCGCTAGCATAATAAGTAATCAACTATCTACTAAACAAACTGATTTTCGGAAGAGAGGGACACCGATTTTGTTCCAAATGGAGAAAGAAATGGAGGAGAAAAGATCGGGAAAGAAGAAAAAGAAGGCAAGAAATCATCTCCCATTAGGCCCCCCGCGTTCGACCTTTAATGAACGTCGATTGAGAGGAGGATGAGTAGGTAATTTCAAAGGGAATTGGGCAAGTAATAAAATCTTCCAAAACGAGAAGCGATTGCTTGTACGGGGATAATTCAATGTGCCGGTATAAGAAGGGCGGAACCCTTTTTCTGAGCCACAAGGAAGTTTCCGGGAGGAATTTCCGAGGGGCTCCGTGCGGAACAGGGCGACAACAGCAGCGTTGCGGCAAGAGTCGAGCCGTCAACTGCGGCCGAGGCGGCGGTGCCGTGGGACCCCCGGGAAGGAGCTGACTACTATTCTGCCCAAGGGGCGGAGGTGGGACCCAGAGGAGGGAGGGGCCCCACGGAGAAATCTTCTGCGGGTATAAATTGACCAGCGAGGAGCGCACTGCCAGAAGGCGTAGGAGAAGGGAGAAAGGCGAAGAAGAAGAAGCCATTTCTCCTCCACTGACGCTAACATTCCCCCTCCACCACCACCCCCACCACCACCACCACCACCACCACCGCTGGGTCTAATTCGATTCCCACTTCTCCTCCTCCGCCGCCGCCTTCTCCGCCGCTAGCTTGCTCGGGATAGCCGGCGGCGCCGGGCGGCTCTCGGGAGCCATGGGGAGCAACAAGGGCATCAGCCTCGAGGAGATTAAGAACGAGACCGTCGATCTGGTAAAAAAAACACACTCCCCCCCTCTTCTCTCTCTCTCTCTCTCTCTCATTTCCTTCTTTCCTGGTGCTCCGTGGAGAGAATTCAGGAGACCCAAAACAACAGGATTAAAGAACAACATTAAAAATTAAAAGAAAAAGATTCCTTAAAGGTCGCAGGTCGATGACGATGGTTTCTATCCCTCCTTCGGCACATAATTTCCGCCTCTCTTTGCGCAAAAGCTTGTATTTTTTTTTTTTTTTTTGCTTTTTCCTTTTTTCCATGCGAAGCTCATGATTTTGCAGCGTAACTCAATTCACCACCTCGCTCGTTCCGCTCCCCTGTTCTTTTTTTTTTTTTTTTTTTTTTTTTTTTTTTTGCGTTTTGTGGGAGAATCTGGTTCGGATTCGGGTTCGGGTTCTGGTTCTGTTCCGCCGACAGCGGCATCGTTAGGGCGGGGGTGTTCATTCGGTACCGTTCGGCACGGCTTCTTCCCCGTCCTTATCCTTTTCCACTTCTAGAGCATTTTACGGTGGACTTTTCTGATGATTTCCTGGACTTTGGATTACCACCTGGCGTCAGGAACTCAATTTTGTCATTACTTATTTATTTATTTTTTATATAGCTTGGAGTGCCTAGGTACAGTTTTTCTTCTCCGGCGCCGCCTAACTTACGTAGGCGGCGCGAATCCGGGCCGGCCGGGTCGAAATTTCAACGTCCGGCTCACCGGCGCCGCGAGGGTTTCCGGTAGTGGCTGACGTGGCGGGCATCGATGCCTTGCTCTCTTCAGTGGCTGTGCTGCTTGTGCTGTGGTTCTTTTTCTTTTGTTTTTTTAATGGTCTGCTTCTTTAGTTTTCCCACGTGTGTTCGCTGGATTGGTTTCTTGTAGCTTTTTCCCCGGCATTTTCCATGGCGGGGGATACCTTGCTTAGCGTTTTTTCGGTTCTCTTCTCTCCCACGTGCCGGGCACGTTCCCCCCCACCTAACCAGAACGGATCCTTTGATGGTCGTGAATGCTCGCCGGAATTTGGATCCACATCGATCGGATTCATCTTAATGGATGAGTTTGTTAAGGGCTTGTACTGAATGATTTTGCAGGGGTTCGCATCGAATCGAAGAATGTTAGTATGGGTGTGTATCGGTCCCAATCACAATTGGAACCGAATGATATCTACTGATTCTAGGTAGTTCTCGATTTTTGGGAGGAATCGTACCATAATGACGGAATTAACCTATAACGATATCCATTCCGGGATGAACATGGTCTCGTCTCTTGATTTTAGTTTCAAGGTGGGAAACTGATTCACTCTATAACAATATCTAATTTGTTTAATTCCACCTTGTCGTTTTCCCATGTGGAACAATATGAAAAGACTTACACCCTCTCTCGATAATTATTTGTGCCGTACCGTATTGTCCTTGAAATTATTTTATCTCATTTCATACTTACGGTTTGACTTCAAAATGAAAAAAGAAAAAAAGGAAAAATTTCGGCAAAATCATTCTCGATCTTGAAGTAGGTGGTGCGTGGTAGTTTAAACGAACATGCTGATGACGGTCAAAAGAAGTAGGCTTGTGTTTTTCCAGCCTCCTTTATTTTAAAGTCAGAATTTGGACGGTACCGACAGAAGTTGGGGAATAGTGGAGGGTTCATCGTGTTTTTCGTGAACCGTGATGTTTCCTGGAATGTTTAGAAGCCATTCGATTTCTTCCTCCTTCGAAAATGATTGCTTGTACTCGCTGGTGGACAGCAATTTCAACCCTGCGTTATCTCAATCACGATCACTTCTTAGAGTAATGAGAGAGAGAGAGAGAGAGAGAGAGAGAGAGAGTCAGAGAGGGGCCATCCTCGTGACTTTAAGTTGCAGTGGAATCCGGAATAGTCTTCAAGTTCACATGATGGGTGCGACTAACTTGATCTTCTGGAGCTTCCCATTAATTTGATGATGACTTCTTTTAGCAGTTACCCATTGGCTCCAGCTTCTTTCCATCTTTTGACTATGTCGCTTTGAGCTAACTGACTCTTCCAATCCATTGAAAGACGCTTGTTGAATGACACACCACTCGGGTTCACTTGATTTCCGTGCTAGTGAAGCAGTCTTACTAAATTGCAGCAAATTCACAGTTCAAGCTAATGCTATAACAAGTGGTTTCACAGTTGTGTTTTGTCACTGCCGCCTGATATATACTAGGATGCCGCCTGAGAAGCCAATAGTAGACGACTGATATTTGCTGTCAAACCATCTGATCTAGACTTTAGTTACACGTGAGAGGAGGAATTGCTTGTTGTTCTAGATGTATTTTGGGGAAGAATCATTATGTGGCTGGTGAAAACTGGATAGGTTCCCGAAGCTTCCGGGCAACAAGATTTGTGTCAAAGGGAATTGGGCTCTGACAGTTGCCTTCCGTTTCGCAGGAAAAGATTCCGGTAGAGGAAGTGTTTGAGCAGCTGAAATGTTCGAAAGAAGGTCTGAGCTCGGACGAAGGAGCCCACCGGCTTCAGGTTTTCGGACCAAACAAACTGGAAGAGAAAAAGGTTCTTTTTTTTTTATTAACAATGGAATTTACCGATAAGCTTCAGTTTGCTTCCTTGAAGCTTTGCCATACAATTGACGTGTCGGCCTGTTAAATGCAGGAGAGCAAAATTCTCAAGTTTTTGGGCTTTATGTGGAACCCGCTGTCGTGGGTCATGGAAGCTGCCGCTTTGATGGCCATTGCATTGGCAAACGGTGGTGGAAGGCCTCCGGATTGGCAAGATTTTGTGGGTATCATTGTACTGTTGCTGATCAACTCAACCATAAGTTTCATTGAAGAAAACAATGCTGGTAATGCGGCGGCTGCCCTTATGGCTGGTCTTGCTCCCAAAACTAAGGTGAGAAGAGAGCTTCTGATGGTGCATGAACAAGAGTTCTCTTACCAAAAGGATTATAACGTAGAACATGCACTTGTGGCTGTGAAATGTAGGTTCTCAGAGATGGCCGATGGAGTGAGCAAGATGCTTCAATGTTAGTGCCTGGAGACATCATCAGCATCAAATTGGGCGATATAGTTCCGGCGGATGCCCGTCTCCTTGAGGGTGATCCCCTTAAGATTGATCAATCTGCTCTTACTGGCGAATCCCTTCCCGTTACTAAGAACCCGTCGGATGAAGTATTTTCCGGTTCGACCTGCAAGCAAGGCGAAATAGAAGCGGTGGTTATTGCTACCGGTGTGCATACTTTCTTCGGCAAAGCTGCACATCTGGTTGACAGCACCAATCAGGTCGGTCACTTCCAGAAAGTTCTCACTGCGATTGGAAACTTCTGCATATGCTCTATTGCCATCGGGATAGCAGTAGAGCTCATAGTCATGTACCCGATACAACACCGCATATACAGGGACGGGATTGACAACTTGCTGGTTCTTTTGATCGGAGGGATTCCGATTGCAATGCCTACAGTTTTATCTGTTACTATGGCAATTGGATCCCACCGGCTCTCTCAGCAAGGTGCCATTACCAAGAGAATGACTGCCATTGAAGAAATGGCGGGGATGGATGTACTTTGCAGTGACAAAACTGGAACCCTCACCCTGAATAAGCTGTCCGTTGATAGGACCTTGATCGAGGTGTTTGCAAAGGGCGTCGAAAAGGAGCATGTCATTCTTCTCGCAGCCAGGGCATCTAGGACCGAAAATCAAGATGCAATTGATGCTGCGATTGTTGGAATGCTTGCAGATCCAAAGGAGGTATGACTCATATCGGTTTAAATCTATCAGCTTTGGAATGTGCATGACTTTCTAAAATTATTGGACCATGAAGAGTATGGGTTGTTAGTCATGTTTCTCCTTCTGGGCAGGCTCGAGCTGGTATCCGTGAGGTCCATTTCCTTCCATTTAACCCCGTGGATAAGAGGACTGCTCTGACATACATTGACTTGGATGGGAAATGGCATCGTGCAAGCAAAGGCGCTCCGGAGCAGGTACTTGTGATCACTTTCCTTGATAGTTGCAGCTACAGTAGATTCTTGAATGCCATGAATGATATATCTAATTCTCATGCTGTGGACAGATATTAAACCTCTGCAATTGCAAGGAAGATGTTAGGAGGAAGGCTCATGCAGTGATTGACAAGTTTGCTGAGCGTGGACTTAGATCTCTAGGTGTTGCAAGACAGGTGTGTTAATATGGGGATCCACATATCTAATTGCTAAGACCATGGAACAGTTCATTTACTTGCCTCTACATGCGATTTGCAGGAGATTCCTGAGAGAACAAAAGATAGCCCAGGTGCTCCTTGGCAGTTTGTAGGTTTGTTGCCTCTTTTCGATCCTCCAAGGCACGATAGTGCAGAAACAATCCGAAGGGCCCTCAATCTTGGTGTCAATGTGAAGATGATTACTGGTAAGAACTGGCATCACAGAGCTCCATCAGTCACTAAGTAATGCTTTCTTTTATGGATGTAATTTTTGTCCTCCTTTAATTTCAGGTGATCAACTTGCTATTGCCAAGGAAACTGGTAGGAGGCTTGGAATGGGGACAAATATGTATCCTTCTTCATCATTGCTTGGCCAAAACAAAGATGCTTCGATCGCCGCACTTCCTGTGGAGGAATTGATTGAGAAGGCGGATGGATTTGCTGGAGTATTTCCTGGTAAGCTCTGCTTATTTCCATGATTCTTCGCGTTAACTCGATTCTAAAAAGCACTCAACCTGCGTTGACCACGACCAATTGATTTTTTTAACCTTATGAGATTGTGATATCCTCTTTTAATAGTTACAGTGTAATTTCTATGCTCTTGACATTCTGATTGTCGCATGTCAGAACACAAGTATGAAATCGTAAAGAAGCTGCAAGAGAGGAAGCACATATGTGGTATGACTGGAGATGGTGTGAATGATGCCCCAGCTTTGAAGAAGGCAGACATCGGGATTGCAGTTGCTGATGCCACTGATGCTGCCAGAAGTGCCTCGGACATTGTCCTCACTGAACCGGGATTGAGTGTCATAATAAGTGCTGTGCTGACCAGCCGGGCTATATTCCAAAGAATGAAGAACTACACGGTTAGTGATTTCAATCGCGTTACCCGATTATTATGCACCAAAACTTTTCATATGCTTAACTGTATTCCGAGCTTACTCCAAGGTGGCTGATATTTGCAGATTTATGCAGTCTCCATTACAATTCGTATTGTGGTAAGTGCTTCATCTCAAAATGTGGACTCAAGAAAGAGAAACTATTCCCTCATGAAATTTCATGCCACGAGTCTCATCATTTTGCTTCTGCAGTTTGGCTTTATGTTCATTGCTTTGATCTGGAAGTTCGACTTTGCGCCCTTTATGGTTTTGATCATTGCTATCTTAAACGATGGTAAGACTGTGGTTTTTCATTCTTTTACTCCCAGTTCTCATCATAAATGCTGATCAAGAAGAGCCAGTTTGATTAATTATCTATACCAATCTCAGGAACGATCATGACGATCTCCAAAGATCGAGTGAAGCCATCTCCACAGCCAGATAGCTGGAAGTTGAAAGAAATTTTCGCTACTGGAATTGTTCTGGGAGGTTACCAGGCATTAATGACAGTAATTTTCTTTTGGGCCATGAGCGATACTGACTTTTTCTCAGTAAGTATCTGTTTATTGTTGGTTTTTCTACTTCTATTTCTCGTGTATACCTTTCGTTGAACTATTGGAACCACAGATACTAAAATATCGCTACCCTATTCTATGTGCAGGACAAGTTTGGTGTAAGATCAATCCGAGAGAAGCCCAATGAAATGATGGCAGCTCTATACTTGCAAGTGAGTATAGTTAGCCAGGCTCTAATCTTTGTCACCAGATCGCGCAGCTGGTCCTTTGTTGAACGCCCGGGACTTCTATTGGTCAGCGCATTTGTAGCTGCTCAGCTGGTAAGAATTTCTGAGTCATAGTCTGTTCACTTTCTACTGGGAGCATATAAGTTTGCTATGGTACCTTCTACTGACTAATTTCATTGGAATCCGGTCTAAGTGAGAACTAAGATTTATTAGCTTTAACTGTGAATGGTTAAAAGTCCTCAGAATAGTTTGGACAACTGATATCTTAATCACCATTCACCAATATGCTTCTCTGATGCAAAATTTTTCATGGACAGGTTGCGACACTTATAGCAGTTTATGCAAATTGGGGTTTCGCAAAGATAGAAGGAGCAGGATGGGGGTGGGCTGGTGTCATCTGGCTTTACAGTTTGGTGACATATGTTCCGCTTGATATTCTTAAGTTCGCGATCCGCTACATTCTGAGCGGGAGAGCATGGGATTCCCTTTTGGAAAACAAGGTATTTCCACTAAGAAAGAGGCACCACCACGGATTATGTATTATGAAAAACCCTACATTGCATTAATTTTGGCTAATTTTATCACGCAGACTGCCTTCACTTCTAAAAAAGACTATGGCAAAGAAGAGCGAGAAGCTCAGTGGGCAACTGCACAGAGGACTCTGCACGGCCTTCAGCCTCCTGAAAGCAGCAACCTATTCTCTGACAAGAGTAGCTACAGGGAACTTTCAGAGATTGCAGAGCAAGCCAAGCGACGAGCTGAGGTTGCGAGGTGAGCACCTTGATTCTCCTACTTCAACGCTCGTAAGAAAATGGTGTTATTTACTGAAAAACGTAGTTCCACCTTCTTCGCTTCCGTACCTGTTTGCTTGCCTAATAATTGAAGTGCAAAGGCCGTGCTGTATTTAACTGAGTTTAGGCGCCTTACTCTCTCGAAACAGAGTTTAAACCATTCGCTGCTAGCAATTCCTTTTCACCCTTTAAGTCCTACATGCGACGGTAAGACAGAGTGAATCTGTTGTTGCAGGCTTCGCGAGCTACACACTCTGAAGGGCCATGTTGAATCCGTGGTCAAGCTCAAAGGCCTGGACATCGATTCCATTCAGCAGCATTACACATTCTGAAGGGCTTTTCATTCGAAGCAAAGGAGATCATATTGTGAGAAATGGAAAGTGGTCTTAAGGATTATGATGACGAAGAAGCCTATGAAGCTTGTATTAGTCTATAGGACGACAGAAACCGATGTCGCTAGCAGTCAGGGTCGTAGATTTTTGCTGTGGCCAGTTTAATGCATGAGGGCTGCTTTCTCTTTGACAGAACGAGATTTAATTTTTCGTTTCAAAGTAGCCATGTTCAAGTCGGTTGGTGAATGTTACTCGGATCTTAATGATTATGTTTAGCTTGAAGCATGATCTTGTCAACAATTCTCGAGTGATCTGCCCCGTAAAAGGAGAGATAAAGGAGAGAAGTTTTTGGCGTTTAGTAAGTCTTTTTTGTTTATGACAAAAAAAAAAGTCTTTTTGGTCAAAGGTTTTCACGTGAGTCTCCACGTTTCTCATTTTCCTTGTGTGTGCAGCCAAAGTATTGATGAGTTATAACGAGAAAAGACGTGCCTTTTAAGGATTTAAGCTATTTTTTTTTTCTAGTTAACAAATAACAAAGATGAAATATTTTCTCACACTTAATCCTTTAAAAGTAGATGGAAAGACACATTATTTGTATGAATTGTAATGATGGGGAGTGGTTGCGAAGGTCAAAGAGCTTCTAATATGGTAAAGGAGATAGAAATGGATCAAACTGTACATTATATAAGTAGATAGCGATTTTGGATATATATGTAAAAGTTGAAATTAATTCACGAAGGCATATAGTAACATTTTAGCTTTAGAACTCTAAAGTTAAGCATACTTAGGTGGGAGCACGATCCATCTGTATGCCAAAAGGCAAAACTATAAGGCTTAGTTATGGGACGAGTCAAAGATATTAATATCTTAGTGAGTTAATCCAGCAATGTTACAATACGGTATCGTAGTAAAACCCCCTTTAATAGGTGTGTGGTTCAGGGATGAATTACGTGGAAGTTGGTAGACCTGTAACAATCTGATTTGACGAGAGTGAAAAGTGGTTGTTGGAGCCAGAGGGTATGGACAAGGAGTGGCTTCTGGTAGGTTTCCAAAATAGCAAAGGGAGCAAGAATAAACTGAACTATGCATCAAATAGGGGAAGAGACATTCTAGAATATGTATGTCAAAACTAAAATTAATTTATGGAGGTGCCTTTTGAGGTAATGACATTGCTTAGTTTTCAAACTCCATAATTAAGTGTGCCCAAACGAGAGCACTACTGACATGAATGATCAAAGGACAAAACCGTGAAGCTCGGTATGAAATGGGCTAAAATGGACAAATGAGTTAATCTATGGAAGTCACATGAATAGTCATGTATTATAAATAGATGTAACTCTAAAATGAATTAACATGCAACTTTAATGATTGCAACCTTTGACCGAAAGACACTATTTACTAATTAATTTTAGTGTACAATTATTTATAATATAAAATAGACAACAATAAATTGAGCGATAAAACTTAAAGTGGCTTGACATGTTGTGGCTCATGACTATGAGATCTATATGATAGTAAGAATAGATAAAATATGTTGAAAACACATTATATTTTTATAGGTAGTAGATATTACGCACATTCAAATAAGCTCTTTTAAATTCTTTCAAACATATGATGATGAAAAAGTATGAGAAAAGACAAGAAATATTCATTTCAAAACAGAAAGCAAAACAATTTCTAAGTTCCAAAAGAACGATATCAGAGCAATCTTCAAGAAAATATAATAAAGTATACAGAGAAATTTTTGGTACCATTATAATTAGCAAGAAAATCACCAATAAGCGTAATAAGTTTATAGAATAATCTTTAAAGAATTATAATTACTCAAAATGTCAAAAGGATAAGAATGTAAGCCATGAAAATGGTATCGAAGATCTCCCTAGCTAGAATCAATAATACATACAATCAAGTAAAAGAAATGTATACACTCGATGTGGCATCCATCGTTCTTGATACAATAGCAACGATCTAAAGCTCATATACTTTTTCTCTATTATTTTTTGTATCACTGGTTCAATAAGATTGCTCCTCACTCTCAGCATTCAATAAACACTTCTTATAGAGTTTTAAATCACATGTCCCTCTCATTATAGGCTGGGTTTTACTCAACCCACACTAACCACTTCCATATTAGACAAATTAAGAATTCTTATATCTCACATTATTAGATTAATCCCATAAAAAGGTAAATTATAATATTAATTAATGCAGCTTACAATAGAAAAACTTTTATAGTTATAAACACAACCCCATATAGCATATGTTTATATTAGCATGGTGTTGTATTAACATATGTGCAAACTATTTGAGAAAAATATAAATTTATTAGCAGGATAGTGGCTGTCAATAAAATTGCATCAGAAATTATATATTTTAAGAAAACATTTTCCATTCTTTTAAAATTCGGAATAGTATCCAATTTAAATAGGAAATTAGATTAACTACAGAGTTTAACCTTAGCATCGCAAAAGAGATTATTGGCCTTAGTCATGCCTAATTGTATGTATAATTATATATCCAGCCATGTATTTCCTAAAACAGATTTTGAATTTCTAATGTCAAAGCAACATAATTTACAACCAAATAATTAGAAATTCGCTCTAGGCGTAATATTCTCTTTCAACTTCTCTTTAGCTTTCAATGGTCTTAACGTGTGATGGGTATAAGGCTCATCAATCATCGTTTTGGCCCCAGCTACCTCAACATATTCACCCTGGTCTGTATCGTTCTCGTATCGCTCCACAAGGGTTATGTCATGTTTTCCATGCTTTCTTTCTCTTTCAAAATGTTTTCATGCTTGGTTGCCACTGTCGCCAAGTGGAAAAGATTATTAATTTATCGTCCTACCATCTTTTCTCTGATAGAAAACTTCAAACCTGCCAGAGCTACATCCACAAGGGATTTTTCCAGTAAAGGCAGAAGGCATCGATTCCTTGCCTTTTTGAACCGAAATATGAACTGATCTATCAACTCATCATTTTACTGCTTCATAGGCACATCAGGGATGGATCTCTGGAATTGTTCATGAAATAATCTTTCCATTTATTCCCATGAATAGACGGAAATTGGTGGCCTGTATGGAATAGGCGCCAGAATAGTCTGAGGCATCAAGCTGGAGATGCCATCGACAACTCAGCGCGTCCAACCCTTTCGTCAGCGGGCTGTGGTGGTGAATTATTCCCACCAGTATCAATGGTATCGAGTTGACTCCCGGTACGACGGGTCGTTTTATTTCCTCATATCATCAACACTGATTCTATCGTGTGTGCCAAAAAGATGTTTCGTCGGAAATTTTCCAAAATGAAATATCTTTCACCAAAGGTTGTTCTTCAATTATAATTTGAGGAAATTAAGGTTCTCTGCTAATTTTGGATAGAAAATATTACAAGCAAACAAAAATAAACTTTGTTACCAAAAAAAAAACAAACAAAAATCAACGTCTTCGATCCAAAAAATAATGTACAATCTCAAATCAAGTCGGAATTAAATCGACGACAGGGCTTGAAAATTATGAATTCGATAACGTCACAAGGTGTGCAAACAAATTATATGAAATTTAATCGATGTCACAACACTCACCATGATAAAGATATATGTCAGAATTTAATCAATGACGTAGATCTTACAATATACAACGTCTATATAGCCTGTGTGCAGAAAAGTGAAACCAATTGTTAACTAAAATGTGGCGAATCAGGGTAGTTGAACCGCATGGCCTCGTGAAAATTTGTACTGAGGAACTTCAACTTTTATGTTTGACGCTCGCTAAGCTTTGCGTGGTAAATATGATCAGAAATTATTGGAAAATAAATTTACCATGCTCTATAGTCACTATTACGTGATGACTAGGGTCAAAAAATAAAATGTAAGAAAGCTTTTTAAATCATTGAAAATGATAAGGTGTTAGTGACTGTCATCATATATTAGAATTTTTCGTTTTGAACTATATTAGAGCTTCTCACATGCGATAATTTCAAAAGTGACTTAATCATTAATGATTGTTTTGGATGGGTTGGTTGCGAAAAATGTTGGAGCCATAGTATCGAAAGTGTGAATTGTTTGATAATATATATATTGGTGATCCGGGAACCGCTATATAGCCGGAAGTCGGCGGGAGAGAGAGAGAGAGAGAGAGAGAGAGAATTTGTCTAATGAGGTCATCTTACTTTTTTCACAGTTTTTTTTAATCAAATCCTTTTGACATCAAATTTGGCCGAATCTAGCTGACATGGCCATCAAGTGATATAGTAGTGAGTACGATGTGATTAAAAATTTTCCAATGTAGTCATCCACATGAGCGTCAACAATGGGTAATGAGTCATACTTCAATACTATCTATATTGGCTATTTTTTCACACACGCATCCATGTGTGCATCTATATATTTTTTCACATCATACTTTGGGGTCATTTGATGCCACATCTCCCAAATTCAGTTTTATTTTGTGTTATATAGAGTTGATCTAAAAACTTGTGAAACTAGAACTACTTGATTGGACAAACTAAATGTACATAAATTTTCCTAGAGAAAGCATGGAGTATGTAGATTGTAGATAAGATTTTTCGTCCGCTTTTTGTGAGGCTTACAACTGTTAATGCATTTTATTTCCATTGATTTCTTTTTGAGGTTTTGAAATACATAAATTTTATTTTTTAAATATTTTAATTACATGTAGATTCAACTTTTAATTCCCTTCAATGAGAGAGTGGGTAAATACTTCAAAATAATAGGGTGATGCTTATTTCATAGGTAAAAACTTGCGAGTGGAGTGATTTCTTTTATAATTGAGAATGTTACCCACTCCATTGAGATTTACTTGACTTAAATATTTTTCTTTAGACATTTAAGTTGCATATGGAAAAAATTACTAGCAAGGCGAAGAAGTTGCTAAATTATTAAGGTACCTTCTGTTGATGGAAAGTGTCTACGAGGGCTAACCACCGGGCTGCATTGGCCCAAGCGTAATACAATATTTGTTTATGCAATATCAGGAACAATACATCAAACATTTTAAGTATGCGGTAATAGCATACTATAAAATTATTTAAGATTTGATATTAGGGACAATACGAATAGAGTCTGATGTCGTCCAGCTTGATCCACGTAACCAAGAAAGCAGACACAACAGAAAAGACGAGTGGAATGTCCCGTAATATTCGTGGCCAACCCTGTTGGCTTGAAGAAAGAATCACAGCGGGAAGTGGCCAAAGGGTCAAAAGCACGTTACTTAGGAAGCATAGAAAGCACTCCCGCAAGCAATTCCTTCTTTTCAGGGCTTTGGGACACCACTTTGTATGACTCAATCAAGAGTCTGGGGAAAAGTTTGGTGAAGTAAGCATCCAAACCATTAGGATCCTATCCGAGGATCGCCTGTCAGAATCATCAAAGCAATAAAAAATATGAGCCTTGTACGCGTGCGGCTGTAAATATCACCACTGTTCCAGAGAGACAGAGAGCGAGAGAGTACCTTAATTTTTCTGGAGCTTCCTTTAGGTGGCTAAACTTATTTCACATGGCTCTCAGTAAGTCTCCGACACTGCTTTCGTCATAGGGCTTACGTCTGTATTTACGTAGGTCGTCCATAACATCTATATCTATTTCCTTTATCCAATTCCCGTCAAAAACCAATTGCGCAATGTTCTCCAATTCTTTGAGAAGATCTGAATTGCCTTTCCCCGCTCCCGGTTCTACTGCATTGCTGACGTCTCGAAGAAAGGTGTCAGTCTGTTGAACTCCAAAAAAATGGATGCTGCAGCACCTCCAATGCCGTTGGCCTGCTAGTAATAAAAAGTAATTTACTATTGACCCAACATTTCAAAGAAATCAATTACACAAACAATATGGACTGAGTTCTTGAGTTTAAAAGCATCACAAGTTTGACAATTGTGCAATCTCTGAAGTAATTAAAATTGCATTAGCTCAATGAAAGAGTAACCAAAATGTCTAACAACTTCCATGCACTTCACAATTCACGAGTCTAGAATGAAGGCAGTTGTTTGACTACAACAAGAACCCAGGAATTATTTACTCCAAGTACCTTAAATTAGCAATCTAATCATCTAGTCCCTAGGATTCTTATTTCGTAGTGAGCATCATATGCTAAACCCTCGGAATCTTCATACAAAATCCTTTTCAGTGCATATATAGCAAATCTAATTCCGCGCTAGAAATGATTGCAATTTATTTGTTTGTGGGCGGGTAACAAACTTATAGCCCTAATTACTAGGCTTCCGACAATGATCATCTTTCATTGTAATATTACAACTGTCAAATGCATTTAGGCTATCCATAGTCAACCTTTTCTTCGGCTTCTATTGTCAATTGCCAAAAGAAATAAGTGGGATCTACACATTTTTTGCTCATCAAGTAGAGCCCACAGCAGGAAAGATATTTAAGCCATGTTTGAGGAGTTTTAGGGCACCTTTAATGCTCATGAGATTAAGTGATGCAGGAAAATGGAAATCGGTCAACTGAATGGTTGTAAAATCTATAAAATGGCAGAATAAAAATGGTAGTGATGCAAATTAACAATAACAATACACTCACCTCAATTTGGAATCTTGGCTTAGTAAACGTGAAATCAAATCATGAGCTTCCGGCATATCTATCACCGAGAGTAGGTCCGAATTGTTGGAAGCAATGTTTTCACCAAATAGATGTCTTTCACGAGTGACGCAAAAGAACAAGACACAACCTAAACTAAACAAATCCATTGCCTGCGTGTGGCGCCCACCATCACGAGACACTTCAGGTGCTTGATATCCTTTGGTTCCACAACCTGCAAGACAGACAACAAAGATCAATAAAAAAGCCCTCATCACTTGGACAAAATATAGATGGATATAATTGATTCACCCATCAACGAAGGGAGACCATGGCAAAGACTATTAAATCTCCACAAACTTTACCACGACATAAGAAGCAATACAAAGCAACCTAACTTCCAACATAATAGTCTTCTTTAAAAGAAGAGATTGTTCTAACTAAGTAATATTGTAGTTTTAAAATTTTTAGCCAGGAATCCGAAGATGATTTACCACTGTATAGATTCAGATTATGCAAGGATCAATATTGAGGAAAAGAAGATCAAGGGTCTGAATAAAGCTACGACGAACACTTACTAGTGGCATGATATCCCAAGGAAGATCTACCATCAGGAAGGCATCTGGTCATGCCCATATCAGATAGCTAAGCACGCAATGGATTCTTAGTAATCAACACATTTGTAGGCTTTAAGTCCCGATGGATTATTCCCAAGCCATGCAATTGGCTAAGTCCTGATACCATATTCCTGTATCATAATATAGAGAAGACATCATGACTTCAATCAAGAATGTATCTGGAACCAAATAATATCCCGGCCACTTAGAGGCATCGGATACATATACAAAGCCCTATCCTTTTGGAAATTAAGGAGTTTCTTGAACACACCAAGACCTAGTAAGGATGCCAAAAGTACACCAGAGAAAAAATCTATTACAGGTTCTTTACGTAAAATCTACAATGAAAAACTCGATACAGAATTTAATCACTGTATCAGTCACATCAACATTTACCAATTTGAGTGCATGAGGATTCTGTAGTATTCATGAATTAAAAAGAAAGAAGGTATACTGATTTTACCAAGATGGGAAAATCAATGGATTTATCACTACGCAATTCATAATACCTAATTGATTTCCATGAGAAGAAAACTAAAGTTTAGCCTTGATAGTGAGATTGAACTTATCCTATAACTCTAGAAAGGAAGCTGCCAGGTTCAAAACTCAGCCCACCATGTTGATTGCATTAGGCTCACCACAGTCAAGGTAGTGGCCTAATAATTCTTTGTATCATGCATCACTTTGAAGTTTTTGCAGGAGAGCTATTAAGTCCTACGATTGGCACCTGATGCCCACTTAAGTCAGCAAGTACATGAATGTAGTGATCTCTATGAAATGCTTACGAATCATGTAAAACATATGTAAGCAAGCTCAATACAAATACAAATATATGACAGTTGATTTTAGGTGTGTGGCAATAAGCAAGGTACTGCAATTATCTCTCTAATCATACCCTTTTGGCACGTCAAAACATAAAAATTACCTCATTAGTTTCAATAACGTAGGTGAGGGATGACCATCTGCCCACCACAAGTTAAAATCCTGCATCGTATCCCTAACAGAAGCCTTTATTGATGCTGGATCATCAGGCAACTGAGGGTTATTTGAAGAATCTGAATATGCTTGAATTAAATCATCTAAGGTGCAAGTACAAAGCTCAAGTGCAAGATACACAGAATACTGGTCTCTCTCAAATCCATAATACCGAACAATATTTTCATACAGGTCAGATTTCCTCAAAATTTTCATCTCATCGTCGGCAACATCACGATGAACCCGGACAAGGCGTTTCACTCCAGCAGGCCGTTCTTCATATTTGCCCTCAATGACAATGGTCCCATTACTTCCCTTACCAATTATTTTACCTGATAGGTCAATTTTACCAATTTTTGACTTCCTGATATTGTCAATGCTGCCTTCATTTCCTGAAAAGACATATTCCACCTTTTTGTCAGAAACTCTATAATTGATTTTCTTCGTGTTATCTCTTGACAATCTACCTACATATATACCAAAAAACAAAATCATGAGCTTTAGTATGGGATGTGCTAAATACCTTAAGTGAGTTAATTAAGGGGCAATGTGGTGACAAAGCGAAACCCCCTCATGTGTGACTCAAGGACGAAACACATGGAAGTTAGTAGGCCCAAAATGACCCAGTTCAATGAAGGCAAGGAGTAGTTGTTAGAATGAAAGACAACTTAATATGGGATGGGTTAAACCGAACAGTATGTTGAGTGAATTAAATCTAGGGAGTCACCCGTAAGGTAAACATAGATAAAATTTTGGTACATGAGATTGAAATTAAACTGATAATGTGGGTTTTTTGAGGTCTTACAAGTGCGGGGAGAAGAGTCTTCTTCGGGTTTCTTGGTTTTAGAAGAAAAAAAAGTTGTTAACTTTCACTTTTTTAATGACGGAACTGAAGTCCTCCTTGAATATGTCCTCTTGGTAAAAAACCCATGAGTCGGTGAATTCGCTGGTAACTCTGGGTTGGGATTAAAAATATCGTCCATAATTTGATGACAACATTCAAAGGGACTGTTGCTGGTCAAGACGAAGTGGTTTCTCTTCCAGAATAGATACTCCATTGAATAGAGGTTAGGCATAGGGATGCCCTGGGTGAGCCCAAATTGCCATGCACAATACTGCAGAGAGTACATTTCTAATCCAGGCTGGAGGTTCCCTTTCGCCAACAACTTTAGAGGAAGGTCCACAGATGTAAAAACAGAGAGCGGGAATTTCTGTGTTCTGTTGGCGAAGACAAAGTTGAAGACATTGAAAAAGTCGAGGACACGAAGAGGGCAGAAGTCAGCTGTGACAAGCACATGGTCATAGAAGCCAGCTCCAAAAGTACTGAAAAGAAGAAACACCTGCAGGAATGGTTTTGAGCCGGTAGCTCTATAGTCTACACGCATTGGTCTCTAGAAAATAAGGTTCAGCCGTAATATTTCTGGAGCGAGGCAAGGCATGCTTGACGTCTGAAAACAAAGAAGGGAAAAACAACTTTGCCCATGCCTGAAGGACCCAGAAATGACTGAAGAAGATGTCGAATTTGTCCCCATAGATGGACATAGCTGCGGGATTTAGGCCCCCATAAATAACAGCTAGAATGAGAAGCCCCAAAGCGAAAAGCTCGCTCTCAGCAAGGTAAAAGGCCAGGTTTGCTAAATCCTTGGAAACTCTTAGCGACGGGTTAAAAAGGACGTATTTGGACAGCCAAAACAACGAAAAGGCTGCATGCTCTTTCTGGGTAACTTCGCTTGAGTCCTTGTAAAAACGGCTCATAAAGGATTCGTAAGAGATATCCTTCATGCATTCGAAGTAGGTACATTTGGCTGAATCCGCAGAAGCCGGATTTTCACCCCATGGGCTAAGCCAAGTGATAGCAAATAAGTTTAAAAGGGTGATCGGCATTGGCCAAGAACAGAACAAGAAGACTGGAAGCTGGTTAGGCCACCCAGAAGACCCAAATCAAGGTTCTAGTCAAAACAAGAAAATTGGAAAGTCCCATCAATTTGGGTGGATTTCCAGGCTGATTCCTATTGGGAACTTATCCTTTATCCTTAAATACCATTGGAAGAGCGAATGGTCAAAGGAAGGAAAAGCTCTGAATCGTTGGAAAGGGGTGGTCCACATAAATCCAATAATGTGTTTCCACTGGAAAGGAAGTTTCTCTTCCTAGTATCGAGGAAAGCAACCTTGGAGGGACAAAGGAATTCGAGGCTTGATAAAGCAAGGGCCTGGTGGCTAGTAGGGGTCACTTCTAGAGTCATTAAGCAAACAGAGGCGACAATTGCCGTTATCCTTATCTTCCCGGAGTTGGTCAAAGCGAGATTGAAATGCCGAATGTGAATATGTTGTAGATTGATTCTTGGGCCAATTTCAACTTCAACGAGCAGAAGAAGATCCAAATCCAGGAAAAGGTAAATGTCCTCAACAGGTTCGTGGTGAAGAAGAGAGGTAAAAATACGATCTCGGGCTTGACGTAAAAAAAGAGCAGATCCCGAATAGTGGCTCTATAGGCTGACAGGTGGCAGTGATGGCAGGCAAATCTCGCTTATCACGCTACGTGTCCAAATTAGACTGGAGAAGGTAAAGTGATTGTTGGGATAATGGAGTAGCTATACCAGCATTCTACCAGAGCTATGAAAGACTAAATAGCATCAATATCGACATGTGGTGCACGATATAATACGACACAATATGACATAATAAGTTAATATATCGTTTCTCAACAAGTAAAGAATTTTGATATTGAGACATGTTTTGTATTAAATGTATATTTATAAATATATATGATAAATTATCATTTATATAATTATTTTAATCAAATTAATTCGATTCAAATTTATAAGTAAATAATAAAAAAGATCTTAGAATAAATTTATATTAAAAATATTAATTCATCATTTATTCATATGATTCATTACTTTAATTGATTCTGTCCGCCTTTATATAGCCTCGTACACAGTAAGTGGTTATCTTCTAAGTCACAAACTTCAATTGCCTTTTAGATTCTTAGCTCTGCTGTCACGATCTTTAACAGCATGTTCTTATCCACAACCAGTCGTAATCTTCTCTAGCTTTCTCTCGGTTGGACTTTCTTCAGACGTAACTGCCTCAGTCTCCCTTTCATAGATGCAATAATTGACTGTCCAACGCCCATCTTGCAATGGGCGCTCACTGATTTAACCTCATAACTTAATTTTTGTTGATGAATTAGCCCCAACATTTCTGCTAAACCTTAGATCATTTTTTTGTGTCAACATATTCCCTTTTAAAGGAATTAAAAGATTTTTTTTAATTCTTTGAAATATATAGTAATGTCATGAGTTACTCTTTCACCTAGGAACTATCGATACTTTTTGAGGGTCTTCATGTCGTATCGGACATTTCGACACTCTCGAATACTCTTCACTTGATCAACACGTGTTAAAAAATTTGACACCTAACCAGCTCTCCAGACACTCTTCGACACATAACATGCAAGTTCAGAATTCTAACATGTGATTTCGACAGACTAGAACAATTTCAAAAATTTTCAATAAATGGAAGGTTAAAATTTATATATGTAAATAAATAAAAAATAATAAACACTTATCAAATTTTTCTGCAATTTAATTCATAGATTATTTATTCGTACTGTCAATTCTTTATTATTTTAGTTAACATTTGTAATTTGTCCCATATTTATCGTTTTCTGTCCGAATCGCCACAAAATCCAATTTACTTTAAATAACCAAAAATCTAACCTCTGGTTAAAAGTCTTTTATCGACAACCACTTTCGGCGAAACAAGAATAAATGGGGTTAATGATGTTTGTCGGTGCTTGTGGACTATATTCTTAAGGATCGTATGTGATTACTATGGCTAGAGGAGCAATAGCTAATGTGTAACACTTACTCTATGGCCCAAAAAAATTTGTAAAAAATTTAACCAGTTCCAACAACAACAGCATAGCTTGAAATAATTCCTTAACCGCCTATCCTTGTGGTCTGGCAGATTTCTAGCGATGGCCTCTTTCAGTGTTCTACATTTCAAGTTTGAACTCATACTTAATCTTATAGAACAACTCACATAGGCATACCTTCGTATATGGGTTCGATGCCCTTGAAAAAAGAAAGTTTGGTTTTAGTTGGTTTGCTAGACTCCCCCTGTGACAAAACTTGTGTAAGCATGAATTTAATGCATCAAATAAGATTTCTACCATGTGTCAAATGTTTATAAAGATAGATGCTTAGATTCGAACAGATTGAACATGAAAAAAGACCAAACGAGTTTTGAGATCTCATTGACATTATTGATCAGACTATGTACTTGGAAGACTAGCTCATCAAACAAGTCTAAATTACAAGAGAACGGTTTGGAGAATGGAATACCTTCTATAAGCCACTCCTCCCAATTTATTCACAGCACTTTGGACTTAGAATTAACTTGAACATAATAGAAGCACCACATAAAAACTTTAAGATACCAGTACAGCAGTCAGCACTTTTCGCACCTCAACAAGGTTTAAGATGCCAATACACCGTTCAATGTTCTGGATTGAGCACTTCCAGAAAGCATGATTATGCTAACTGGCACAAATAGAACTCTTTGGTTGTGTATCGCAAAAACATACTAAAAAAAGAAAAATAAATGCCCTTTTAAAGAAGAAAAAGAAGTGGAGTCCTTACATGTTTCTTCCCATTAAAGAAGTTGAAAGAAATATAAAGTCTTGAAGATTCAAATTTCATTTGACAAAATTATTCTGCATGTGTTAATGGGAGAAAATATCCTGTAAATCGTAATTCATCGTAACATGCATTTTTGTTATTATTAAGCAATTCATTCATGTTTGTAAAAATTCCAGACATGTCCAGTGGGAAAATCAATAGCGTTGGTTACCTCGGATGAGCTTTCAGCCTCAGTTATTGAACTGCTTCGCTCCTCGGAGAGAGACCAGTGATAATCCACACCATCAAAATCAACATGAATCTTCTGACGGCCATCAATTCTAAAGTCTTTCAGCATCTTCAGTTTTGATTCATCAGGAAGTCTCCCAAGACTTCGACAGTGTGAAATGTTTAATGATGCTAAAAAGATCAAATTATCCAGCTCATTCACCTGCTGCAGGTCGCAGTGAGATACTGTGAAAACTCGCAAGGATTTGAACTTTCCGAGGCCTGGAACTTTCGTTACTGCACAGTCGAAAAGCTTGAATTCTGACGGGAGCACCAAATACAAAAGATCTGGCATTGTCTGTGATTTGTAATGGTGAAGTGATAGAGTGACTAAACCTTGAGGAAGCGGTGGTAGCTTTTCTAAGTGAATGCAGCAAAGGGAGAGCTTCCTGAGCTTATAAAGGTAATGCAAGCCAACGGGTAGTAGTTGGATCTTTAACGCAGATAGCTGCAATATCTTCAGCTCTGACAATCTCTCAAGCTGCAAAGTGCATTCTTTCTCCTCAATTTTATCTTGAATTGGTAACACCAGTTCCTGGGATCCTTCACCCAAGAATAACTCCCCCAACTTAACCAGACTACTGATGTCTGGGATCCTGTCCATCAATTTAGAACTGAGAGATAGGCTTATTAAACTGGAAGGAAGTTCGAGCACTTCACAGAGCTGGTCACAATAAAGCAGATAAAGTGTTTGGAGATTGGGAAGTCCAGAAATGACCATAAATCCGAGAGTATCCAAGTTTCAAGACCCTTAATGTGGAAAGCATCTTAATTTGTCTAGGAATTTTCCCCTCCAAACTCCGACATCCTGAAGCGTGAAGCTCTTCAAGCCTCTTCAATTTCCATATAGCGGGAGGCAGCTTTCTTACAAAAGTAGAATCAATTTTGAGTATTCTTAAAAGACTTGACTCATTGACAGTATCAAGTAATTCATCAATCCCAGTGCTTGATAGGTTTAGTTCACTCAACGAAGCCAAAGTCCCCATGGACGTTGGCAAGCTCAATATCGACCTACAATTACTTATTGACAAGTATTGCAGCACTCCTAACTCTTCAAACAGAGGAAATTTAGTTATTTCTGTACCATTCTGTGCGAGGACTTCTAGAGATTTTACATGGCTAATTGATTCGGTCAACTGGATCAATGGACAATTGTGCACCGAATCCTTTAAGCTTTTGCAAATGATGGATGGAGGCAGGAATCTCTTGAACAGCGGTTTCATCGATAAGAATATCTTCCAAGGATATGAGGGAACCCAGCTCAAGGGGCAACTTTGAGTTCAGTGCAAAACCTTAAATTCAGTGAAACCAAGCACTGCAGACTTCTTACCGATGGACAAATTTCATCCAACCACATGCATCTTTCAAGAATCAATCTCTCTAAACATGTGAAATGAGATAAGTATGGAGTTTTGATCAAGTTAACACAACCGGTGAGGTTCAAAACTTTCAATTCCTTGGCTTTCTATCATAAAGTAAAATAAGAAAAGAGTTAACTTTTCCTCAACAATTTGACAAATGAAATTAGAAATAATATACTTCTCTACCTGGATTTGAATCCAGCCATTCCATTTTTCATGGATCATGCTCCGAGAAAGACCTAGAATAACCAACTCCTCCAAATCCAAATTCTTAGGATGAAGATTCCGAGGACAACCTTGCCAATAGAGCCATCTTAAACTTGACAAATGCCCCTTGAAATTTCCAATAAGGTCCGCCTGATCTAATGGAAGGAATCTTATGCTCGACGTCCCCGCAAAATGTGCTGGTCCAAAACTGTGATGTGACTGACTACCAAATTCGAGAAGAACTCCCTTAAGTATTTCCGTTCCCTGCAGGTAGAATGTAGGACTTAGGTTACCAAGGGACTTCAAACTAAAGAAATCATTTTCTTAAGGATCAATTTATTTAAAAAAAAATGAATTAAAAAAAAAAATTCTTGAAAGTGCTTGCTTTCATCTCTCACAAAAACAAATGAACAATAAATATTTTTATTATTCATGAATATACATATAAATTGTTATCGATAATGAAAAAATTTCATTAACTAATTATTTCAAAAAATATAAATAATCATTTTTAGGAAAATATTTTTCAATTTTTTGTGGAACATACGCACCATAAGTATTTTTCCTCTATGAAAAGAGGAACATGAGTTGTAAGGCATACAATTGTAAGGTTAAAACAATGATGAATTTGTATCTTACTTTTTCATTCTTCAGCACATCCAAGGCTCTCTTGTGACTCCACAATCTACTGCACTTTTCTGGTTCAAGATTTTCCGGTAGGGCAATATTCCTACCTAGGTCTCAAAGTTCATCCATAGCTTACCATTCTCAATCTTAACAATAGACAAGTACCCCTTTAATACCGATCCACAGTCTAGCCACAGGTAGCATGCAACACCCTCGTCTTTTCCAGTGAAGAAACAAGCAATATCCAGAAATCTCTCTCTTTGCTTATCAAGTAATTCATCGGTGATTACCTTCGATTTCCGTTGAATTCGTGGCCCAAGTACTTTTTCCAATTCGCCTACTTTTTGCAACTGGTTTAATATTTGCTCCCACTTGCCCTTGGTTTGAGAATATAGATACGACCCAACAACCTCAATTGTCGAAGGATGCCAATCAACAGTTGATACTATTTCTTTGGACAGAGTATCAAAGTCATTTATAACAGGCCTCTCCTGAAGGCATGGGTGTGGAAAAGTTTAAGGGCATCACTTTTTTGCATGCCCCCGATCTCGTGAATTCGGAACCCTTCAAACTCAGCTAAAGCTTGTACTTTTTTTATGGTAATTATGATCCTACTTCTAGAGCCTAACCAATCACGATTTATTAGAATTTGTTCAAGTCGAAAGCGTGCTCCAACGTCATCGAGAACAATGAGAAATTTCATATGGTCGAATTGGTTTTTAAGAATCAAGCGATGTTCGTGTAGTAGGAATACATGGCATAAGGGGCATCGAGAATATCACAATTGCAAAACTCATCTGCACAAGAATATTTCATCTCTTTGATGGTTGGAGATTTCTAGAAAGCGTTAGAGAATATGAAGAAAGATAAAGTAGGTTTAAAAAAAAATTGCGAGGTTAATTGTCTTTGAGAAGCTCGGTCCTCTCTTCACAAGAACTAATTTGTCCATGTATTTCACCTAATTGACCTCGCAAAATTTTTAAACCTACTATTCTTTCTTCATATTCTCTAACGCTTTCCGTAAAGCTCCAACCATCAAAGAGATGAAATATTCTTGCACAGATGAGTTTTGCAATTGTGGTCTTCTCGGTGCCCCTTATGCCATGTATTTCTACTATACAAACATCACTTGGTTCTTAAAGACCAATTCGACCGCATGAAATTTCTCATTGTTCTCGATGACGTTGGAGCACGCTTTCGACTTGAACAAATTCTAATAAATCGTGATTGGTTAGGCTTTGAAAGTAGGATCATAATTACCACAAAAAAAGTACAAGCTTTAGCTGAGTTTGAAGAGTTCCGAATTCACGAGGTCAGGGCATGCAAAAAAGTGATGCCCTTAAACTTTTCTACACCCATGCCTTCAGGAGAGGCCTGTTATAAATGACTTTGATATTCTGTCCAAAGAAATAGTATCAATTGTTGACTGGCATCCTTCAACAATTGAGGTTGTTGGGTCGTATCTATATTCTCAAACCAAGGGCAAGTGGGAGCAGACATTAAATCAGTTGTAAAAAGTAGGCGAATTGAAAAAAGTATCTGGACCACGGATTCAACAGAAATTGAAGGTAATCATTGATGCATTACCTAGGAAGCAAAGACAGATATTTCTGGACATTGCTTGTTTCTTCATTCTTCATTGGAGAGGACGAAAGTATTGCATGCTACCTGTGGTCTGACTGTGGTTCTGCAAGCGGATCGGTAAAAGCTGCTCATGGACTTGTCAACCAGGTATCTGTTCAACGCCCTCAACACATTTGTGACAAGTTCATCGATGAGTGAAGCATCTGTGCCAGTGCCAAGGCTGTATCATGCATGCACATGGGCTTTAGTCACACGCACAAAGATTAATGTAAGTCCAACAATTTCTGAACTCTGAAGCAGTTAGCAAGAAAAAGTCCACGCTTTCCTTTAAAAAACTATCATACATCGATCAGCTTTAGACAAACAGGCCATGCAATTAGCGGCACGTGTTTTTGCTAAATTAATACAGACAAAGCACGGTATAATGAGATGCAAAGGTTGTCAGTTGCATCCACAGAAATTAAGCAAATCGGTATCACTCTACACTGGCATTTTCTTGCAAGAGTAGATTTCCTGTGGATGCAGATTCCAAGAGGAAGAACATTCTCCTGGACCATATTGACATAAAATCAAAACTATAACCGCTGCCTCCCATTTAATGCAGTGATCCAACATGGAAAAACGGAGTTATGAGATACGTGTAACACTAGAACGCTGAAATTTGTCAACAAAACCGAAACACTAAGTAATGTGGCAAGCGGGGAGTAAGAATGTAGACAAGCGGATCATATTCAGTACCAGATCAGAGTCAGTTACATCAGGTATTGATACACCTAGCAGCATTAGTCTAATTAGATTAACTTAAATTGAAGTAAGCGCTACCTTGGGATTTGGATGCTAGGTTACTCTCAATCGAACTTACTCAATTACACTCACCAATTACTCGCCCACTCTGAGATGGATCCCAAATGGATGAGAGCTTCCTTCCATTCCTGGAGGGTCTTTAGGTCTTTATGCCCGGCGACAGCCGTTCTGTAATCGGGGGATCCTTCTTTCACGACCGTTGGCGAGACGCTGTAGAAGACCGGCATGATGATCTGGCCAGTCGTCTTGTGGCACTTGTGGCGCTCCACGATCTGAGCCAGCTTTGCGTGGCACGGCATGCTCGACAGATAGTTCTCTGACAGGATCGGAATGGCGATCTTGGAATGCCTGATCGCTTGGGTATTTGACGGCCCTTTCTCCTCTCCCACGGTGGTGAGTTCCCCATCATCCCTCAACACGCTGATCTCCGCGTGGAGGAGGCTACGGTGGAGATGATCCACAAAGCCACTGGGAGTATCCCGTCAACTGAAGCTCACTCTCTTCTGTTGTTTCGGAGGAACCTTCTCCACAGTTGAGAGAATCCTGGATGTCCATCTTCTTTCAAAACGAAATCAGTTTTCGTCCCTCTTCCCACTCTATTTCAAAGATCCATCTCCCAGTTTCATACCCACGGGAGTAGGCGTACGAAGCGGCGAGGAGAAGGAGGAGAAGGGGGGAGCAAGCTAGGGTTTTGGAAACTCGTCAAGGAAAGGAAGGAATCGGGAGAGACGATGAAAATCCGCCATCGAAATCAGAGATTGAAGTGGGGGAGCAGTACCTGTCCGTTTGCTGTAGCTGCTGGGGGGATTTTTGAGAACCGCTCGGAGAAAGTCGGCGAGAATGCGAGGAAAAGGAGGGAGGGAGGGAGGAGGGAGACGAGAGGCGCTTCTTCTTTGGCTCCCACCCAAGAAAAGAAACTTCGGAATCGGTCCTCTCGGATTCCTCTTATTTGCTATGCAGCCCCTCCTCCGGTCGGCGAACTCCAACTTAGGATTCGGTCCCTCGTTTTCCTCTTATTTACGCATGACTCTTTGTTTGGCTTATATTATGATATTGAATCCTACAAAAGATAGGTAACTAAACAAACGATCTTTGAATACGATGAAAATTAGAGCAACCATTTGAATGCTCAACTTATTATTCTAACCTATTGTACAAAAAATGAAAACAATGAAAAAACAAAAACTGATTCCTTGAAAGTTTAAAGAGAGGGAAATGGAGACACTGCACAGGCAAAGTAATGATATAGAAGGGCACTACCCCTTCGTAGCCAGGGACAGCCTTTTTGCCTACTCTTGCTGGTGGCCCTCGTCACACTTTGCTTGGCTGTGACGAGGGCTGCCACATCAACCACAAGGGTGCGCAACCCCAGCCGGTGGCAATGGTAAAAGGGGCCTCTCTCTCTAGTTTTTATTTCTTTGTATTTTAGTCTTTCTATTTGCAGCATTTTTCCCTAATACGGCACAACATTTGCTAATGTAGGTGCATTAAAATTGGGTTAAGTACGATGAAAGTCTTAAAACTTGTCATGAAAATACAATTGAGTTTTAAAATGTTCAAAAGTACAGTTAAGTTTCAAAACTTGTCATAAAAGTGTATTCGAGACCTAAAACTTTCAAAAAATATAATTAAATCCTAAAACTTTTTATAAAAGTATAATTGAGTCATAAAACTGATCATACTAGTGAACAATCGAGTCCTAAAACATTCAAAAAAATGAACTCAACGGAATGACTCGATTGGACCAATTTTACAAGTTTTAGGAATTAATTGCATTTTTGAAAGTTTTAGAATTTAATTACATTTTTATGACAAATTCTATAACTTAATTGTACTTACATGACAATAAATTTTAGAATTTCCAATACACTTATTCCATTAAAATCCATATCTTGTTGGGCTTTGCTATTCTAAACCCATAACAACCAACCAATTCCTTAAATTTAAACTAACCCATGTGCGATTCAATCTATTAAAAATGAATTAAAAAATAGGTCTTTGACACCTCTCCTTAAACTCAATAACCCTTATCACAAGAAACATTAGAACAGTGAAAAACCTCAAATTAGTATATTTGTAAGAAATTTACCATAAATTAATTTTTTAATCCCAAAAAACTCCAAACTAATATACCCGTGACAAATTTGCCCTCTATTAGTTTCCGTTAAATTTGTCTATCAAATTACTGAGTTGAATGATACGTGATAATTAATAGCTATACCAGTTTATGAAGTACCGACACTTTCCAAGAGCTTTTCTATCGTGTCGGACACTTCGACGTGTGTCTGACACTCTCGGACACTTTCCGACACTCGGTCAACAGGTGTTGTAAAATCTGACACCTTGTCAACTTTCTTGTCACTCTTCGATACTCAAGTCAGAATTCTGACATACGAGTTCCCGACATGTGATTCCGATATCAAGGTTAATTTCAAAAATTAAATAAATTAGAGGTCAACATACATATATATATATATGTGTGTGTGTGTGAAAAAATAAAACACAATAATAAAAATAGTAAATGAAGAAAGAAGAAAAACATAGTCTTATCTTCTCTTTTGACTCCCACTTCCCGTGATATGCAATTCACCCCTTAAGTTTTTTTTTCCTCTTTCAACATATCTAACATGCAAGTTCATAATATAGATCGCTTGTTTTTTTCTCCAAGTTTTATAAATTATTGAAATAAAATTGAATTTGTTAAACTGAAATAATGAATAATACTAATAAATGGCGGATTAATATTTTTAGTGTATATTCATTATAGGCTTTATTTATTTATTTATTTATTTATAAATTTGATTCGAATTAATTTGATTGAAATAATTAAAAAATGATAATTTATTAGGTATATATAAAAATATATATTTAATCTACAACGTGTCCCAATATGTCGGAATTTTCTATTTTTTACTCAAAATAAATCGTAGAAATAGCCCGAAGAAATGCAAGGGAAACACTTCTATGGAATCTGTTTAAAAAGCAAAACGAAATCCAGAGATGTTACATTCTTTGGCGTGGATCATCCAACGAAGCAGGACGTAAATATCAAAAGCAGATGCCTGAATCATGCAGAGACGCAAGTAAAGATCGACTACGTTGAAAAAGAAGATTCAGAAACATGTAATTGAGTGAAATCACGCCTTGCTCCTCTACCCATGTGACATAAGATTCCTCAGCCTGGTCTTTACTACCACGGACTAACCAAGAAGGAAACTATAATAAGTGGTTCCTGTAATGATGTATGCAGGTCTCTTCACAGCTTCTGAATCTTCAGTCTGATCAGGCCTGGCAACAAAGAGATGCATTTTATTTGGTTGTGAAAGGCAGGATCGTCCTGGAATGTGCTATAATAATCCGGGTTATCCATGATGGGACATTTTTACCTGCTCCTCAGCCCGAGACATTAGTTTACAGAGATATTTCAGAGTACCCAGAAAACACTAAAACGAGTCGAATGATATTCATTCAAGTAGATAAACTACTTAGCATGTAAATTTATTCAAGGGGGAAAAACAACAAACTGATGCCAGATGATGTTCAGTAACATCAATTCATCATTCTTTTTGAATTTTTCATCCTATAATCATCTAGATCATCAGGGTTATCAGGTGCCTCTCATTAATCACATAAATAATTCCCACATAAAAAGTGCATGCCATGGTGATTTTTCCCTCAGTATTGTCTATGCAGAGGTGTATGAGCATATATTTGGCCTTTCTGCATCGCATTCGGATATGACTATTCTATACATCATCGATGGGCAAAAGAAATGAACAGAGATCACATCCCATTATTTCTTCCATTACAATACTCCCGCTAGCGAATACTCCATGTATATTGAATAAATGGGCATATCATCTTACTAAGGATAATCAGTCAGTTAGATGGAAGAAATTAAGAACAGCAACAACCCGAATGATTAGGGAATTCAGAAATGCTGATTCATGCACTCATTCACATATTTGTGAAAATGGTACAATGAAGTCGAAGTGTTAAGTGGTATACCAAGCAATTGCTGGGCATTGTTGAGAATAACTTCATAAAGGAAAAATATTGCATTCTCTAAAGAAGTGAAAAGAAAAATGGAAATATCAGAGAAGAAGGCATTCCAGTTACAAGGAAGTCCAACGATGCAAGTGAAACTTATGGATCATCATTAAATTGAAAAGACGCATGACCTTTAGAATGAACATTGACCCCAGAAACTTCAGACTTGCTCGAGGAAGCATGAAATGGATCTCTTTCAAGTCCTCATTTAGACCAGAGGCGTACCACGACCTTCGCCAATATCTGGCCTTTCTAGGGAGCTCGACTACTAGAGGCTGTCCTTTTGAGTTATGTTCTTGCAATGTTGGATATGACATGTTCTCAGCTTCTTCAAGTTCGACAAATCTGGCAGTCCTTGAAGGGAATCACAGTATGAGATGGTCAATGTTCTCAGGGATGTCAAGCATTCGAGGCCGTCTAGCTTTACCAGCTCACAGTGAGAAATAAGCAAGGCTACCAAGGATGAGAGATTTTGAAGTCCTTCGATTTCCATTACAGAACATAACAGAAGCTCCAATCCAGATAGAGACTTGAGATACTTAAGCTCCGGCAATGTCTTTAAGGATTTGCAGTCCCGGAGGGTTAGTTTTTTCAAACTTTTGGGTAGTCGTGGGAGATGTTGTAGGTCTGGACATTGAAGATCAAGCTTCCTTAGCTGCTTGAGAGCATCCATTTCCGGTAGTTTAGTGAAGCCTGGGAGGCACAATTTCAAGGTCTCAACTTTTGTCACTTTGCCAATCCCCGAAAGGCTGATTGGCTCCACCATCAAATATCTGTCTGTGCCGGGAGATGCCTCCTCCTCCATATTATTGGCAAGGTACAACTCTTTGAGATTGGTCAGATTTGAAATATCCAAAGACTTCAATTTACTTGAGTCATAAGTGAGATGCAAAGTGGCTAAACTAGTGGGAAGCAGAGGAACCTCATGAAGATTGTCACAGCCATATAAATCAAGGTTTTGAAGGTGGGAAAGACTAGAGATGCTCCCTGGTAGGCTGGGAATATTGGAATCTGACAACACCAAATTTCTCAAACGAGACAAGCCTTTGATCTCGTCAGGAATTTTTTCCAAACTCCTGCAGCGTGATGCATGAATCTCCTCAAGCTTCTTCAGCATTCCGATAGATTGAGGGAACTTTCTAATGAAACTTCCGTCCATTTTCAGCACCTTCAAATGATGCATATTACCAATGGCGTGTGGTAATTTGTCTATTCCTGTACTTGAGAGATCCAGGTTCTCTAATGATGTCAAGTTTCCAATGGCGTCTGGAAGTTTCCACAACAACTGACAATCTCTCAAAGACAGTTGTTTCAACTTTTCTAGCCTTTTAATTGAGTCCGGGAGTGTGGTAAGTTCAGAGCCAGCAATCGAAAGAAATTCTAGAGATTTTATGTCACCAATTTCACTGGATAATCGTGCCAATGATTTACAGTTGCAGGCGCTGAGAGTTTTAAGATGCTTCATATCTTCAGAGACCGGAATATCTTCTATATAAGTTCCATCAAGTCGGAGCTCTCTCAAAGCTTCAAGAGAATCAAGTTCTCTGGGCAAGTTACCGAGGTCAGTGCAAAATTTCAGATCTAAAATTTGCAAACGTTGCAACTGACCAATCGATGGGTCGATTCGAACCAAATGAGAGCAATATTCTAAAATCAGCATCTCCAAAGACTCGAAATTAGAGAAGTTTGGAGTTTGTATCAAGTCAACACAGCCTCTGAGAATTAAGACTTTCAACTTCCTTGCCAACTGCAAGCAATACAAATGGACAGAAACTGTTAATGTTGCAGTAAGTATGCAAGTTGAAAGGGAAATGCAAAGTATTTGAGCTACCTTTATACTATTCCAACCCTCCCAACCTTCAGTTACCTTGCTCCACGATAAATCAAGAACAACCAAGACCTCCAAGTTCAAATTGATTACATTAAAAGCTCTCGGACAGCCATGCCAACGGAGCCAAAGTAACTTTGAAAGAAGATTTCTAAAATCCTTCTTAATGTCAAAGTGATCCAAAATGAGAAGACGGAGATTTGGTACTCTTTTAAATTGGTCACCAGTCAAATAGGTCTGCGATCGACCATCCATGTCTTTTTGTTCAGTGTTATCCATCTCAAGCCACAAAGCTTCAACCTTCATTTGGCTCTGTTGGTCAAACACCATTGTTAGACAGAAGCCAACGAAACCCCAATACAGTAATTGAACTGAGGATCATTTATGCTTCACTCTTTCCAAAAGGGATCAAAACAAGGAGAGTTACATATTCAGTAGACAGACCAAAAGAAGAAATGTCAAATCTGACCTCATCTTGTTTAAAAATCTTCCGAGCTTCAGTGGCCCATAGTCTACTGTTGTTCCCTTGTTTCATGCAATCTTCTTGAACAATTTTCCTGCCCAGCTTCCTTAGCTGATCGTGGATCCACATCCTATTGTCGTTTCCAATCTTTACCATGGACATGAGACAAAGCATCTTGACTTCAAAAGAAGGATACAATTTAAGCTCATCCCACATGTACGATGCGATTCTTTTATCCTCTCCAAAAAGAAAACAAGCTATGTCAAGAAAAATATGCCGTTGGAAACTGTTTAATTGTTCGTAAGTTATCTCAACTTGTTCTCGACTTTATCATCAGTTACATTTTGTAACTTCTCCAGTAGAGATTCCCAAGCTCCTCTTTTATCCCGAAGCAGAGACAGGTGTGAACCTACGAGCTCAACAGCTAATGGAAGTTTTCCAGTAGCAGACACAATTCTTTCAGACAGATCAACATAGTCATGTTCTGGACAATCCTTAGCAAAGGCGTATCTACAAAAAAGTTTTAGAGGATCACTATCCTCCATCTCTGGGACTTTGTAAGTTTCAACGTCATCAGTTTCTGCCATTTCACGTAAATTGAGAACTCTTTTAATTGTGATAATGATCCTACTCCCTGAACCGAACCAATCGAGACTTCCAACCAAAGCTTCAAGCTGAGACTTCTCATGCACGTCGTCCAAAAGGATGAGGACTTTCCAGGTGCTTAATCTTAATTTGAGGAAGCTGATTCCTTCCTCAACCGATTTGAGTTTTGCTGAGTCCCTTTGGACGATGTCAGAGACCAACTGATTTTGCAAAGCTAGAAGAGCCTTCTTGTCAGTAGGGTCTCCAATATCACTGAGAAAGCTGTGACGGTCAAAGAGGTGGCAGATATCGTTGTAAAGAGATTTTGCGAGGGTTGTCTTACTGATGCCTGGAATGCCGGAGATGACAATCATCCGCACGTCACTAGAGTCAGTATCCAACATTCTTCTCAGCTCAGGCAAGCGGTCTTCAATCCCGGCTAATTTGTCAGACAAATTGAGCTTAGCCTTTCTCAATCTCTTCAGAACTTTTGAGACCATCATAATTGCAAATTCTCCTTGCCTAGAAAACAGAAAAAGTTTCAGAAAGAAGGAAAGCACACGAAGTCATGGACACTGTTAACTGGGGATAAAGATCTGAAACTGATGAAACGTGAATGGGACGAAATGGTTAAACGCTCGGTACAAATGCAAGAGTGTGCCCCAGTCAATTCAGAGTGACCATTGGTCATGCCCATCGCAACCCTTAACAGACCGCCACTTTCGTATCCGAAGCAATTTGCCGTGAAATCAATTGAATTGAGCATGAAGTGCCACATTATTCAGGACAAAAAAAGGGAGAAAAGAAAAGAAAACAAAGCAAAACTAGTTACTGATCCTTCTTCAACCTTACCTAGTATATTCGGTCAGTTGCCGCCCTTTCACAGATGTCACTTCTTTGAGGGCATCCACCCATTTCTGAACCGTGTCCGGATCAACTCCTTTCTCCTGGTGTGCTGCAATTTTATCGGCGTAGGGACCCTTCCCATCCTTCATTTCTACATCCCACGCCGTGATCAAGAAGTAGACGGGCATGATGATCATTCTTCTCTCTTTGCGCCACTCGACCATCTGAGCCAGCTCACGAAGGCACGGCTTACTCGAGGCATAGTACTCGGACAGGATCGGCATGCCAATCTTCGACAGCTTGATCGACTCAGGGAGCTGCTTCTCGATGTACTCTCCATCGGAAAGCTCTTCTTCGTCTAAGAAGGTGCGAACCCCGTGATCGACGAGGCTTCTGTAGAGAACATCGGTGAACCCATGTCGGGTGTCGCTTCCTCTGAAGCTCAGGAACACGTCGAAGTTGTTTCCCGTCACCGAAGCTGATGATGCAGAGCTCGAACCGCCGCAAGGAACCTCTTTCGCCATCCGCAGATGGAAAGGAGACTCACGAATGCTCGGAAAATTTCCTCAGACAGACTCTTGACAATACCACGCTCTGCCCTGGTTGATTAATGGGGAAGCAGGTGCTCCGTCCGTGCGGAATTTCTACAGTCAAATGGTTCACCAGATCCAACAAGAGATAATGGGTTCCCAATCCGATCTAATTCCTAGTAGGAACCGAGAACGACACTAGAAGAACTGGTTCCCAATTTTTGAGACCAAGAAAGGAACCGAACCGATTTAGGATTGAGAATGGGACTGGACACTGGACACATCAATCTAGTCCGATCCCGTCTCATGGAACCAATTACTTAGCAAATAAGTTAAAAAAAATCAAGAAAAATACAAGAATTGTTACTCTTTTTAAGTTTTATTTATATTTTTAAGAAATTAAAAAATACATGTTTTTAAAAAGGGTCAGTCCGATCCGATCCGGTTGGATTCCCTCGGAATCGGGAACCAAATTGACACAATCATCGGTTCTATTTTTATAGAATCGGGGAACTAGACCAATCTTCCGAGAATCGAACCAAACCAACCAATTCAGTCCGGTCCGGTCTGAGTAATTCCTAATTTGAGGTGCTTAATCCTAGATCCAATGAAGGCTTCTAAGAACCAGCGGATGAAAGCAAAGTAACAATGACCGTTGGGTGTGTGAAATCATTTGTCATTTCCACGTCTCCGTCGTGGTTTTGCTCCTATCCGATTTAATCTCTCTAAGTGTTAATTATAAATTTTGACAAAGCATCGTTTGGTTTGCAAAAAATAAATCATTTTGAACTTTTATAAAATAAATAAATAAATAATATTTAAATAAAAATTATTATCGATAATTAAAATATTTTTTTATTTAATAATTATTTCAAACTCTGACCAAATGGCATATATAACATAGAAATATATCTCTTGAAAGTTAATTGTTCTGAGTATAAAATCGTCATGCAATTAAAAAAAAGTAAAAGGGAAGAAAATTGAGGAAAAGAGCTGAGAAAAAAAGTTAATGAAAAAGGGGGAGAAATGGCAAAAAATGAGGAGGTGAATTCAAGTGTGAATTTCTAACCAAAAATAAAAATTCAAGTGCGTCCAAAAGAAAATATTGAAAGCCAAATATTCAAGTCTGATTCTACTTTAATTATCATACTCTAACTAGTTTACTTTTGTCGAAGATAAAGGTAGATTCTTGTCGGAGGATGTGGCCAAATGATACATTGGATGGAGCTCGAGGTCCAAGGGCAGGAAATGACCCATCACGTGCTTATTGCTTTTAGTCTCTATTAAATTACAAAGTTAATTATCAATACTCAATAGCCTACACGAGAAGATTAGTTTAATTTTAACAAATTCCATCTTCATTAACAGTTCAGAAAGATTGCTCCTCCATTTTCTACACTGAAATAAAACACACAAAGTGAATTAGCTTTAGAAAACCACTAGGATTCGCCCCAGTAGCCACCCTTCCAACATGGAAGGAGGAGGTGAGGGATTCAAATTCCCATCTTCTCAGGGGGAGAATGGGATGGTGACGCGTAAGTTTCAGGAGTGAGTTTCAACTCCTACACTGCAAATAAAAGTCTAAGAGTGAGTGTAAAGTACGAATAGAGTAAAACTGACAAAAAAAAAAAAGCTTTAGAGCAAATGGGTGACAGAAAATATGCATCTGTGAAAGCATCCAAAAGCTACTATGGCAAAAAGCAACATGAATTTGGAAAAACCCTCATCTGGATTTTTTTAAAAATTATTTGTGTTGACAGTGGGTGATGACAAAAAAGGGTACATTTGATAACTATTTTATTCTTGAAAATAATTTCTATTACGAGAATAAAAAGACATCTAGTATGACTCTTAATTTTTTTTTTTTTTTGTGACTTAAAATATCTTTGAATTCTTAAATATTTTTATTATATATTTCTCTTTTTTTCTTTTTCTTTTTCCTTCCCTCTTTTTCTTTACCCGGTCGTTGGCAATGGCCCGCGATCTTGCTAGAGCCTCACTAGGCTAGGGTGAGGTCCAGTCAATTGTCGAACATCGCTATGGCCAATGACTAGTAATGAGGAAGAAGAGAAAATGAAAGAAAAGAGAAAGAGAAAAAAGAAAAGAAAATGATTTGCCTTGATTTTGGAATTGTTCTTGGGAGTAAAAAATAATTTTTTTTTTTCTATTTTTTTTAAATTTTGCTCCAAATTTAGGGAAAATTTCAAATAAAGGCTGAAGTGAACTTATTTTCTCAAATAAAGGCTCGAAATGACATTATTTCAAATAAGGACTGAAGTTGTCAAATCGTCTGAAATAAGGGCATGAAGTGGTCAAATTGTCTGAAATAATGGCCTGAAGTTGCCAAAATGTCTTGGATAAGGGCCTTTGGTTAGCAGGTGACTATTCCAATGGGAAAATTCCAAATAACGGCGTAAAGTACTTTCGTTAACTTAAATAAGGGCTTGAAGTAAATATTATTTTAAATAAGATCTTAAATTGGTCAAATCGTATGAAATAATGGCATGAAGTTGCCAAATCGTCTCATTAAGGACTTTTGGCTAGCTTGTGAGTATTCTAACCATCGAAGAAGGGATTTTTTGGCCAAAATAATTATAATTACTTTTTTTTTTTTTAACATTTTGATATTTTTCTTTTTCTTTTCTTTTTTTTTTTTTTAAATATATTTTTCCTCTTTCATCCCTCAACCATCGTTGTCAATGGCTAGTGGAGGTCGCCTACCTCAGGCAAGGGATGCCCTTGCAAGCATTAGGTGAGGGCCACCTCACTTGGGCTGGGCAAGTGACGGCAACCTAGGCAAGGCAACCCTCACCCAATGCTAATGAGGGTTGCCCTCACCGGATCAAGTGAATGCAGCCCTTGTCCAACATCGATGCGAGCTGGCGAGGCCATGTGAAGGTGGGGGTTGCCCTTGCTAGATTTGGCAAAGGAACGCCTTTGCCAAACCCCAGTGAGAGTGGCCCTCGCCTAAGTCTAGTGACCTTTGCCATGGCCGGTAGAGGGAAGGGGGAAAAAGAAAAAAAAAAGGAAAGAAAAACAAATAAACAGAAAAATAAAATAAAAGATGAAAATGCCATTTGGTCTAATAGATTAGGCCCTTTTTTTAAAACTAATGTGGCTACTTCAAGTTATTATTTGAAACAAGTTTTACTTTAGACCTTTGAGACAATTTGGTCACTTTAGACCTTTATTTGGAACATGATTTATTTTGGGCTTAAAATGATAACACTTCAAGCCCTTATTTGAAAATTTCCCTCCAAATCTATTCCCGACAACAAAAAATTTACCAAACAAATTTCTATTCTTTTTTTGGTTCGAGGAACAAAAGAACGGAGTCAAACATTGTTTAGAGTGTCAATAAACATGCCCAAAGTTCATCACCCCGCGCAACATGCACGGAATAAACTAATATTTTGCTATAGATAATTGTATTACTCTATTCGTCACTGTTCAAATTGGTAATTGAAATTTCAGTATCAATAGACAGGCATATATATATCCTGATTAAAAAGCCAACATCAGCCCTTAGAACAAGTTGATAATTTATAAATTTGTATGGATGTTAATTCCGATAACGATGATAAATTACTAACGAGTGATATGATAAGCAAGTTATCGGTCACAATTTTTTATTAACAAGATAAAAAAATTTCAGTAACCTTAAAATTCTACCAACGCCGAAATTTTCCAATTTTGAATCCCACAAGACCTAGAATTTTGCAACTCAAATAATGACATGGATTGATTGTCACACTAACATGAATATAACTCATAATATAAATAAGGTCCTAACCTAGCTTTTATGTCTCAATTCCTGCCATGCGGTCTTTCCGTTATCTTAAATTATGGTGCTTCGGAGCCTAAAATTGTTCATATCTTGGATACACCGTTGCCAACTCTATCGACAGGGTTATGGATTTCTCTTGAAATACTTGGATGGTGGATAAGGTTTACCCCTTGAGAACAAGGCATCATCGACAAAACCACGTCTTTGCGTGCATGGGTACATCTGGATTTTGCTGAAATTCGCAGTGGAGAGAGCACGTATGGAATATCCACGTTGTGCTAATTTCACCGATATCATCGCAGAGACCGCCTTCTCTACCAAAGAGGACTATGGCAAAGAAAAGCAAGAAGCACGGTGCTGCATAGAGGACTCTGCATGGCCTGCTGCCTCTCGAGACCAGCAATCTTTCCTCTGGCAAGACTAGTTACAGGGAGCCTTCGGAGATTGCAGACCAAGCCGAGTGACATGCTAAGTTTGCAAGGTGAGCGTTCTCTTTGTTTCGATAGACCTTGTTTCAGGCTTTCAGCAATGATAAATAACTTCGAATGAAACTCCAAACCTGTGTTTTTTGCCAGAGTGGAAAAGTTTTCGATACGTGAAGATTCAAATAAAAGAAAGTGAAAAGTGCCAGCCTATTTAGAGGCTAATCGGCCTTTAATATCAGCATACAATTCATTCCACTCTACATTGATTTTGTCAATCATTTCCAAAGCTTGATTTCTCTCCTTTTCCATGCTTGGATTCTCTCTCTTCATACTGAGGACCTGCTCGTACTTAATTCTTCAGTTCCTTAACTTTATCTAATCTCATTGTCGACAGATATGATATTTCTGACTCTGCATTCTCAACTGTCTGCTTGCGTGCCTCAATCTTTTTTTAAGTTGGGTTATAACTTGCTCATTGTCAGCCACACTCTTAGCTTTCTCTTCACATTGTTTCTTGATCAAACGAACGTCATCCTTGTCAGACGCCAAGAGATACTTTTCCATTTTGAGCTCCCCTTCTAACCTCTCACATTCAATGAGGATCTTTTATAGGGAAGAGAGGGAGTCACCTGAGTCTGAATAAAGTTCTGCAATTTGAGATATAGACAAATTGACGTCCAATAGTAGAGACCTCTGGTGCATTTTGTTCGACTAAGAAGTTCAGTAATTCTTGCAATTGACCAAGTAGCTTGGGATTAAACATGATTGCCTGGAGGTCCTGATTCATTATAATTTCCAACTCTTGCGATGCGTTCTGGTATGCTTGAAGATCAAAATGACTTGCTTGTGACATCTCTGTCCCAGTATTTTGCTCTCCTGAGTCACCACTCAACAGAGACTCGATCTTTGAGAAAAGAGATTCCTCTCCACCACCATGTAAATCTGCCTCGACAATTAGAGGGGCATTATCTTTGTCCATTGCTGATGATGACTATGGTTGAGCAGCAGGAGGAGGCACAGCAGAACCAATTGTTGCCAAAGAAGGGATAGTTGATGCCCTGTCAAGTGGCACATCTTCTTGCTCTGTTGATGCGAGATGCCAGTAGTTTCTGTCCATCGGATCTGGTTCAACACTTAAGTTTGATTAATGTGGAAAAGAGTGTTGGCTTGGTTCTGGAAATCATCTGACAGCTGAATTTGGAAGCAACAGCCTGAAAGAAATACAGAATTATTCATTGATGGAGTGAGATAGAAAGCAAGACGTCCGTAGTTTACCTTCACTCTATGTCACGTGGTTGATGAATCTGCAACAGGGGGAGAATTTTGCAAGTCCGAAGAAGCGCGAATAGTTTCAGTTATTGACTTGATAGAATCGGAAGATTTTGCTTCTGCTTTAGGAGGAAGAGGAGCATTAAATAAGGAGTAAAATCTTCTATTTAGCCCAAAAAATTAGTCTAAGGTCTTGAAATAACCCTTTGACTACCTATCCTTATGGTTCGGCAGCTTTCTAGCCATGACCTCTTTCAGCGTTCTACATTGCAAGGTTGAAATCTTACTTAAATCTTACAGGACAACTCAGATTTGACAATCCCAATGTACAGCATACCTTTATCCTTGCATTTGACACCCTGAATGGAAGAATGTTTGGTATTAGCTGGTTTGCTAAACTCCACCTGTGACAAAACCTGTGTAAGCATGTATTCAGTGCATCAAATAAGACTTCTACCATGTGTCAAACGGTTATAAAGACCGATGCTTAGATGCGAACTGACTGAACGTGAAAAGTGACCAAATGAGGTTTGAGATTTCATTGACAGTATTGATCAGACCATGTCCTTGGAAGAGTAGCTCGTCAAACAAGTCTGAATTAAAAGAGAAAAGTTCGAAGGATGGAATACCTTGTATGAGCTACTCATCCCAATTTATTCAAAGTACTTTGGATTAAGAACTTGAATATTATGGAAGCACCCCATAAAAAATTTAGGATACTAGTACAGCAGCCAGCGCTTTTCCGCTACACATCAAAGATTTAAGATACCCATACAATGATCAATGCTCTGGATTGAATACATGACAACACCTCCCAAAAGCATGATTAAACTGGTTGGCATAAATAGAAGTTCTTTGGTTGTATATCGCAGAAAAACACAAGAAAAAGTAAACTGCTCTTTTAAAGAAGTGGAGTCCGTACAAATTTGGACACATCTTCCAACTAAAAAAGATGAAAGAAATACAAAGTCTTGATGACTCAAATTTCATTTGAAAAATTATTCTACGTGTGTTAATGGGAGAAAATATCCTGTCCCTCGTAATTCTTCATGTCATCCACTTTTGTTAACATTAAGGAATTCATTCATCTTAGTAAAAATTCCAAACATGACACGTGCTAATCAGTGCCAACCTCCATCTATGTGGTTCAGAGGGAAAATCATACTGTTAGTTACCTCGGATGAGCTTTCCGTCTCAATTATGGCACTAGTTGGCTTCTCAAAGGAATGCAGGTGTTCCACACTTTTAATATCACGAATCTTCAGACAGCCCTTGATTTTAATATCTTTCACCTTCTTCAATTTTGATAGCTCAGGACGTCTCTCAAGACTTTGAGAGTATGAAACATTCAATGATACTAAAAATATCAAGTTCTCCAGCTCATCCAGCTGTTGCGGGTCGCAGTGAGATATTCTGAAAAATCGCAAGAATTTGAACTTCCCGAGGCCTCAAACTTTTGTTATTGCACAGTCGAAAAGCTCAAATTCTGACAGGAGCTCCAACTATGAAAGATCTGGCAATCCTGTCCCTGATTTGTACTGGCGAAGTGAGAGAGTGAATAAACCTGGAGGAAGCCATGGTAGCCTTTTCAAGCAAATGCAGCAAAGGGAGAGCTTTGTGAGCTTACAAAGGAGATGCAACCCAACAGGTAGTAGTTGGATCTTTAACAAAGATAGCTGCAATATCTTTGGCTCTGACAATTTCCTAAAATCCAAATAAGTGTAACCTTTGACCTCAACTTGACCTTAGTCAGGTAACACCAGTTCCTAGGATCCATCAGCCAAGAATAACTCTCCCAACTTAACCAAGCTACTGATGTCTGTGATTGTATCCATCAATTTAGAACTAACAGATAGGCTTATTAAAGTGGAAGGAAGCTTGGGCACTCTATGGAGCTTGTCACAATGAAGCAGATCAAGTGTTTGCAAATTGGGAAGTCTAGAAATGCTATCTATTAGGCCACGAATCTAAGAGTATCCAAGCCCCAAGACCTTCAATCTCGAAAGCTTCTCAATATCTCTAGGAATTTCCCCAGCCAAACTCCGACATCTTAAAGCATGCAGCTCTCGTACCAAAGTAAAATCAATTTTGAGCATTTCTAAAATATCTAACTTATTGACAGTATTTGTGATATCTTGAAATTCGACCCCGTTTCGATTAAGTGAAATGGGCATGTCGTCGACGTGCCTATGGTCCTTTTTCTTTGAGTTGATCACTCACGAGTTAACTAATCTATTGAGTAAAGTTGTTAAGGGATGTATCTGCAGTAAAATCCCTAAAAGCTACTCAATTGGTTAGATTTGATTAAAATCACGTATGATCGATTCTAACCATGAAATTTAAATTGGTTTTGGGAATCGAATATTCGAGTGTGTCGCGATTGATTTTTAAGACCATCTCATCTTCTCGTTAATTTATTGACGAATCCGAAATTTCAAGAAAGAAATTATTTGAGGAAGAATTGAAGACCGAAAGAATTTAGAAAGGGAAAGATAAAAGAAAAATAAAATAAGAACAACTGTATTGTATTATTTTATTTTTCTCTTTCTTCATTTCTCTTCTTTTCTCTCCCTTTTTCCCTCATTTTTCTTTTTTTTTCTCTCTCTCTCCTCTCCCCTCCCCATTGTGCGGACAGCCCCCCACCGACTCACTCTTCTCTCTCTCTTTTCTTTTGACTGGTCAACCCTTATCTTCTCTCTCTCTCTTCTCTTCTCTCTCTCTCTCTCCACACTCTCTCTGCTTCTCCCTTCCGCGCATCCAAACGAGCGAGCGAACCAGAAGCCGAAGAAGAGCCGTAGAAGCAGCAGCTCACTGAAGCCGCCTCTCGCCGCCGCCCGCGCCTGTGTGTCCGCCGCTCACCGCCCGCCTTCGCCTCTCCCTCACCCTCCTCAGCCACCGCCGACGCCCTCTCTCTCCCCTCTGGTTCGAACGAACCAGCAAGACAGAAACGGAGCAGCTCGCCTGAAGACCGGAGCTGTCGTCACCGTCGCAGCTGCGCCGGGCTGCCGTTTGCTCTGCCCGCGCGACGCCGCACGTTCAGCCGTCGCCCCTCGTGCCCAGGCGTCCTCCCCTGTGCTAATCCGCCTCTGCCTAGCCTTGTTCCGCCCCTGTCCGGCCACCTCCGGTCGCCGTTCGACCTCGCCGGACCTCCACCGGCCCTCCCCCGCACCTTGCTGCCCTTGCTGCTTTGATTTGTGGTTGTTTCGTGTCTGTTTTCAGCCATTGCAGCCACCCCCACGGAGTGGGTTTCCAGCCGGCTCGTGGGCCGCTTTGGGTCGTTTCCGGACCCTGAACTCGAGCCGTGCTTCGGGAAGAATCGTTCCTCGTGTCGTCTCCGTTGGATTGATACGTTTTGTGCGCGATTCCCACTAATCCCTAATTAGTTGGCTAATTATGCTTAAAGATTGTTTAGTTTTAATTAATTAGGTTTATGTGGTTAGATTAATATGTATTAGTATTTATTAGTTAATTGTGATGTAAATTAGACAAATTGAATGTGTATTTAGCAAGTAGACGTGGTCTACTATTTATTGAAAGTATCTCGGGATTTTTCCCGACTCTTAGTGGGCTTCAATTAGGCCTTTCATGCCTAAGTGGAATTTTTGGTATTTAAATATTATTTTTCGGAATTAAATTAATTAATTATTTATTTTTCGAAAATTCAACTGGGATGGCCAGTGATTGAATATTATGCTGATGACCGTGGTGAAGTTCATTTATTTAATCGGACTTTATTTTGAGCTAAATTGAATTTTTAATATTAATTATTTAATTTTCGAAATTAATTAATTAATTATTTATTTTTCGAAAATTCAACTGGGATGGCTTACGTGACCGGAATTTATGCTGGTGATCAGTGAAGTCCGTTTATTTAATTGGGCCTTATTTTGAGCCAAATGAAATTTTTAATATTTAATAATTAATTTTCGAAATTAATTAATTAATTATTTATTTTTCGGAAATTAAGATTGAGATGGCCGACCACCGAAATCTCGTGCTGATTGTTGTGGCGTAGTCCGTTTATTTATTTGAGCTTTGAATTGTGCCAAATTGAATTAATGGTGGATTTTTTTAGGATATGTTCCTAAATTGATTATTTGGGTAATTTGAGTACGAATTAAAGTTGTGATTAATTACTTTAGAAATGGGATGAATCATCATGAAAGGCACGTGGCTTGGTGAATAGTACATCATCTCGGAGAATGCACGTGGCTCGGTGATTTGGTATATTGCTTCGGAGAATGCATGTGGCTCGATGATTAGTAGGTTGCATTGGAGAATGCACGGGGCTTGATGATTAGATATGTCACCTCGAAGAATGCACATGGCTCGGTGACGAAGTATGTCGCCTTGGAGAATGCATGTGGCTTGATGACTAGATGTTTATATCACCTCTGAGAATGCACGTGGCTCGGTGATTGGTTCTATCTGTTAGGACTGATTAGTAATAGCTTGAATGACTAGGAAATGGTCAGGTTGATATGTAATCGACTGGTTCGATTTGTTTTGAGTAATGGTTGCCTATTATGAATTGTACTGACTTGCAGGTGGGATCTAACGCCAAGGTAAGCCCTCTGACCTGTGCGTGTTTAGGCAGCTTATAGTATATTGGTTTACTAATCAGGCCTTAGTGGGGTAGAACTCGCTAAGACGTAGTCTCATCCCGGTTTGGGGACAACATTTCAAGATCCCAATAAGGAGCTGAGGAGGAGGAATCTGAGAAGGAGAACTTTGAGTTGAAACCTGAGGAGGAGGATTTTTGGAAGAAGAAGATAATACCAAGAGAGATTTTAAGTACGACTTGGATGGATTGAGATTCCATCTTCTTTTGTGAACTTCAATTGATGTGAATATTTATGAAGTTCTCTGGTTTGTGTTTTATATAAAAAAAAGTTTGGTTATAAGTTTTAATATGAAAAATATGGCCCTACTTTTCTATCACATTATTTTATTGTCTGGGGATTTATAACTGCTTTCGCATGTGCTTAATAAATGAAAGGTCGGTGATACATAATCCTGGGATATCGCATTTTAAAATTGACCAAGTAGAAGGATGTGTGCGTGCCCGAGGATCGGGGCGTGACATCCCCTTTTTGTGGTATCATAGCGAAGTTCAAAATTAGAGTGATAAGAAGTATTGACTATGGGATAGTTAGTAGAAAAAGCCTTTAAATTAACAATTGGTGCATGTCTATGTTAACTAGATGCTAGGATTGTTTGTCGTGTGTGGATCGGTCACCTTCTAATCCAGTGTGGATTTGGAAGACAGGTTTCAGTGTAAAGGCTGAACCATGAGTGATGAGAAGCGAAGGACTCCTAAGAGGCATACCATAAAACCTATTGCTCGGGGTGGAACGCCAACATGGGTTGGTGCCCGAGGAGGTCGTAGTGGTGGTAGAGCGCCGGCTCAGGCCAACGCAAGTGAAGGAGTACTGTCGCAGATCAGTACTAGTGTAGCAGCATCGAGCGATCTTAGGCTTGACAGGATTGTTCAAGCGCTATGGAACCTTGCAAAATTGTTGGATCAACAAGCTCAAGATCGAGCTGCCTCTGTTGCCGCTATTCATGCTGCCGCCAGTGTAGTAACCGCTACTGTTGCCGCACTTGCTGATGTCCAACCTAGAATTGTGATCAGGGAACAAGCCACCGCATTCGAGTTAGGATTCAATTCAGGTAGAGAGGACAATTGACTGGGGAAGAGGCCGATGTCGGAAGAAGGGCATTCCATTTCACCCAACCAGAAGAGCAGGTTCGGAAAGTCAAGATTGGGTCGGAATAACATGTGTCACTTATGTGGAAGGCGACACGGAGTAGCCCCATGCCATTCTAGGTCAGGTACTTGTTTTGGGTGTGGCCAGCCAAGTCACATAGCTAGGATCTACCCCAGAAAACAAAGGAAACCACAGCAGTTGCCGCTGCCACCGATAGAATAGAACAAAGGGAACACGTTGCAAGACGTTCAATGGGATACTTGGATTGAGCCTTTAAGGCAAGGAAGGGTACATGCTATCACTCAGCAGGAGTCAGAGTACTCATTGAAGGTGTGTCAAATTTGTGGGAAAAAGCATGAGTCAGCCCAGTGTCCGAGTATAACGAGAGTGTTCCACGAATGTGACCAGTACGGCCATTGAGCGAGGGATTGTTCGCGTAAATCCGGGAGAGCATGAGTGTAACTGCCACTACGATGACTAAAGGAACATGAATGGACCGACCTTACATCGATCATAAGAAAAGTGTTTTTGAGGTGCTTTTATTAGAGTAACGTAACAAGTTGGTAAGTAAAGGTTGTAGAATTCCCGTCGTTGTATTAAAGCTGTAAAAAGAAAAAACTTCGACTATAGTCGTACTGGATTAGTTGCCTATGTATAACTTTGATACCATATATAGAAAGGTTTGGCTCGAGGAACTTTTGTTGTAAGGAAGCGTTGTTGTAATGAGATACAGTTTAATCCATCGACGGAGGAAAATTTCGAATTCATCAGAAGTCGAGGAAGGCCCTCGATTTCCATAATCTCATCACAAGAGGCAAACCATTGGTAGACGAAGGTTGCTCAGGATTACTTGACGGTTGTCTAGGATAGGACAAATTGGAGAATTGAAGATGAAGGACATCTCAGTAGTCCAAGAATTTATAGAGGTGTTGTCACAGGAATTGTCAAACCTGTCATTAAAAAAAAAAAAGAAGATAGAACTTGTGATGGAATTAACACCCGAGGCGAAACCACTCTCTAAGACTTATTATCAGAGATCGTTGTCTGAATTATTAGAACTAAGGGTTCAAAGGTGAGGATTGTTGAATAAAGAATTCATCCATATCGGTGCATTACCTTTGGGAAACATTAGTTTGTTTGTGAGGAAAAAGAAGAGGGTTCGTTGCAATCATGCATCAATTATTGGCAACTCAACCAGGTAACGATCAAGGATAAGTACCCTCTGCCAAGAATTGATGACTTGTTTGATCAACTGCAAGGAACGTCAATATTCTCGAAGATCGACTTGAGGACAAGATATCATCAGCTGAGAATTGAGAATGAGGATATTCCTAAGTCGGCATTTCGTACCCGGTATGGTCATTACGAGTTTACAATGATGCCGTTCGGGTTGACGAATGCTCCAAATGCATTTATGGATATGATGAACAGAGTGTTCAAGGAATACTTAGATCAGTTTGTGATCGTGTTCATAGATGATATCTTGGTCTATTCGAGGAGTAATGAAGAGCAAGAGAATCACTTGAGATTAGTGCTCCCGATTTTAAGAACACATCAGTTGTATGCTAAGTTTAGCAAATGTGACTTTTGGTTGACTCGTGTTGCGTTCTTAGGTCATGTGATTTCCGGAGAAGGAATCTTCGTTGACCCGAGCAAGTAGAAGCCATGATCAATTGGCAGAGACCGACATCAGTGACAGAAATCAGAAGTTTTCTAGGGTTAGCAGGTTATTACAAACAGTTTGTGGAAGGTTTCTCAGCATTAGCATCGCCTTTGACAAAGCTTCTGAAGAAAGAAGAGAAATTTGTATAGTTAGACAAGTGCGAGCGTAGTTTTCAAGAGCTAAAGAAAAAGCTGACTACCGCACCTGTAATGATGATTCCATTTGGTCCTGAAGGATTCGAGATCTATAGTGATGCATCATTCATGGGATTGGGTTGCGTGCTGATGCAACATGGCAAAGTCGTTGCATATGCTTCCCGGCAGTTGAGACCTCATGAATTGAATTATCCGACGCATGATTTGGAACTCGCAGCCATCATATTTGCGTTGAAGATTTGGAGGCACTACTTGTGCGGAGAAAAGTTTTAGATTTTCGCAGACCATCAGAGTCTCAAGTATTTGTTCTCTCAGAAGGAGTTGAGCATGAGATAGTGCCGATGGATGGAACTACTAAAAGACTACGACTGTGACATTCTATATTACCTGGGAAAGGCGAACAAAGTCGCTGATGCATTGAGTCGGAAGTCTTCAATGGCACGGATCTTGGTTAAGAAGTGGAACCTAATCGAAAGAGCTTGGGATTCGGAATTTAAATTTGAGGTAGGCCACCTATCGAGTCTTATGGCCGCCCTCATAATTGAATTGGATGTCCAGGTCAGAATCAAGCAACTCCAACCGACAGATCCAGATGTACAAAGATTTCAAGAGGATACCGATAAAAGAAAGACTGATTTTCAAGTTTATGATGATGGGGTATTGAGACTCCACGGACGTTTGGTTGTACATGACGATGTAGAGCTTAGAGAGGATATTTTATCTGATGCACATCGTAGCAGTTATAGCATTCATCCTGGAAGCACTAAGATATATCAAAATCCGCGTCAACACTATTGGTGGTTAGGTATGAAGGCGGACATTGCCAAGCATGTCGCCAAGTGTTTGACTTGTCAGCAAGTAAAAGTCCAGCATTGCAAGCCGGGAGGACTTTTGCAACCTCTTGCAATTCCAGAGTGGAAATGGGAGCATATCACAATGGATTTCGTGACTGGACTACCAAGGAGTCAAAGAGGAAATGATTCGATTTGGATAGTAGTCGACAGGCTGACAAAGTCGGCTCATTTCATTGCAGCTCGAAAGGACCTCAGTCTTGATAGACACGCAGATTTATATGTGCGTCAAGTGGTTCGAATGCATGGAGTACCGGTTATGATAACTTCAGATAGAGACCCGAGGTTTACTACTGTTTTTTTTTTTTGGAAGAGCTTGCAGAGTGCTCTAGGTACAAAGCTTCAGTACAGTACGGCGTATCATTCTCAAACGAATGGCCAGTCTGAAAGGACAATTCAGACTTTTGAAGACATGCTGAGAGCGTGTGTAATAGACTTCAAAGAGTTGGGAAGATCAGCTTCACCTGGTGGAATTCGCCTACAACAACAGTTATCAGCAGAGCATCAAGATGGCTCCATTTGAAGCGTTGTATGGTAGAGCATGCAGAACCCTAGTATGTTGGGATAAAGTTGGGGAAAGGAAAATCACAGGCCTAGAGTTGGTTCAGCAATTAGTAGATGCCGTGGCAGTAATCAGAGACAGATTAAAGACAGCATAGAGCAGGCACAAAAGTTATGCAGATAAGCATTGAAGGTCTTTGGAATTCCAAGTTGGTGGTCACGTTTTTCTGAAAGTGTCACAAATGAGGGAAACTTCGCACTTTGGTAAGAAAGGCAAGCTAAGTCCGAGGTACGTAGGTTCGTTTGAGATTCTTGAAAGAATCAGAAATCTAGCGTATCGTCTTGCGTTGCCGCTAAGATTGGCGCAAGTGCATAACGTCTTTCACATGTTGATGTTAAGGAAGTACGAGCTTGACCCGACCCACGTACTCAATTTCGAGGAGTTGGACGTGGATGACCTTGTGTCATACGTTGAAAGCCCAGTTCATATTGTCCATCGTAAAGAGCAAATTCTGCGTACAAAGACCATTCCGTTGGTCAAAGTGGTCTGGCAACGCCACGATACTGAAGGAGCTACTTGGGAGACTAAAGAGTCGATGAGACAGTTGTACCCCCGCCTTTTTTATCGAAGTGTGTAATGGTTTAAATTTCGAGGACGAAATTTTTATAAGAGGGGAAGAGTTGTGACATCCTGAAATTCGACCCCGTTTCAATTAAGTGAAATGGGCATGTCATCGACGTGCCTATGGTCCTTTTTTTCTAAGCTGATCACTCACGAGTTAATTAACCTATTGGGTGAAACTGTTAAGGGATGTACCTGTAGTAAAATCCCTAAAAGCTACTCAATTGGTTGGATTAGACTAAAATCACATTTGATCAATTCTAACCATAAAATTTAAATTAGTTTCGGGAATCGAATATTCGAGCGTGTCACAATTCATTTTTAGGACCGTCTCATCATCTGTCAATTTATTGATGAATCTGAAATTTCAAGAAAGAAATTATTGGAGGAAGAATTGAAGACCGAAAGAATTTAGAAAGGGAATGAGAAAAGAAAAATAAAATAAGAACGATTGTATTGTATTATTTTATTTGTCTCTTTCTCCCTCTCTCTTCTAGGGGTGAGCGGTTCCAGGTTCCGGTTCGGTTCCGTCTGGAGCCTGGAACCTACCCTCGGGTACAGGTTCACGGAGTTCTTCAATTTTTGGAACTGGAACCTACCCGTTAAACCGAGAACCCGGGAACCTATCCCGTCACGTGGTTTGGGGTCGGTTCAGTTCTAACGGTGTTCTTTTTTTTTTTTTTTTTTCCAGCACGAATATCCAAAAGCCAAAATAATTCAATAGTTGGCCCTCCATTTTCAATACCTGCCAATACACAACAATGTGAATCTTTTACATCCAAATAGACAACTAAATTCATAATTTTCTAGATAAAACATTGTCTAATGTATAATTTGGTGATTCCTTATGATTAATATGTTTCATAATAATAACTACGGGCATGTTGTATGAGCATATGCTCTTGGCATTTCGCTCTTGATTTGAGTGGGTAAGAAGTAAGTGCCACATCGTTGCTATGCGCTCCTTGCAGAAAGTTATGGCAACATGCTCAGATACACAAAGTACAAGCTCAATATAGCTGCATGGCGTGCGGTCGGCAAATGCAAGGACAAAACTATGAGGATTGCATCAAAGATCAGCAGGATATATTTCAAGTCCATATGATGTTATGAAACCTCATTTCCTGCACAAAGAGCAGTTTATTGTTACCGCCCTAAACCAGTATGAAGAGATTGACTTTTCAGTTGTCATTCTGAAAATAATAAGTAGCATCACTGAAAGAACAACTTGAAAGCTTAAAACCCAACAAGAGCATGCATATTGTGCTTCAGTAAATGTATCTATCCCAGGACAAGCAAACAGTTGCAAGTCCGTTCATTATGCCGTAAACTAGCAGAAGAAGTGCAAAATCATCGTTTTCTTAGTTTGATGCATGAGATTTACCAATTACAACAAAATGATGGCCCGGACTGCATGTACCGCAAACCGCCTCAATGAAGGATTCAACTTGTCTATTGGGTTTAGCATTTAACTAGAGAATCAATCGGCTGATAATTTCTTTCCCATTTCAGGCTGGCAAAAGAAGATGGTCACATCAATATTAGCTGAAGATTCTTCACCCCAAATGGGCAGTGTTGAGTAGAGTGGCAAATAATATAGATACAATGCCAAGTATTTCAGGCACATTGGTTATTCCTTCAGTAGACAATAACATATACAATCCTATGAAAATATAGCACATAAGTAACAATTTGTTCCAACAAGATCTAGAATATGGCTAAGCTGCACCCTACAATACGATTGCTATCGTATTTTGTCATTGAACAAAAGAAAAAGAATTCTCTTCCCTACAAAGACAACACCAAACTAACCGGTTAAGCAGCAGTATGCCCAGTCTAGCAACATAGTGCTGTTGCTCTGCAACATTTAGACCTACTCCACATAAATAATGTCTCCATCAAGATCCCCGCCTTCCTAATCGCTTTCATCTTGAGGATGATCCGATGCCTCAACCACGTCGGCAGTGGTGGTTCAAAGCAATGACGGCTCGAACGGCCAAGCGAGCAGCAGCAAGAGGTGGTGACCGTGGCTTGGGGGTGGTGGCGGTGGCTCACGGCGGCGAGGGGCGATGCAACAGCTCGTCGGGCTCAACGGCGAGACAGCTCGTCGGACGAGCGGTGGGTGGTGGTGGTTCGGTGGCCAAGAGGTGGTGGTGAGTAGGGTGTGGGGCGGCGGTGTGGTGGTGAGTGAAGCAGCAACCGGTAAGAGGAAGGAAGGAAGGAATGAAGAAGAAGAAGAAGAAGAAGAAGAAGAAGAAGAAGAGAAGAAGAAGAAGAAGAAGAAGAAGAAGGGGTGGGGTTTCGGCCGAGAGAGGGGGAAAGAGAAGAGAGAGAGAAGAAAAGAAAAAGTTGGGGGACAGGAAGTGACGTGAGCAGGAAAAAGGGAGAAAAAGAAAGAGAGGGAAAAGAGGGGGAAAAGAAAGAGAGGGAAAAAGGAAGGGGAAGGGGGAAATGATGTGAGTGCTCTTGGGTTTTTTTTTTTTTTTTTTTTAAATATCTAACCGGTTCCGGTTCCCATTGGAACCGGGAACGCCGGTTCCTAGAAAAATGGAACCGGGAACGGGAATCGGTCTCTTTAGAACCGAGAACTGAACCGGACCCTCCGGTGCGGTTCTCCGGTTCCCGGTTCTACCCGAGAACCGTGCTCACCACCCATACTCTCTTCTTTTCTCTCCTTTTTCTCTCTTTTTCTCTTTTTTTCTCTCTCTCTCTCCTCTCCCTCCCCTTCGTGCGAACAGCCCCCCCACCAACTCACTCTTTTCTCTCTCTTTTCTTTTGATCGGTCAACCCTTATCTTCTCTCTCTCTCTCTCTCTCTCTCTCTCTCTCTCTCTCTCCACACTCTCTCTCCTTCTCCCTTCCGCACATCCGAGCGAGCGAGCGAACCAAAAGTCGAAGAAGAGCAGAAGCAGCAGCTCGCCGAAGCAACCGCTCGCCGCCCCCCGCGCCCGTGTGTCCGCCTCTCACCCTCCGCCTTCGCCTCTCCCTAACCTTCCTCAGCCGCCGCCAACGCCCTCTCTCTCTCCTTTGGTTCGAACGAACCAGCAAGACAAACGGAGCAACTCGCCCGAAGACCGGAGCCGCCGTCACCGTTGCAGCTGCGCCGGGCCGCCGTCTGCTTTGCCCGCGTGACGCCGCACATTCAGCCGTTGCCCCTCGTGCCCAGGCGTCCTCCCCTATGCGAATCCGCCTCTGCCTCGCCTTGTTCCGCCCCTGTTCGGCCATCTCCGACCGCCGTTCGACCTCACCGGACCTCCATCGGCCCTCCCCCGCACCTTGCCACCCTTGCTGCTTTGATTTGTGGTTGTTTCGTGTCTGTTTTCAGCCATCGCAGCCAGCTCACGGAGTGGGTTTCCAACCGGCTCGTGGGCCACTTTGGGCCATTTCCGGGCCCCGAACCCAAGCCATGCTTTGGGAAGAATTGTTCCTCATGTCGTCCCCGTCGGATTAATATGTTTTGCGCGCGATTCCGGTGAGTAATTTCACTAATCTCTGATTAGTTGAATAATTATGCTTAAGGATTGTTTAGTTTTAATTAATTAGGTTTAGGTGGTTAGATTAATATGTATTAGTATTTATTAGTCAATTGTGATGTAAATTAGACAAATTAAATGTGTATTTAGTAAGTATACGTGGTCTACTATTTATTGAAAGTATCTCGGGATTTTCTCGACCCTTAGTGGGCTTCAATAAGGCCTTTCGTGCCTAAGTGGAATTTTTGGTATTTAAATATTATTTTTAGGAATTAAATTAATTAATTAATTATTTTTCGAAAATTCAACTGGGATGGCCAGTGATCGGAATATTATGCTGATGACCGTGATGAAGTTTGTTTATTTAATCGGACTTTATTTTGAGCTAAATTGAATTTTTAATATTAATTATTTAATTTTCGAAATTAATTAATTAATTATTTATTTTCTGAAAATTCAACTGGGATGGCCCGTGACCGGAAATTTATGCTAGTGATTGTGGTGCAGTCTGTTTATTTAATTGGGCCTTATTTTGAGCTAAACGAAATTTGTAATATTTAATAATTAATTTTCGAAATTAATTAATTATTTATTTATTTTTCGGAAATTAAGATTGAGATGGCCGACGACCGAAATCTCGTGCTGATTGTCGTGGCATAGTCCGTTTATTTATTTGAGCTAAGTAACTTGGACAAAACGAAACAAAGTGAATTAGACAAATCTTTTTTGAATTGTGCCAAATTGAATTAATGGTGGATTTTTTTAGGAGATGTTACTAAATTAATTATTTGGGTAATTTGAGTACGAATTAAAGTTGTGGTTAATTGCTTTAGAAATGTGATGAATCATCATGAAAGGCACATGGCTCGGTGAATAGTACATCATCTCGGAGAATGCACGTAGATTGGTGATTTGGTATATCGCTTCGGATAATGCACGTGGCTCGATGATTAGTAGGTCGCCTTGGAGAATGCACGGGGCTTGATGATTAGATAAGTCACCTCGGAGAATGCACATGGCTCGGTGACGAAGTATGTCGCCTTGGAGAATGCATATGGCTCGGTGACTAGATGCTTATATCACCTCGGAGAATGCACGTGGCTTGGTGATTGGTTCTATCAGTTAGGACTGATTAGTAATAGCTTGAATGACCGGGAAATGGTCAAGCTGATATGTAATCGACTGGTTCGATTTGTTTTGAGTAATGGGTGCCTATTATGAATTGTACTGACTTGCAGGTGGGATCTGAGGCCAAGGTAAGCCCTCTGACTTGTGCGTGTTTAGGCGGCCTATAGTACATTGGTTTACTAATCGGGCCTTAGTGGGGTAGAACTCGCTAAGACGTAGTCTCATCCCGGTTTGGGGACAACATTTCAAGATTCTGATGAGGAGCTGAGGAGGAGGAATCTGAGAAGAAGAACTTTGAGTTGAAACTTGAGGAAGATGATTTTTGGAAGAAGAAGATAATACCAAGAGATATCTTGAGTATGACCTGGATGGATTGAGATTCTATCTTCTTTTGTGAACTTCAATTGATGTGAATATTTATGAAGTTCTCTGGTTGGTGTTTTGTATAAAAGTTTGGTTATAATTTTCAATATGAAAAATATGACCCTGCTTTTCTATCCCATTATTTTATTGTTTGGGAATTTATAACCGTTTCCGCATGTGCTTAATAAATGAAAGGATCGGCGATACATAGTCTTGAGATATCGCATTTTAAAATCGACCAAGTAGAATGATGTGTGTGTGCCCGAGGATCGAGGCGTGACAGCATTAGGTAATTCAACAATTCCAGTGCTTGATAAATCAAGTTTGATCAATGAAGCCAAACTCCCCAAGGATGTTGGTAACTTCAATATTGACCTACAATGATTTATGGACAGGTGTTGTTGCATTTCTAACTCTTCAGACAGGGGAAGTTCAGTTATTTTGGTACCATTCAGTGCGAAGACTCTCAAAGATTTCACATGACTAATTGAATTGGGTAGCTGGATCAATGAAAAATAGTTGCAAGCACTAAATATTCTAAGCTTTTGCAAATGACCGATGGAGGCAGGAATTTCTCGAATAGCAATTTCATCTATAGGAATCTCTTCCAAGGATATGAGGGAACCCAACTCTTCAAGCAACTTATTGAGTTCAGTACAAGACCTCAAGTTCAGTGAAACCAACCTTTCCAGACTTTTTATCGATGAATCGATTTCAACCAATCAAATGCAACTTTCAAGATTCAATCTCTCTAAACATTTGTAATAAGACAAGTCTGGATTCTGATCAAGTCAACATAACCGGTGAGGTTTAGAACGTTCAATTTCTTGGCTTCCTGTCAAAAAGTAGAATGACAAAAGAGTCAACTTTTCTGCTACAATTTGACAAATGAGATTAAAAATAATAAACTTCCCTACCTCAATTTCTCTCCAACCATTCCATTTTTGTTGACCTTGCTCCAGGAAAGATCTAGAATGACCAATTTCTTCAAATCCAAATTTCCAACACAAAGATTACATGGACAACCTTGCCAATGAAGCCATCTTAAACTTGACAGACACTGCTCAAACTTTCCTTCAAGGTTCGCCCGATCCAATCTAAGGAATCTTATGTTCGACATACTTGCAAAATGTGCTGGTTTACAGTTGCACTATGACCTACTGTCAAATTTGAGAAGAACACCTTGAATGATGTCCGTTCCCTACATGTGGAATATAGGATTACCAAGGGACTTCGCATTTCCCCATGAAAATATGTGAAGATAATAAATGCTTAGAGACTTCAAACTAAAGAAATCATTTCATTAAAAGTCCATTTATTTTACAGAAAATGAATGATTTGGAAAACATTTCGTTGAAAATGATCGCCTATATCTCTTACAAAAACAAATGAACAAAAAATATTTTCATTGTCCATGAAAATATGCATGCATGAATTGTTATCAATAATCAAAAAACTATCAATGATTAATTATTTCAAGAAATATAAGCAATCATTTTTAAGAAAATGTTCCCAAATCATTCATTTTCCAAGAAACAAAGGCACCCTAAGTGTCTTTCCTCTATGAAAAAAGGATCATTGAATTGTAAGGCACACAATTGTAAGGTAAAAACAGTGATGAACTTGTATCTTACTTTTTCATTTGTCAGCACATCCAAGGCTTCATCTTATAACCACAATCTGTTGCGAATTCCAGGTTCACGATGTTCCCCTTGGACGATATCCCTACCTAGGTCTCGAACTTGATCATGCATCCACAGCTTATTATTCTCAATCTTAACAATAGAGGAGCGAATGAGCACTTGTAATTCCAATCCACTAGCAGAATCATAGTCAGACCATAGGTAGCATGCAACACTTTTGTCCTCTCCAATGAAGAAACAACTAATGTCCAGAAATATCTGTCTTTGCTTGTCAGGTAATGCTTTGATGATTACCATCAACTTCTATTCAACTTGTAGCTTAGGTACTTTTTCCAACTCATCTAAGGTTTGCATCCATACGTCCTTGCCTTTAGAAAATAGATATGACCCGACAAACTCAATAGTCAACGGAAGCCAGTCAATAGTTGATACTCTTTTTTCGGACAGAGTAACAAACTCATCCGGAGTAAGTCTCTCCCTAAAGGCATGGATGTGGAAAAGTGTAAGGGCTTCATGATGTTGCATTCCCCCAACCTTATATTTTAGGATCACTTCAAGCTTATCTAAAGCTTGTTTGGCTCTGGTGGTAATTATGATCCTGCTTCCAGAGCCTAACCAATCAAGACTTCTTAGAATTGGAGTAAGTTCAAAGACCGGTTCAATATCATCGAGAACAATGAGAACTTTCTTGTGCAATAATCTGCTCCCGATGGACTTAATCCCATCATCAACATAAGGAATTTGTCTGTCCATTGGACGTAGAAGGTCAGAAATCAACTGTCCTTGCAAATTAACTAAACCTCTTGTTTTTTTTGTATTTTCTCTTACGCTTTCCAAAAAGCTACAGCCGTCGAAGAGATGAAATATTCTTTCGTAGACAAACATTGCAATCGTCGTCTTCCCGGTGCCTCCTATGCCATGTATTCCAACAACATGAACATCACTAGATTCCACATTTAGTAATTTCATAACTCTCTTCACATGAGGCTCGATTCCAACAAAGTTTCTCTTCAATACGCTCAACACCCTTGCAACCAATTCTCTGATGATTGATTTTTTGCTGTGTGACCTGTATCAATGCCCGCACATGTGTGCATGCACAAAGATTAACGCAAGTTGAAAAATGTCTGAACTCTGAAGTAGCTTGCACTAGAATGTTCACGCTCTCCTTTCGAAAACTATCACACGGCAATCGGCTTTATAGACAAGCAGGCCGCGCAAGTAGCGGCGCACATTTTTACTAAGTCGACACAGACAAAGCACGGTATGATGAGATGCAAAGGTTTGTACTTAAATTTTGTGGTCTCTTATATTATGACGTTCATCAAGGGTGGAAGAGAATTAGTACCTGTTAGCTGTGAGGTCGAATCCCCGCAAACTTGCAACTACTTGGAGAGCAGCTCTCCACTCTCGGATGGTCTCATCCGTATCTCACTTCTTGTTTTCGTGCAAAAGAAAGGCCTCACCATAACATCCGGTTTGGTCTCGAACCTCGGATGGTTCGACATCATAGAAGATGGGCATGATTATCTGTCCCTTCCTTTTCCTACACTCCACCATTTGGGTCAACTCCTTAAGACCCCATCCACTGGAAGCATAACCTTTAGAAAGGATGGGTATAGAGATCTTTGATTGCTCAATCGCTAGGAACAACTTCATAGTCGTGATTGCTTCACTCACGCGGACTCCCATGAGGTCAATGAATACACGGACTCCTGCATCTTTGAGACAGGTATAGAAAAAATCGGTGAAGCCTTTACACGTTTTTGGTCCTCTGAAGTTCAAGAACACTTCATAGTCGTCCCCTCGCATCGCAACCAATTGCAGAGAAAATGAAGCACCACAGTCGCACCAATTTAGCAAAAGCAGATCTCTGAGCTCTATGATGCCGAAAGTAATTGGACAGGTAGAATTGTTATTGCAAATTAAAGCCGATATGACTGATTATAATTTATCCTGTTGATCTCAACACAAGGTTTCTCAGGACCTCCAATCTCAAGGAAGCAATATCGAAGAACTTCACCCTCTGTCTGCGAAGGCAGGGCTCAGGGCACATGAGACGCTCTCCACTCTCCTTTTGTGATGCTTTTTTTTGCTTTGCTTTTCTTTTATTTTCTTTCATCCATGCATTATCAGACAGGAATACTATATAGTATATAAATATATGAGAATATTTAGTGGTTTGGAGCACTATACATGACGTGTGCTTATTAACCAATTAAATATTCTGTGGTTTTCTTTTCTTTTCTTTTCAAGCACGCACAAGCCCAACCTCCGCCCCCTCCTTCCATTGTCGCCATCGGCGGAGTCAGAGTTGCCGACACCACATCAAACTAGTTTGGCCGTCTCTTCCACCCGTGCCTCAGTTCCAAATCCAACGAGACGATGGAAAGGGTGGACGCGGAGGTCATCTCCAGATCTGGTTTGCCACGACACTCCTCTACATCTCCAGATCTAGTTTGTTCTCCGTGACATCCCGATTTTTCAATTCTATTTTCAATAAATTGATACGGGCATTTCATTAGCACGCATATAGTTCTTTTCCTTGAGTCGGTCACTCATGTGAAAACTAGTCTATCAGGTGAAGTCGTTGAGAGATTCTAATGCATAAAACTCAAGAATTTGACTAGGAAGCGACCTTTCGACTGAGCTAATCTGCAAGGGTCATTACGGCACAATTAAAAATCGATTAGAGACCGGAGATAGGTTGAGTCGATAGAGGCATGTGATCAAGTGTGGATGATTCCACTAGATCGCATAATTCTTGTCAATCGGCACTAGACCGACTTTTCTGTCGATTAAGTACCCTGTGTCCGTATTTGAAAATTTGAGATTACCCTGACAACCGAGAGTCGCTAATGTGTCAAAGATGTACATTGTGGCTTGAATTGATCAACCACAGGTCAAATGCATGAAAATTTCTAAAAGCTACTCGGTAGATTAGGACGCGCTAGTAGTGTGCCAAAGTAAAATTAACCGTAAAATTAAGATCGAATTAAAAAATTGGAAGTCATGGCGTGTCACAAATCTTATTAGGAACTTTGGATTAATTTATGGACTTTAATTGAACTCAATTGGAAGAGAATTGATGGGAATTGAAGAATTTATTGTACAAGATTTCATACCACAATGGAAAAGGGAATTGCACCTATTGGAATAAGGTTGTGGGAGATTAGAGATAGTGGAAGATGACATCACCTTATGTCATGGTGGTTGGGGCCAAGTGATGGAAGCTTGACAAGTGGAAGGTGAAGATTGAATCTCAAAAAGGCACCCATCAACATCATCTTCAACCTCTAGCTCATTGGAATTCGAAATTGGAGAGAGAGGGAGAGAATCCAACCGGTTGTAGTAGCCGAACCCCCTTTCATGCGCCCCTTCACCGCTCGACATTGCCATTCGTCGCCGGTGCCTATGGCACCCCAAAACGCCCAAGGTCACCACATCCTACCAATGAAGTACCTAAGTTCCTAGGTATACATTTTTTTTTTTTTAAATGGTCCCAGTGCATCTTATTTGCGGAAGCATAATATAATCTTACTAATTCCCCTTTCAACAACCATGATATAATGGCACGCCACTAACATAAGAAAAGATAAAGCCACGACACTTTTATTTGCATACTTTTATGATGGATTTCCTTGGGTCGGTACATCAAAAGAAAGGCCAAGACTTGTAGCTACACTCGGCCATAACCCCAAAAAGAAACATTCGACCCACTATGTCTATCGTGCAAGATCCCCCATCAACTAGTGTCGGCTATCATCCCAAAAAGTTTCAGCTCCTACTTCTCATGCACGGGCCCTCACACCCATCTCGGTGCATCAGGCGGTGGCGGCGGCAACATCCCACGCATCACTCCGTTTCGACGGACATGAACGGATATGAACTCCTGAATAACAAGGCTCTCAGCCAGGCCCACGTCATACATCATTAAAGCGCGAACTCAAATAAATGTCAGACCAGGAATGGTGGGATAGTCGATCTCCACACACTTGACCTTTACATCCGAAGGAAGGCTGTAAAAGACGCCCTGCGTGACAGCAGGGAGCGGCATCCTGCTAACCTGAAATGTTGGTCTCCAAAGAGGTGAGTACAACCACTCAGCATGTAAAGGACCAATAAATCACTCAATGCATCATGCAATACCATCATCATAATCATAGCATCACATGTCATTAAAGCATTCATGCACAATTTACCTTGATATCATGCACATGTCATCATACTTCAGGTACATACACCATCATATAGTCATCACCATCATGTCATAAACTTACCATCATCATGTCACATGTACCATCATGCCATAGGTGCACATACATCCATGCACTTACCCTCATCATGCATCCATGCACTCATCATCATCATATCCCATGTACCATAATCATTACCATGCATCCATGCACTCATTATCATCATGTCATGCATATACCATTATGCATAATTCAATTTCAATTTCCCAATTTCATCTTTTCATTTTGGGCAGCCACATTTCTCTTTCCCGAGACCAATGTTTGTATCCCACATTCATCACTCGTACCCCACCTGGCATCGCGAGAACCATCTTGCACAATATCTGTCGGGCATCCGGCACAATACCTGTCGGGCATCTCGTACCCCAACTGGCATCACGAGACATCCCCTGACTCAATACCAGCCAGGCTTCCGGCTCCCCCACTCTCCGGGCATCTCGAAACTCCCAAGGACCCTCCGGGCATGCATCATGATACAACCGGGCAACTGGCCGTACCCTTCTAGCCAGGCATCCTGACACTCCCGGGGCATATTCGGCTCACACCTCCGACAGCCTTCTCACTTATCTTAATTCACATCTTCAATTATAGTTCAATTTTAACATGGCATGTAAGGTGATGGAAATCAAGATCATATTCATCCTTTGATTCATATATGCATAATCATCATCATGCATGCAGCAAGACACAATCATTCATAACAATACAATTCATGGAGTCCATACAATTTAGAATAGTCCATATATCATGCCTTTTTGAAGTTTATTAAATTCCAGCTTGTACCATTTTTGAAAATATTTAAATTAAATATCCATATGATCCTAAAAAATCATGAAATCAGGACATGTGATAGACAAGATAATAAGATAACAATTTCATGAAGAACACATGCCCAAACGAGTTTCACACAAGAAAATATAATTCACAAAATTACAGCATGTAATTTCGGATAGAAACAGATTGCGCAGTTTTTGAAATAATTCGATTAAAATACCCGAATGACCTGCGAAAATTATGAAATTTTACCAGGTTATATTTAAGACACTAAAGTATATTTTTTATGAAGACATCTAGGCCAGATTCGTTCTAGATAATTTTCTACAGACGTCCGAAGCTCCTGATTCTAGCACCGAAACGTCCAGTATAGCTATCTCCGAAATATCGAGTTTTCACCCACTTATTCTTCTTCGTTTCCTCTTATATTTGGTTATGTTTCGCTTCAATAGGTCCCCTACAACTTTCATTAAGGGATCTGAGTGAAATTTCCAAAGATTAGCCACCATATGGGTCCAAGAAGTCCCGGGTGTCCAGTACCGTATTTCCAGATTTACCATCTTGAAGAGAAAGTCGATTCACTAGGCTAAACTTGCTCATTTTACCTCAAATTTGAGTGTGTTAGTATTTAGGATGTTCTCTACAAGTTTCATGAAGAAATCGAAGGGAGATTCTCGGTAAAAAGCAACATGCAACCCACAAAACTACCAAAAGGTCAGCAAAACAGTTCCAGATCTAGTGTCTTCGTAGGAAGAGGGTTTCACCCCTTAAAACTCATCATTTTTGTGTCAAATTTTAGTATGTTATACTTTGAGATGTTTTATACAACTTTCATGAAGGAGTCGAAGTCAAAATCCAACTCAAAACATACATGCAAGCCTCTACAAGTTTTTGGGTTAGGCGGTATACACGAGAACAGCAAGCATTTTCAAAAACAAACCATATTAGTTCGGTTCCCTTACCTCTAAACACCCAAGAATTCAACCACACATGCAAGACACACATGCAAGAGTAGAAATTGATCCTAACTTGCCTCTAAGACAAGCAGACGACGGCACACGGACGGCACACCGGCAACAGACGGACGGACGGACGGCGTGCGGGCAAACGAACGGCGAGCTCCTTCCTCCTCTCTCGGTTCCTCTCTTTCTCTCACAACTCACTCTCTCTCTCTCTCACTTGGACGGCAGCCCTCAACCAGCCACTCTCTCTCCCCCTTTTATTTCCCCTAAGCCACAATCATTAGTAATGATTAGTAGCCACCCTTGATAGCCAATGCATGGAGCCTTCCTCTTGCCACTTGGCAAGACACATGCAAGATGGGCTTGGGCTTGGGCTTGGAAGAAGTGGGCCGGCCACTCCTCCCCTCCTTGTTCGACGGTCACCTCTTCATGGGCCTCAATGGGCCGGCCACTTGGCCCACCAAGAGTCCAAGCTATTGGGCCTAAGGCCCAACCTAATTAAAATCAAATTTTAACATTTAATTCTTTCTTTTATAGGTTCCGAATTTTAAATTTCACATGGCCAAAATCTTGTAATATTTTATCTATAGGAATTTAGTCTATGAGGTGCATGGCCAAGAATAAATTATTCTCATTAATTTATCCTATAATACTAATTTAAAAACTCATGAACACAAGCATATATCACTTAGTTTTAAGAGGAGACTAATGGCTAAAGCATAAACCATACGTAATTTCATTACCTAATTATGGGCTTTAATACACCTTAGAGCTTGTCTTGAATTTTTGGGATGCCACAATGCCGTCGTCATCGCAGCCCGCCCCTCACCCTGCATGCCTCCGTCTTCCTCTCTTCCCTCCTGCTGCCGTCGACTTCTTTTTCTTCTTTGTGCTGTTTGGAACCCAAGCAAGCCAGCAGCTCCGCTCATCGCTATCACACGCCGTTGGACCACACACCATTGCTGCTCGCCGTCTTGCGCACCGCCGCCTCTCCGCACTCATCCGCGCTTGCTTGACACCCAGCTGCGTCTCAGCCTTTGTCCGTGCGCCTCAGGAGCCATTGAAGCTTGTCCCCGCCGCCGTGAGCTACCGTCGACCTCCCCAGTAGCCTGTTCAAGCCCCTGTCAGTCTTTCTCATTGGTTTCGATCCCAAGCCAGCCCATTTCCCCCTCCTTCGACACCAACACAGCAGCTGCAAAAATGGGTATCTCAACCCGGTTTTGGCCCGTTTTGACCAGCTTCCCGACCCGGATGCTTGGCCCGCCTTGAGGAAAGTCAATCCCCACGGAGTCCCCATCGTTTTAGTCCAATCGGTTCGTTAATCAGGTGAGTTTAGCTCACTAAACCTCAATTAAAGGATTAATTATGCTTAAGGAGGTTTAGTTTATGTTAAGTGTTATTAGGTGGTTAATTTAATTTATTTAAATGTGGATTAGATTAAGGGATGTGATTAGTTTAGGGTGTGTTTATTTAAAGTTAAATGGATGGTTATGTTAGTTTAATGATGATTTGACTTAAATATATAATTTTGAATTATATGTGTATTTCGAAATTATTTAATTATTTAATAATATATTATATTGCGAAATTATTAAAATATTAGTATTTAATTAATTTTCAGAATAAAATTAATTATTTAATAAATTCCAAAAATTATTTCGAAACCTTAGTTTCTCATAATTTCGCGATGATTGCTGCTTTGTCTATTCACATTATTAATTTGATGAGTGGATATTGCAAATTGAGTGATGATTTGTGCAATTGATTGCTGAATTGTGAAATTGAGTGATGATTGTGAAAAGTATATAATTTCTTCAAAAAATCTCGGGTGCCAAGTTTGACACCAAAAATGGATTTTAAGTATTATATCAAACAGTGGAGTTTGAAAAAGAATGGTGTTAGTTTTTCTGGTTCGAATATAATTGTGTACCCACACACACAACTACTTTTTCAGATGTTTTTAATATGAAGAAAAATGGCCGGGATCATTATTTTAAGTGGAAGCATTGAGTGAAATGCAAAGTATCCTGGGGCCGATTATGATTTTATTGTGTGATAATTAAGAGGAAGTTGTCCAGGGTTGTTGAGCCGGACTTGCCCCTATATGGGATGCCCCTTACAACGGATGCGAGTCACAGTAGAGGCTAGGCAAACTGGATCTATGCTCCTTCAGAAATGCTGTCGACATAGTGACAAATTCGTGCTTCAAGGGGCGGAGGCGATACATGGCATTAATGTCAGTAGATAGTCGAATTGCGAGTAGGATATGCCCTTATGTGGCAATGAATAACAATTGGATCGCATGCTGAGTGTTATTGACAGATCGGATTATGGGACAAAATCGCGTGGCATGGTATGGGACGTGTCATAACGATTTGGTCTTATAATCCAGACTCCTGTGGTCGTTAGAAATGATATTGTTAGTGTTCTAGTGGTTTAAGTTCCTATTACTATCTATGATTGAGTGATTTGAATTGTGCTAACCTGCAAGAAGGAACTAAGGTGAGGTAAGTTCTCTATGTGGTGTGACTAGGCCACCCTTAGGCGTATTTTCTTTCTAATAGGGGTTTAGGGAGTTGAACTTGCTGAGGCAATGTCTCACCCCGTTGTGGGCCAAAATTTCAGGATCGTAGATGGTGGAACCCCCAGAGGCTGATCAATCAGAAGTGGGATTGAAGAACGAGTCCGACTAGTGGTCATAGGATTGATCCCTTTTGTAGTCTGCCCATTTTTGATATATGTGTAAACCCTAGTGTGGTTACCTTTGAAAGCATGTTTGTTTATGAATGAGTTGGTTTCGTGCTTTCCTATCCCGTGAGTTTTTGTCAGGGGTTTTATAATACATTCCGCTTGTATAATAATAAATGAATGGGGTCGGCGACACTACCTGGAAATGTCGCATTTGCATGACCATGGCGGGATGTTGGTGCGCTCGAGGTTCGGGGCGTGACATTCTCTAAGCTCGAGTCTTGGCTCGTCCATGGTTGCCGGCGAAGAACTCAACAACTTTGCCGTAGACCGAGAAGCCGTCCATGGTTGACCGCTCCTCTGCATCTCCAGATCTAGTTTGCTACTCAATAGATTTGAGCTCGAGTCTTGGTTCGTCCATGGCTTCCAGTGACAAGCTCCACAGCTTTGCTGCAAACCGAGAAGCCATCCATGGTCAACTGCTCATCTGCATCTCCAGATCTAGCTTACTGCAATGCTCCTTTGAATCTCCAAATCTAGTTTGCTGCTCAACAGCTTTGAGTTCAAGTCTTGGCTCGTCCATGGCTACCGGCAACGAGCTCAACAGCTTTGCCATAGACCATGGTGGCCACGGTGGGGCAATGGTTTAAGGCGGTGGCAACGGCGGTGGCGGCGGCTTGGGCTGTGGAGATAGCCGAGCCCAGGTGGAGTGGAGGTGGAAGATGGACGGGAAAAGAGGAAAAAATTAATTTTTTTTTTCATTTCTTGTCAATATCCACGTGTCAAAATCTAATTGGATATCACTGAATAAGTGAACACTCTCTCTGTCACTGAATCGAAACCACCAGAAGATCCATCACGAGCGCTTCTCCTGCCCCTCCTCTTCTCATCCTTCCTCGACCTCCTCTGCTCCTTCTCTCTATCCATGCATCCTCTCTCCTTTTTCCTACCACTACTGCCGCTACCGCCACTACTCCTCTCTCTCCTCCTATGCTTCTCCCTCCCAGAACCGCTCCACTCCTTCCGCTGCTGGTGCTGCCGCCGTCGTCGGGAGGATTCCTCCGAAGCATCGGAGTTCGATGAGGACGGCGACAGCGATTCCGACTCCGTGTCCGTCTCTGAGTCCGATCGCCGTGACAACTAGCGAGCTGGCCACAATGGCCGCCACTACCTTGACAATCGTCTTGCTTGAGGAAGATGACGAGTCCGGCAGTGACGCTTGGAGCAAGTCTATTACGGAAGGAGGAGAGTCAGTGACGGTGGTGGCAATTGGAGAAAAGAGAAGGAGAGAGAGAAGAGGGAGAGAGAGGGTCACGGGCAGGGGCAGAAGACGTCGTGGGCAACTGCTCGGACAAATGAGACAGCAACCCAGTCGTCATTGGCATTGTTGGTGGCGGAACAATAGTAGCGTCGTCGATGGTGGAACGAAATCAACGACGGATCAACAAGAACGTTGAGGGAGGTGGATCTGACTGCAAGAGGGAAGGCAGTGACAAGTTGTAAACGTCGGGTCACGTCCACAGTGGTAAGCAAGGGTGCCGTAGCGCTCGAGGCAGTGGTGGCGGCGGCATGCCAGGAAAAACAACAGCGTCAGGAGTGGCTCGTCGAGGCAGTGGGAAGCAGCGGCGTTGGGAGCTGGGGATACTCAGTCGAAGATGACCGAAGGAGGAGACTACCTCCCTCGCGCTTTCTTTTCTTCTCTCTCTCTCTCTCTCTCTCTCTCTCTCTCTCTCTCTCTCTCTTTGCTTTTCTTGTCGTTTCCCTTGTGTGTGTCAAACTAACAAGGGAAACTTTCTCGAAAAAAGAGAAGCAAGAGAGAAGAGGGAAAGAAAGGTGTGGGCAAAAACAGAGGGAAAGAGAGGTGTGGGCAGAAACGGAGGGGAAGAGAGAAAGTAAAAGGGAGAGAGACGGAGCGTTAATGGAGAAGTGGGCGCTGACTGGGCCTAAATTTACCACGTGTCGACTTTTGTATGGTGATACATTTGATCTATGTGGAGGAAAAAACCTACCTAATATTTTTTCAGACTTTGATGGGATGAAGTGGCAGCCTGTCATGTGGGGAGGGGAAAAAAAGTAAAATAAATGTGGGTTGGGGAAAATAGTCGATGTGGGGAAGGAATGGAAAAATATTAAAATAAATTTGGGGGTGGGGGAAGTCTGATGTGAGGGAGGACGGAAAAAAATTGAAACAAATTTAAGAGTGGGGGAAAATAGATGAGGGAAAGCTTGAGGGGATCTTTTTTTTTTTTTTTAATCGGAAAAATAAATAAATGAGATTAAAAATTAATTAAAAAAAAATAAAAAAACTGAATTTTAAATGATGATAAATTTTGATCATTGTAAAAGATTATAGATTTATTTAAATAAGTTGATTCTAATTTTTTGTTTGTCATCGGTTTTATTAATAACTTTTGTTAAAGTTAAAAACATATTTCCAGACATGGATACGTATTAATTATGAATATGTCTTTTGAATTTCCAATGAACTGATTTATTAGTATTATTAGTGTAAATTCATTTTAGGCTTTTTTCAATTAATTAATTATTTATTAATTTGAATAAAATTAATTGAAAATAAAAATATTCATTTAATATACAACGTGTCCCAAATGTCGGAATTCTCTATTTTTTAGAAATGACGCATCGATGTGTCAGGTCGTGTCGTGTTGCATGCCCGTGCTACTTAGACGCTTACATGGCTATTCCAAAAATATAAACTAAAAATTGAACTTTTTTGAGCTAATATCATTAAAAAAAATCCCAAATTAGTATTATCCATACCATAATTATTCCAAATTAATTTTTGAATCCCAAAAATAAATGTGACTCGAGTCTATCAGTTTAACAGGTTTTTTGTGGTATTATAAAATTTGGTAGTATGTGGATGAATGGTAAGAATGTAAAAGTAATTTACCTGGTTACAAGGGGATCTTGATGAGATACCAATTCGATTTTTCATAAAATAAGAAACATTTCTCAGTTCTTTGCTCGAAGAGGCACGGTGGATCCAATCAGCATTTCGTCACTTCCAAAGGACAGAGGCCTTTTGGAAGGAGAAAACAAAGTGACTTGCCTTGCTTAGCCACTTTAGGGTTTCGATATTTCTTCCCTAAAACGAAATCAACAATATAGGAGCAATTACAAACCTTGAATCTGTGAGACTTATGTGGGTCTTACATGCGACAGTGACAATCATAAATTCAATGGTTATTAATGATAGATCTAACCTAACTTTTCTAATATAAATAAGAATTACCGCTAGACTTAAGCCATATTTGGTAACGTTTCTGTTTTTCTCAATTTTTGTTCTTTTGTTCCCTAGAGCAAAAAAAAAAAAAATACAAGTCAATTTGATAATATCAATTAATTTTTCTATTCCCAGAGTAGAAAAGTGGTTGGAGAATATATTGAAAATAGAAACAATAAGTAGAAAAAGTAGTAGAAAAAAATAGCTTCTTATTTTTGGAAACAATTTCTAGAAATAAGTTATATTTTTGGAGAATATAATTAAGGGACAATGTGGTAACAAAGTGAAACCCCCTCTAGTAGGTGTGTGATTCGAGGACAAATCATGTGGAAGTTAGTGGGCTTGTAATAATCTAGTTCAATGAAGGCAGAGAGTAATTATGGGGATGAGAGACAACTCAGTATGAGATGAGTCAAAGTGAGTAATATTTCGAGTGAATTAATCCATGTTGTCACCTGTAAGGTAAACATAGATAAAATTTTGGTACATGAGATTGAAATTAAACTGATCATGTAGTTAGCTACCTGAGGTCTTTGTTTTTTGAGGTCTTACGAGTGCCAGGAGAAAAGTGTTCTTCGGGTTTCTTGGTCATACAAGGAAAAGGTTCGTTAACTTTCACTATTTTGATGACGGAGCCTAATGTTAGACGCAAATTGCGCAACCCCAAGTTCTCCATAACCAGAACAAAAACATGCATAGTTGAGTAGAAAGATTAACGCACTTGTTTTGGGATCTATCGAACATAAAGCAGAAGCAGAATAATGATTACCCACATATATCAAGGGGATCCACGCATCAAGTCCTTCTCCTCTATTGCCCTCCGTATCACTGGCTCAATGAGGCGGCCCCCCCTCACGTGCAGCGTTAGGTAAACGCCCCTTAGGTGAGGATACATGTGAGAATTAGGGTTAGAGGAGAGACTTGAGCACTATCTATAGAGTTTCCAGCCAGTCCCTCTCATTACGGGCCAAGGTCAACTCGGCCCACACTAGCCAGCCCATATTAGACTAATAAAGAAACCTTCTATCTCACCTTAGACCAAACCCTGTTTTACGGTAACCGTAAAAACAGTAAATTACAATATCAATTAATTTAGTCTACATTAGGAAAAACTCTTACATTCTCCCACTTGGACTATATTAATTGAAATCGTACTGTATGTGCGCACATTTGGTCCAGAGATAATTCTTAATAGTCAATTCTATTCCATAAAATCTTAAACACTGAATCATGGCGGTAACTGCATGTATACACACAGAGTCTTCCATGGTCACGAGTGCTTTCAACTTTATTGATATGGATTCAATATGGTAGTGTGTCAAATGAATAACATCTCTCATAGAGAGATCCCATTTGTTAGTCACCATTCTCTTACCTTAGGTGCCACAAAAACTTGTGCCACTAGAGAATGATTTATGGTTCCAATGAACCCACATATGTCTTGTCCTTATGGTTAACCTTTCTTTATGTATCACAAGACATATGCACAAGGCTAATAACCGGATGCTCGGATGCCCCTAGCCTTCACTCAAGGTTTATACAATCCCTTGAGACTTTATCAATATGTATCTAACATAATAACAATACATTCAAAATATTTTATTCAATGCAAAAGTTGATACATATCAAACCGTTACAAAGTGTAACGAACCACAAATGTGAACTTTATCAGAGTAAAGCCAAAATAGCTCCCACTAAACAACAGTATCCGAAGATATTCCTAGCCCCATGCTAATGACATGTCACTCAAATACACATGGGCGTAGGCTTTTAGTTAGTGGATCTGCAACTACATCATCTGTGAAAATATGTTATATTATAAGTCATCTTTCTGTACCGTTTCTTTATAGTCAAAAAATTTTGACCACAATATATTTAGACCCATTGAGACCTTTGTAGTAAATAAATAATACTACAAATTTGTTATCTCAATACAACCGTATGGGTCTATCCATAAAGTTAAAACGATTAACTTCTTCATGAGGTTTTGGGGCATAATAGCCCAAGTAACAGCCTAAAAGAATGTTACTAACACTGCTTACATAGTAGAAGATAACATAAAACTTTATTTATTGCACTTCTTACTAACATAAATCTATATCTTGTTATTGATTGTATGTCATCAGAATAGCCAGCAAAAGTTTATAACTAAATACCCTACTAACTGCAAGAATTGAACATGTCTGTAAATTAACATATAATCTATTGTCTTCTTTAAGTACCTTAAAATCTTTTTGACAACAACCCAGTGATCATGTCCTGGATTTAACTTATATCTGTCTAAAAGTTCCATCGCAAATGCGATATTTAATCTAGTGCAAAATCAAAACATATATTATACTTTTAAGTGCACTAACATAAGGTACACCATTTAATTAGATTTTCTCAATATTTAAATAAGGACAATGTGATAGATTTAGTCCATCACCCTTAACAACAGGAGCAATTCCTAACTTGCAATAATGTATATTGAATATTTCCAATATACAATCAGCAAATGTCCTCCGAGAAAATCTAATATAATATGGCAAAAACAATCCTTACAGACCTCAATACAAAGGATATAAGATGTCTCAAGGTCACAACTTGTAAGCAAAACATCATGTACATAAAGTATGAGAAAAAAATAAATCTCCTCCCACTGACCTTATAGTATATTGAATTACTTTGTTCCAAATTGAACAAAATAACAACACTATGAAACTTTAATAATATTGTCTGGAAACTTGCTTAAGACCATGAATTAGAACTTTTCAATCTACATACAAGTTTACTTGAATTTGCTGCAAAATCATCCAGTTGCACTATATAGATTTTGTATCTATTTGGTATAAATCCATATCAAAATAAATTATTAATGCTACATTCACTCTGAAAGAATCTTTAAAAATACTAGAAAGAAATATTTATTTCTTTACTATTAACTATCCACCTCTCTTTCAGAGTAAAAACTTTAGCTACCAATTTGGCTTTAAACTTCACAGTTTTTCTTTGAAATCCTTTTAATTTTGTACGCCAATTTGCAACTAATGAACTTGTAATCTTTAGGCAAGTAAATTAGTTTCCAAACACTATGATGTTTCATAGATTGTATATCGCCTTTTATGGCATCTAATCACATACTTAATTGAAAATAAGAAACGACATTTATAAATATGTCATTACATCAACTATATAGTGGATATTGTAATCATGCTCTCACAAATAGACTATATAGTCTAATGCTCTTTCCTTAACAAATCTCCTTAATAAAGCTGTAACCACTTCATTCTCGCACTTGAGAGGTTTAAGAAATTTCATTATAAACTATATCAAGAATAGTACCTTGAACCTCAACAAGTTTAGTCTATGGTACAGGAGATTCCACAATTGTTTGTACCACAATTGTTTATATAGGTAAAGACAAAGACACAATAACATCCATCATACTATTATCTTTAATAGTCCGAGAGCATTTATCCTCTATAATTACGTCAATCTTTATAAACTTTAGAGTATGTGATTCCATAATTCTTGCACATTCTTTAGGGTCATAAAATCAATACCCCTTTAACAATCTAGATAAGAAACAAAATAATTCCGAGTGGATCTGAATTGCAACATACTTAAAATTGGATTAGATAATCTCATTTTTGCATATGATTCAAATAATTTATGTCCAATTTATAACTCAAAAGAAGTTTATGAAACAACTTTGATAAGAGACACATTTTGTATGTGAAAAAGTTGCTTTCATAATATCAGCTCACAAAAAACCAGATAAATTAGTCTTACTAATCATACTCATCACCATATTCAATATGGTGCATTTATGCCTTTCGGCCAAATCTTTTTGTCAGGATTTTCAGGTATAGTAATTAAATTACCACTCCAGAATCTAACAAATATTTAACAAATGACCATTTAAGCAATTTAGTATTGTCGTACTTGCCAAAATACTTACCGCTACTATTAGGCCTGACAACCTTTAAGACTAATTTGAACCAATTTATTCTTTATCTCAATCAATTTCTTTAAATAGAAAACTTTCGGAAACAACCTTTTAACCATATACGAGATGTATATATCATTATGATTTAAACACAATTTTTGTAAATGTGTCCTAATTTCAATATCAGACAAGACATAATTTCAAGCAACTAAGGCTTCTATCATCTTATAGCAATGCAGTCCGCAGACAAATCTCTTTTCAAGTGTTCCAGAATGAAACGCTTCATGGACAGTAAGCAAATTCAATTGCTTTTTTCTCAAGCAACAAATCATATGTCCATAACTTAAAATTTGAAGCAGTAAAAACCTCAATAATAGTGAAGTTATTAATTACAGAAAATGTGACTGAAAACCAAGCAATGTATATAATTAGCATCATGTGAATACTGTGTAACTTGACGTACAAGTACACATCCAGAGAGTTACATGCAAAATCACATAATCACCTTTGGGTAGAATACATGACATGCAATTGTACACTCCTCACATGATAAGGGTTATGAGAATATATTCCAATCTTCATGAATTCATCACCTTTGGGCATATAAACCATTAGAATCGGTCACTCATCCACCACACTATCATGTATCCCTCCATGAACTAATACATAATCACCTCTTTTGGGAGTATGACCACTCATTAAATCAGGAGACATCGCAATCATCATACGAGACCGAAATTTCTCAAACCCAATCAAGCGTGCCACTTTGGCGGTCACTACTCAATTGAATCATTGAAATTCTCTCATACCAGGGATATAAACTTTACTTCTCACATACATCATATACATGTGATTTTGACTTTAGTGATAGGGGCATCATATCACCAAAATCACATATCATGCTAATTACATTGCTTTATTCATTAATAAAATCTTTATTTATACATATATTGATAAATAAAGATTATATATATAACAAACCTGAAAGACAGATTCCAATGAGATCAACGATTACAGCAACACGATAAACTTCTCATAACATAGAAGCAATCATCTTTTGTGCACTCCGATTACTGATTATTATAATAACATCAAAAGAATGCCGATCCAAAGGATCCCTCACAAGTTAATATCAATAGCAATACGGGGTACTCAGTTGACAAGCTTGTTGCTCATGAGTTTCATATGGCAAAACATGACTCCAAGGCCAACAAGCTGATTTATTAGCCAATTTTTAATTAACAAATTATCATTGTAATCAACCGGTGGCCTATTAATTGAGTCAAATTAGAGAACCAAATATCTAAAAATTCAACAATAGATACTATTGCTCTGCATAAATATTGCCATACTCCCTTACCATAAAAAACTATTTAACTCGATAGACATTAACAAATGACCAGATGAGTTCATGTACAATATGCAGTAACTTAATTGACATGCATTACCCACATTCAACAGATGTGTTAATCAGTACAATCAGTTTGGTCACGAGTCCTTAAGTTGTCCATCATTCAAAGATTACCAGTGTGTAAAGGAGTAAAAATTTCATAATCTTTACTGTTTCTTATCAGCTCAATACATAGCTCAAATACAATCTCATACGAATTGTATTTCATTAAGCCAGTTTCAGTACACAATAAAATTTGCTTTTTATTTATGAATCACACATTTATAATGATTATGTGATAACATACTAATAAACCATCACCTGTATTTCCAAAATCACAGAAAATACAAGAAAAATATGCAAAAATACACTAAAAATACACGTATTTAGGATTCCGTATGTATTTTCACATCCATAAAATTATCAAACATGTAAAATAAATATACCACGAGATAGGAAATCACCATACGAGTCCAACGCCGCCAACCACACGCCGATCGGAGCCTCCACGCGCCCACACGCGCCTCCTGAGTGCGCGGCGTGTGGAGCTCACGCGCGGTGCGTGTTCGATGCCCAGGTGGCGCGTGTCCGCGCGTGGGGGCACGTGCCGCCTCCTCCGGCGACGCGTCGCCGACCGTCTTGTTTGTCTCGTCGAGCCCAGTCCGAATTTGTGATTTGATTTGATTTTTATTGAATAAAAAATCTCGAAAATCACAAATTATGGCAAAAACTTTATGCGTTCAAGTTCTAGGGTTACGGTTGCTCTGATACCACATGTTAGATGCAAATTGCGCAACCCCAAGTTCTTCATAACCAGAACAAGAACATGCATAGTTGAGTAGAAAGATTAACGCACTTGTTTTGGGATTTATCGAACATAAAGCGGAAGCAGAATAAGGATTACCCACATATATCAAGGGGATCCACGCATCAAGTCCTTCTCCTCTATTGCCCTCCGTATCACTGGCTCAATGAGGCGGCCCCCCTCACGTGCAGCGTTAGGTAAACGCCCCTTAGGTGAGGATACATATGAGAATTAGGGTTAGAGGAGAGACTTGAGCACTATTTATAGAGTTTCCAGCTAGTCCCTCTCATTACGGGCCAGGCTCAACTCGGCCCACACTAGCTAGCCCATATTAGACTAATAAAGAAACCTTCTATCTCACCTTAGACCAAACCCTATTTTACGGTAACCGTAAAAATAGTAAATTACAATATCAATTAATTTAGTCCACATTAGGAAAAACTCTTACACCTAAGTCCTCCTTGAATATGTCCTCTTGGTAAAAACCCACCAGTCCGTGAATTCGTTGGTAACTTCGGGATGGGGTCGAAACTCTTTGATGACATGCCGAGTAAAAATATTATTCGTAATTTGAGGACAACATTTAAAGGGACTGTCGCTGGTTGAGACGTAGTGGTTTTCTCTTCTAGAGTTTATACTCCATTGAATAGAGGATAGGTGTAAGGACCAAATAGCACTGATATTGACATGCAACACGCGATACAACACGACATGTTGACATGTCATTTATAGAAAAATAGAGAATCCCAACACGTTGTATATTAAATATATATTTTTATATATACATGATAAAAATCATTTTTACAATTATTTCAATCAAATTAATTTGATTCGAATCCACAAATAAATAGATAATAAAAAGAAGTATAAAATAAATTTACACTATAAACATTAATTCATTATTTATTAATATCATTTATTGTTTTAATTTGACAAATTCATCTACATTCCATTTCAATAATCCATAAAACTTGAGGAACAAAGAATTCACATTCCACTATTAAATTTAACATTTATGAATAAGTAAAAAAAAAACATATACATTTCACTTTTAAATTTAACATTTGACCTCTAATTAATTGAAAAATTTTAAAATTGACCCATTGCTTATCAAGATTCCGGACTCGTGTGTTGCTCACGTGTCCAGAGTGTTGAACGCATGTTAGATGTCCAACACCTATTGACGGCGTGTCAAAGCGTGTCGGATTGACATGCATCTGACATCAACACAAAGGCCCTAAGAAAGTATCCGTGCTTCCTAGCATGGGGATGCTCTAGCTAAGCGTAAATTGCCGTGAACAATACTGCAGGGAGGACATTTCTAATCCAGGCTGGAGTTTTCCTTTCACCGACGACTTTCTGTGTTCAGTTGGAGAAGACGAAGTTGAAGACATTGACAAAGTCGAGGACACGAAGGGAGCAGAAGTCAGCTGTGTCAAGCACATGGTCATAAAGATCAACTCCGAAAATACTGAAAAGAAGAAACACCTGCTGGAATGGTTTTGAGCCGGTTACTCAATAGTCTACGCTCTCTAGTATCAAGAAAATAAGGTTCAGCTGTAATATTTCTAGGGCGAGGCACAGCATGCTTGACGTCCGAAAACAAAGAAGGACAAAACAACTTTGCCCATGCCTGAAGGACCCAGAAACTGCTCATAAAGGAATCGTAAGAGATATCCTCCATGCGTTCTTAGTAGGTACATTTGGCTGAATTGGCAGAAGCCGTATCTTCACCCCCTGGACTAAGCGAAGTAATAGCAAATAAGTCTAAAAGGGTGATCGACATAGGTCCAAAACGGAACAAGAAACAATTGGTTAATGGAGACTAGGAGCTGATTAGGCCACCCAGAAGACCCAAATCAAGGTTCTAGTCAAAACAAGAAAATTGGAAAGCCTCATCAATTTGCGTGGATTTTCAAGCTGATTCCTATTGGACCTTATCCTTAAATACCATTAGAAGAACAAATGGTCAAAGGAAGCAAAAGCTCTGAATCGTTAGGAAAGGGTGCTCCACACAAATTCAATGATGTGTTTCCACTGGAAAGGAAGTTTCTCTTCCATGTATCAAGGAAAGCAACCTTGGAGGGACTAAGGAAGTCGAGGCTTAATGAAGCAAAGGCCTGGCGGGGTCAGTTCCAGAGCAATTAAGCAAACAGAGGAGATAATTGCTGTTATCATTATCTTCCCGGAGTTGGTCAAAGCGAGATAGAAATGCCGAATGTGAATACGTTGCAGATTAATTCTTGGGCCAATTGTAACTTCAACAAGCAGAAGAAGATCCAAATTCAGGAAAAGGTAAATATTCTCCAGAGGTTCGTGGTGAAGAAGAGCGGTAAAAATACAATCTTGGGCTGGACGTAGAGAAGGAGCACATCTTGAGTAGCGGCTCTTAAGGCTGGATGGCAACAGGGGTCGTGGCCAAATCCGCTGATCGCACCACATGTCCAAATTAGACTGGAGAAGGTAAAGCGATTGTCACAATACTGGAGTAGCTAGCTATACCGGCGTTCTGCCAGGATTGTGAAAGGGTGACTTATGACATTCCTGTACATTTCAGAGAATTTAAAGAAATTGTCGACACCTAATTATGACCTAAGGTTTAGCAGAATTCATCGGCAAAGAATCAAGTTATGTGGTAAATCGGTGAGTGCCCATTGCAAGATCGGCATCGGACAGTTAATGATTCCATCGATGAAAAGGAGATTGAGGCACTTATGTCTGAAGAAAGTCAAACCGAGAGGAAGCTGGAAGATTACAACTGCTTGTGGATGAGAACATGCAGTTAAAGATTGTGAGAGCAGAGCTGAGAATTTCGAAGGCAATTGAAGTTCCTGACTTAGAAGATAATCACTTATTGATGGTCACACTTTGTACAAGGCTATATAAGGCCGAATAGAAGCAATTGTAAAGCATCAACAGTCAACAACACTTATCAAATTTTTCTACGGTTTAATTCATAGATTATTTATCCGTACTTTCAATTCTTTGTTCTTTTTGTTAGCATTCATAGTTTGTTTCATATCCATTGTTTCTTGTCCGAATCGTCACAAAACCCAATTTTCTTTTCTTTTTTTTTGGCCGTCAACCCAATTTACTTTTAAAAAAAAACTAAAGATCCAACCTTTGGCGAAAGGTATTTTGTTGACGACCATTTTTGGCGAAACAAGAATAAATGGGGCTGATGATGTTGTCACTACACTATATTCTTAAGGATCATATGTGCTTACTATAGCAAGAGGAGCAATAGCTAATGTCTAAGATTTACTCTATGGCCCAAAAAAACTAGTCAAAAATCTAATAAGTTCCAACGAAACAGCATAGCTTGAAATAATTCCTTAACCGCCTATCCTTACGGTCCGGCAGCTTTTAAGCCATGACCTCTTTCAGTGTTCTACATTTCAAAGTTGAACCCATGCTTAATCTTATAGAACAACTCAGATTTGACAATCTCAATGTAGAGCATACCTTCGTAATTGCGTTCGGCACCCTTGAAGGAAGAATGTTCGGTATAAGCTGGTTTGCTAGACTCCGCCTGTGATAAACCTTGTGTAAGCATGCATTCAGTGCATCAAATAAGATTTTTACCATGTGTCAAACTGTTATAAAGATAGATGCTTAGATTCAAACTGACTGAATGTGAAAAGAGACCAAACGAGCTTTGAGATCTCATTGACATTATTGATCAGACTATGTACTTGGAAGAGTAGCTCGTCAAACAAGTCTACGGAAGCACCACATAAAAAATTTAAGATACCAGTACAGCGGTCAGCGCTTTTCCGCACCTCAACAAAGAATTAAGATACCAATACAACGTTCAATGTTCTGGATTGAGTACATAACAGCACCTCCGGAAAGCATGATTAAACTAACTGGCACAATAGAACTCTTTGGTTGTATATTGCAGGAAAATACTAAAAAAAAGGAAAAAAAATGCCATTTTAAAGAAGAAAAAGAAGTGGAGTCCTTACATGTTTCTCCCCATTCAAAAAGTTGAAAGAAATATAAAGTCTTGAAGACTCAAATTTCATTTGAAAAATTATTCTACATGTGTTAATGGAAGAAAATATCCTATAAATCGCAAATGAGTACATTAGAAGTGCTAAAAGCTTTGTATGGCGCTCACTTTAATACCAAAAATTTTTGCCGGCTCACTTAAATACTAAATCGGAGAAAAACAATCACTTAAGTGCCTATAGCAAGAAATTTCACCCAAATTGATTACGTATCATTTATAATTAAAATTATAATATAACTTGACAATTTTTTAAAAAACTCCAGTCCACGTGACATTTTCACGTGACATGCTTGGTATTGAAGTAATCATTTTTTAATGACGATTGGCACTGAAGTGATCACTTTAAACAAAATTTGGTACCCAAATAATCACTTTAAAAAAAAATTTGGCACTTAGATGGTCACTATTTACAATTTTTGGACAATGCCATTTAAGGATTATATATGTTGACTAAACACATTGGCAAGCCACATAGGACTGAAAAATTAATAAAATATAGCCACTTAGGATTTCCAGCGACCCAGACCGGAGTTAGCATTTAAATGATCCTTTTTTTTTTAAGCGACATTTAAGTGATTAAAAAAATTGATATTAAATAAGCGCTGTACACAACTTTTTGAATTCGGATAGGAGCTTCAAATACAAAACATCTAGCAATCCTATCCGTGATTTGTAATGGCGAAGTGATAGAGTGAATAAACTTGGAGGAAGCCTTGGTAGCTCTTCCAAGTGAATGCGGCAAAGGGAGAGCATCCTGAGATTACTGAGGCTATCCAACCCAAGAGGTAGTAGTTTGATCTTTAACACGGATAGCTGCAATATCTTTAGCTCTGACAAACTCCAAAGATACAAATTAGCCCATCCTATCACCTCAATTTGATTTTCGACAAGTGACACTTGTTCCTCGGATCCATCAGCCAAGAATAACTCTCCCAACTTATCCAGGTTACTGATGTCTTGGATTGTGTCCAACAATTTAGAACTGACAGATAGGCATATTAAACTGGAAGGAAGCTTGGGCACTACACGGAGCTGGTCACAATGAAGTAGATCAAGTGTTTAGAGATTGGGAAGTTTAGAAATGCTATTTGGTAGACCACAAATCCAAGAGGATCCAAGTTTCAAGACCCTTAATGCAAAAAGCATCTCAATATCACTAGGAATTTCCCAATCCAAATTCTGACATCCTGAAGCGTGAAGCTCTTCAAGCCACTTCAATGTCCATATAGCGTGAGGCAGCTCTCTTACAAAAGTAAAATCAATTTTGAGCAGTCTTAAAAGACTTAACTCATTTACATTATCAGGTAATATATCAATCCCAGTGCTTGATAAGTCAAGTTCAATCAATGAAGCCAAAGTCCCTAAGGACGTTGGTAAGTTCAATAACGACCTACTTTTACTTATTGACAAGTATTGTAGCACTCCTAACTCTTTAGACAGGGGAAGTTTAGTTATTTTGGTGTCATTCAATTCGAGGACTTCTAGAGATTTCACATGGCTAATTGATTCGGGCTTGAAGTGGCTTGAACTTGGTCGTGCAAAGAAACTGAAGTTGGTGTCTTTTGGTGTTATTTTGGTGTCTTTGCAGTTGCTTGAACTTGAAGACTAAGGGCTTGAACTTGGTCATGCAAAGAAACTGAAGTGGCTTGATGAACATTCTGCATGGTCTAAAATTCACATCCCAAGGTATAAATCTAAGCTTTGATCTCCATAAGAACTTCAAGCAATCTTTTAAGGTTTGTTGAGTTGTCAATTTGAGTACTTGCTTCAACATGATTAGTTTGTGGAGTGATGCCAGATGATGGAACTTCAGCATGAACATCCAGACTAGGAGATGAATCCTCATTACCATCTTTAGGAAATTGAGAGGCACATAAATCCTCTGGATCGGCAGGAGAACAACTAACATCATCACTAGTAAAAGTAAGTGAAGGAGTACCTCTTTTATCAGCAGCTCCCCCTTGTTTCAGTACCTTCAGGTGGAGAGAAATACTCTTCTTGCTCGGACTCTTCTTCAATGTCACGATGATCTTGTCTTTCTTCCTCTGTTGGAGAATCACCATGACTTTTTCCTTCTGTTTGTTCTTCTCTTCACTCTTTTTCTTCTTCTTCTTCTTCTTCTTCTTCTTCTTTTCTCATTGTTTCCCTCTCTTCACTTCTCTACCCTGTCTCCTCTCTGTCTTGGTTCTCTCGATCCTCTATCTCAGGAACAAGATGTTGTAAGTTTTTTAAGGCAAGAGCGGAAATAGTGATGTCATCCTCATCTTTTTCATTCTGCAAGATGAGTGCTCTCCTCTTCTTAGATGGAGTTGTGATGGGCTCCTTGCCTTTTCGTTTTGCAGCCACAGGGTCTTGACGAGTCTTGACAGGGGTCTTCACCTTAAATCTCTCTAAAGCTTTGTTTAGCTCCTTCAGACGCATCTTATAAACCATCTTCAGTCCCACCACCATTGGATCAATGGTTTGAACAAACAAAATTTTGGGAGGCTGAATGTTAAGATGTCTGAATAGCCAAGTAACAAGAGCAGAATAAGGGAGTTGTCTCTTGTCCTTTACCATTGATCTATACATGTGAAACATGATGGTGTGAGGTAGAGAGAACTTGTAACCAACGTTGATGGCGTACATCAGCTTCGCTTCAAAATTGGAGACATCAGTCTTTGATGTGGATTTAGGTCTGAGACATCTTATGGAGCAAGATATTAGAGGCACTCATCCTCAAATATGAAATCCGGCCTTCTACAATTCTATCTTAAACAAGCTCTATAGTGGCATGACCAATAGACACGCTGATTGATTAGAAAATCCCTCTCTCCACTCCAATCACATCAGCCATAGTGTCAATATCAACCACATAATCCTAGTCTCTAACACTGAAGGAAAATCTTTTCGCATCTAAAAAGCTTAGATTGGTGCGAATAGAAATACGCCATAAGTTCCTGATGAGCTACAGTTGTCTCATAGCAAAATCGTTCAAGTTGAAGTAAAATAAATTTCTCCCGTAACTTTTCGTTTAGCGAATCGGGGAAATCAAAATCTACACTCTTTGGGTTCATCACCCCTTGCTTTAGCAACTTAGAATAAACTCACTCGTGTTCCTAAGAACGAAACAGATCTGCTCTTCTTCCTCGAATGTTCGCAACAACACCCATCCTAGACTTAAAATGAGTGAACATCTTTTCATTGGCATCTTTTCCCTTGGGTTGATTAATTCCTTCAAAATGTGGATCACTTGGGAAATTCGCAAACGTTCCATCGTTCTTAAAAACTAGGTTTCATTTCGGTACCCCTTTTCTCTCAAAAATTCATCAATAAAGGTCATTGCAGAACCACCTTCCTTCAAGGCAGTGTAGAGTTTGAAAGTAAATACAGGCTTAAGAGCCCTTACAGGTTCTACATCTTCAATAATTTCTTCCTCTACTTGTTGTTGCTGAGGCTCCTATGGTCTAGCTAGAGAAGAATGACGCGGTTGAGAATGTTGTGGACTCTGCTACTACCTTGGAGAGTCTTCTTCCTTCAGTAGATCAAAGTGCATAGGACCTTCACGCATATGCTGTGGTCCCCTGCTTGCAATCCTTGAGGACTTTCTTTGGGAAGAAATTAGCACAGTCTTTGAGAGATTTTTCGAACTTGATTCGCGAAAAAGATGAAAACTTTATGGATTAAACTAGAGAGAAAAAGTAAGAAAGTGAAGTTCTATGCTCTAGGGTTTGTGTGTAAAAATGAAGAAGAAATATAGTATATAAAGCAATCGAAACGAGGTATACGAATCGTCATAAAAGGAAAAATAAAAATGCCTTTTTCAAAAATGAATAACTGCCTTTATGAAAATAGATAACTGCTACAACTTTAAAAACTTGGAAAGATAACATCAATCAATTGGCGGTTAATAAGTAATCATACCTTTTCAAGTTTTTATCCGAAAGTTAAATTACTAGAACCAAAATAACTTACAGTCATAATTCTTGATTTTCTGAGTCTAAACATCTTCAGACTTTATCCTTGAGTTTGAGCTTCTTCAGATTTTAAGAGATAAGATGTTAAGTCTGGAGCGAATAGACTCAAATAGACTTTTCTCTAGTGATTTTGTAAATATGTCCGCCAGCTGATTCTTTGAATCAATAAATTGGATCATTACTTCTCCATTTTAAACATGATCTCTAATAAAATGGTGTTGAATCTCTATGTGCTTTGCTCTTGAATGAAGAATTGAATTCTTTGTGAGATTAATCGCGCTGGTGTTGTCACATTTGATCTTGGTGCAAGAGTCTTCAATTTCAAAGTCTCTTAGTTGATATTTTATCCATAAGATTTGAGAACATCAACTTCCAAGAGCCACATACTCTGTTTTTGCTGTTAAAAGAGCTATAATACTTTGCTTCCTTGAAAACCAAGATACCGCCCTGTTACCAAGCAATTGACAAGTGCTGGAAGTGGTGCTGGAAGTGCTCTTTTTATTAACTCTGCGACCTGCTAGATCTGCATTTGAATATTCAATGAGAGTAAATTCTCCTTCTTTGGGATATTAGAGACCTAACTTAGAGGTTATTGCAACGTATTTAATGATGCGTTTCGTAGCACTTAGATGAGATTCTTTGGGATCTGATTGAAATATGGCACAAATGCAAACACTAAACAAAATGTCAGGTCTAGAAGCAGTAAGATAAAAAAGTGAACCAATAATACTCCTATAGAGCTTTTGGTCAACTTTCTTCCCTCCTTCATCTTTGTCTAGCTTCGAAGAACTTGACATTGGTATCTCAGTCTTTTTGCAATTCTCTAATCCGAACTTTTTAACAAGTTCTTTTGCATATTTTTCTTGGTGAATGAAAATTTCTTCATTCAATTGTTTTACTTGTAGTTCGAGAAAGAAGGATAATTCACCCATCATGCTCATCTCGAATTCATCATGCATAGACTTAGAAAAAATTCTTACACAAGTTTTCATTAGGTGATCCAAATATATATCATTAACATAGATTTGAACAAATATAAAGTTTTTACTTTCTCTTTTAATAAACAAAGTAGTGTCCACTTTACCTTTGACAAAACCATTTTGAATCAAAAACTTACTTAATCTATCGTACCAAGTTCGAGATGTTTGCTTTAAACCATATAGAGCCTTTTTCAGTCTGAATATGGAGTTTGGTTTCCTTGGGTCTTCAAAACCTGGAGGTTGTTCCACATAGACTTATTCTTGGATAAATCCATTCAGAAATGCACTTTTGACATCCATTTGGAATAACCTAAAATTCTTATAACAAGCAAAAAGCAAGTAATAATCTAATTGCTTCTAACATTGCTACTGGTGCTTAAGTCTCATCATAATCTATCCCTTCTTCTTGCGTATATCCTTTGGCCATGAGTCTTGCTTTGTTCCTTACCACTTTTCATTTTTCGTCTATCTTGTTCTTGAAAACCCATTTAGCTCCAATAACAGATTTACATTTTGGTTTAGGAGTTAATTCCCAAACATCGTTAACACTGAACTGCCTAAGCTCTTCTTGCATAGCTTCAATCTAACTTTCATCAGTTAAAGCTTCTTCTATGCTTTTGGGTTCTATTTCATAAATAAGAGCCACAGCGCTAGACTCTTCATGCTTTTTGGATCTAGTACGAATCCCTTCATCAATGTCACTAATGATGAGTTCTTTGGGATAACTAGACTTGTGCTTCTAGTTGCTGGTTGGTCTAACAGATTGCTGAACTTTTGCTTCAGTTGATTCTTCAACATCCGTTCGTTGTTGTCCTTCTAAAGTCTAAGCTGCTTTAGGGGAGGCAGACTTTGTAAAGTCTAGAGTAGGTTCAAATTCTTCAGGTTGAGTATGGATCAATTGATTTTGCAAAAAGTCTTGAAATTTAACATTCATCGACTCTTCCATAGACTGAGTTTTTTTGTTGTATACTCTGTAAGCTTTATTGGAAGTTGAATATCTAAGGAAGATTCTTTGTCTGATTTTTCTTCAAACTTACCAATTCGATCATTTGCATTTTTCAAGATAAAACATTTGCAACCAAACACATAAAAATAAGAAACAATTGGCTTCTTTCCTTTGAATAACTCATATGGAGTTTTCTCCAGAATAGGCCTTAAGAATACTCTGTTAATAATATAACATGCTGTAGAAACTGCTTCAGCCCAAAAACGAGAAGAAATACTACTTTCAATTAAGAGAGTTCTAGCCATTTCTTGCAAAGATTTATTCTTCATTTCCACAACTCCATTCTGGTCAGGAGTGTATGGAGAGGAGAACATATGCTGAAAACCAGATTCATCACAAAATTTGGCAAAGTCTTGATTTTCAAACTCACCTCCATGGTCTGTCTGTATGCTTGAAATAGCATACCCTTTCACATTCTGTACTTTCTTGGCAAAATTTGAAAAATGAGAGAAGGCATTAGACTTACTTGCCAGAAAGTAGACCCAAGTAAATCGTGAATAATCATCCACTATTACTAGGCAATATCTCTTTCCTACAATGCTTTGAGTTCTAGTTGGTCCAAAGAGATCTATATGCAGGAGCTGCAGCATATGATTAGTGGAAACTTGATTTATTGATTTAAAAGAACTTCTAACCCATTTTCCCAACACAAATGGCATGCATAAGTCAAATTTTTGGTATTTCAGGCTAGGTAGTCCACGAACAAGCTTCTTAGAAGAGATCTTGGCAATTTGCTTCATGTTGATATGGCCAAGCTTTTGATGCCAGAGATTTGCTTCATCTTGAATTGATATTAGGCATTGAGATCTTTCTAGTTTGATATCTAAAAGATAAATATTCTCATGTCTTCACCCAGTAAAACATTAAGAGAAATCTTTACTGGTTCCTGAACATATTCTTTCTTGAAAATTGATTTTGAATCATGTGTAACACAGTTAGTTTATGCATAGTAAATTGTAATTTAGTCCTTTCATCAAGGAAACATTGTTGATCGTGAGGTTTCCAATATTTACTATTCCACATCCAACAATTTTTCCTTTGCTATTTCCACCAAAAGAGACTTTTCCTCCATTTGTTTGGATGAGCTTTATAAAACAACTTGAATCTCCTATCATATGTCTTGAACATCCACAGTCCAAATACCATTTGACCTTTTTTCTTGATAGTGACCTGCAATTAAAAAAGAAACTTAAGCTTTCTTTGGTACCAACACTTTCTTTGGTCTAGTGGAGTTAGTGCAATATACGGTCTTTGCCCAATCCTTCTTAACGGGTCTCCATGTTGGAAAAAGCTTCTTTATTTGTTTTGAAGTTGACAAAATGTTTCCCTCCATCAAAGTCTAAAGATCGCCAAACTCAAGACTTAAAATCTGCCATCTTTGACAGTTTCTAGACCAACGAAGAAATCTTATTCAGATGCAAGTTTATCTTTAAAGATTTGATCCGTTTGGTTGAAGATTATCTCACGGCTGGAGATAGCATCTAAAGATCTATTATTCGTATTGAAAATAGTTCAAGTAATTCGGATCCGTTGATTGGCGAAGTATACTTGGAAGGTTCTACTTATGGAAATCTAGATCATGATTGTATGAGCGAGCAGGATTGATGGGCTATGTTCACATTCCTTAAGTAACTCGAGATCTCTCTAATTGATTTCGTCCAATGGGGGTAGATTGGAAGAATTCCTTTGGAAGGTGCCAACGGTCATGAAGGCATGAAGGAGTATATAAGGAGGATGCTCTAGTTATTCGAGGGCATGCTTGATAGATAAATTCCAAAGTTTGAAACTTCTTGTTCTTTGTTGATTCATTTGTTGAGTGAAAATTTGTACTCAAAAGAGAATTTAGACATTTGTGAGACCTTGAAGAAGTGTAACCGAGTTTCTAAATTGTGGAATCAAAGATGTGACATTGTAACGACTCTTTTAATTCATAGTGAAATCTAGCCGGTAGGCTATCAGCGCGGGAGAGTGGACGTAGGCTTGAATTAAGCCGAACCACTATAAATCATCGTGTTTTCAATTCTCTTTCCCTTATCTCTTTACTTAGTTCATAGTCTTATGTCATATAAATTGAATTAAGTTGCTGAGTTTTATAAAATTTGTTTTTACACATATTCACCACTCTCTAGGTGTTCATACTAGCACTATCACTCCAACCATATGACATTCTTTCTCAAAGTGTTTAGAGCTGTTACACTTAGAACATTTAAGAGCACTTCGGCCAACGGGTTTTACAAAGACTTTTTGAAAATGATTTCTATAAAAGGCTTTTGTAGGTCTTTGTTTAATTCTTTCCTTTACTTTTGGAAAATCAATTAGAGGAGCATAAGTCATTCCCAAGCTTGATTTGTTAAAATAAGGTCTTTGTATTGAAATAATCTTTTCCAATTTCTCAGATCCTTTAGAAAACATTTTTGAAATATTTGAAATGTCTTTTTTAAACAAGTATTTTCTTTTGAAAGAAAGTCTGCACTTTCTTTTAAAACAGCAAAACTTTTGTCTAATTTTTCAAACTTTTCTTCTCAAGAGTTTTCTTGTTGCTTCAGTGTAGAATTCTCTCTTTTTAGCTCGGAAACCCTCTTAAGAGAAGTTTTGAGGCTAAGACAAAGTTCATTAATATATTTCGAGATTTTTTAAATTACTTACCTCGATTTCACTGTTTGAGTCTGAGTTTGTATCTGTCTCAGAGTCTGAGTCTGATTTTGATTTTGCCATTAAATAAATATTAGCATAATTATCATCACTCTCTTCGCATTCGGTATCACTTCATGTTTTTACTTTGAGTGCCTTTCTGTATTTCTCAGCTTTTCCTTTCTTTTTCTTCAACAAATGACAGTTGGGTCTGATGTGTCCATTTTTCTTGCATTCTAAGCAAATCACATCTTTATTGGATTCGTCGTCCTCAGCTGATTTATTTTGACACTTTTGAGAGTTTTGCTTCTTCTAATTGAATCTTCTTCCCTTTTTGTTCAGTTTCTCGAACCTTCTTTTCATGAGATCAAGCTTTTCATCGTCCATATCGTCTTCAGAGTCTGTAACATCAGAGTCATTGTTAGATTATAAGGCAATAGACTTCTTATCTTTGGGATCTTCTTCTCCATTAATTTGCTCCACTTCATAGGACTGAATTGTGCCAACCAATTCGTCTACGGAGAGTAGCATGATTCTTTGTGTTTCCCTTATTGAAGTCTTTACGTGATTCCAATATTTGGAAAGTCCACGCAGCAATTTGTTAACCTTCATGGGTCTTGAGATTGGTTGACCCTGATACTCAAGACCATTTATGATTTCTATAAAATGGCTAAACATATTAGTAATAGATTCTCCCGGCTTCATCTTGAAAGTTTCATATTGTCCGAGTAGAATATTGATCCTGGTTTCTTTCACTTGATCAGGTCCTTCATAGGTAATGTGCAACCTATCCTAGACTTCTTTAGCTGTTTCACAAGAAGATATTCAGTTATATTCAGTAGGAGATAACATGACAATATAATGAGTAAATTGCTTTTGCATCAAGAGCTTGTCTCTTGATTATCTCTTCTTGAGTCATCTCGCTAGCCTCTGCAACTTCTTTTCCTCTTTCTAAGACTGATATAGCTTTAGGAATGATTCCTTTTTCTACCACCCATTCTAGAGGATCTTTCGATCTTAGGAATGCTTTTATCTTATTTTTCCATATACTGTATTCCTTTCCATCAAAATAAGGTGGTTTGGTGTTGCTTTGGCCTTCAACCAATCTTGGAGCCAACATACTAGTCATGGATCTTTAACTCAGAAGTAAAAACACTTCAATTAAATGAGTACACAGGCTTTGATAACAATTGAAAGGGCTAGTAAGAACAACCATAAGGGGTGAATAGGTGATCAGAGATGTTTACGCGGATCTTAACAAATTAAATTGTCTTTTAAGAATGATAGACTAAAAATGTAAAAGGCTATAGACAATTATATAGAGCTGCGAATTGAAGTAAAGAGATTAGGGATAGAGAATCAAAACACAAGGTTTATAGTGGTTCAGCTTAGACCAAGCCTACGTCCACTCTCCCGCACTGACAGTAGCTAGATTTCACTATGAACCAAAAGAGATGTTATAGTATCACGTCCTTGATTCCACAGTGTAGAGACTTTGCTACACTTCCTCAAGATCTCACAAGTATCTAATCTTTCTTTTGAGTACAAATTTAAGCTCAACAATTAAAACAGCAAAGAATAGGGAGCTTCAGACTTTGGAATTTTTCTATCTCGCACACTCTCGAATAACTAGAGTGTCTTCCTTATATACTCCTCCATGCCTTCATAACCGTTGGCACTTTTCATGAGTTTTTTCAATCTACCCATTGAACAGAATCTATTAAGAAGATCTCGAGTTATTTAAGGAATGTGATGATAGTCCACCAGTCATGCTCGCCCATACAATCAAGATCTAGGTTTCCATAAGTAGAAACTTCCAAGTATACTTCGCCAATCAATGGATCTAAATTACTCGAATTAATTGCAATACGAATAATAGATCTCGAGGTGTCATCTCTAGCCATGAGATCTTCTTCAACCGCAGGAATCAAATCCTCAAAGATATACTCGCATCTGGATAAGTCTTCTTCAATGGATAATACTTCTCTTTGTCTGTCTGGAACCTATCAATGAGGGCAGACTTTAAATCTTGAGTCTAGAGGTCTTCAGACTTTGACGATAGAGTCTAAAAGTCTTCAGACTAGGCTGATAGAAACGTTTTGTCAGCTTCAAAACAAATAAGGAAGTTTTCTTCAACATTCTGAAGCACCTCGCATTAGAAAGTTCACGCTCTCCTTTCGAAAACTATCATACAACAATCAGCTTTATAGACAAACAGGCCCCGCAAGTAGTGGCACACAGTTTTACTAAGTTGACATAGACAAAGTACAGTATGATGAGATGCAAAGGTTTGTACTTAAATTTCATGGTCTCATGTATGATGGTGTTCATCAAGGGTGGAAGATAATTAGGTACCAATTAATTGTGAGGTGGAATTCCTGCAAACTTCCAACCTCATGGGGAGCAGCTCTCCACTTGTGGATGGTCTCATTGGTGTGTCGCCGCTCATTTTGGTGAGAAAGAAAGGTCTCACCATAACATCTGGTTTGGTATCGAACCTCGGATGGTTCGACATAGTAGATGATGGGCACGATTATCTGTCCCTTCTTTTCCTACACTCCAGCATTCAAGTCAACTCCATAAGACACCATCCACTGAAAGCATAACCTTTAGAAAGGATGGGTATAGAGATCTTCAATTGCTCAATCGCTAGGAGCAAGTTCGAGCCGATCGTTTCACCTACGTAGAGTTGGTTGTCATCCCTAAATTCACGGACTCCTGCATCTATGAGGTGGGTATAGAGAAAATCGGCGAAGCCTTCATGCGTGTCCCGTCCTTTGAAGCTCAAGAACACTTCATAGTCGCCCCCTTGCATCGCGACCAATCGCAAAGAAAATGAAGCACGAGAGTCGCACCAGTTCAGCAAAAGCAGATCTCTTGAGCTCTATGAAGCCGAAAGTTACTGGACCGGTAGAACTCTTATTGCAAATCAAAGCCGGTAGGGCTGGTTATAATTTATCTTGTTGATCTCAACACAAAGTTTCTCAGGACCTCCAATCTCAAGGAAGCAGGTTCGGAGAACTTCACCCTCTATCTGGGAAGGCAGGGCTCGGGGCACATGAGATGCTCTCCCCTCTCCTTTTGTGACGCTGTTTGTCTGGAAAGGCACAGCACATAGCGTGTGCTATGTCCTTTTGCGACGCTTTTTTTTTTTTTTAATTTTTTTAATTTTTCTCTTTTCTTTTATTTTCATCCATGCATAGGTAGGGGTGAGCATGGTTCCCAAATAGAACCGGGAACCGGAGAAACCAGAGGGTCCCGTTCGGTTCCGGTTCTCAAGGAACTGGTTCCAGTTCCCAATTCTAGTTTTGGTTCCTATGGAACCGTAACCGAAGGAACCGAAACCGGAATCATTTAGGGCTGTAAGCCCAAATCAATTACCCTACTTCACTTCACACTTTCACAGAAATCTCTCCCGTTCTCTGCCTCTGTCCGTCGCCAACACTGCTTGCCCTTGACGCCACCGTTGGACGTTGCTTGCCCTCGACGCCACCATCGGACGCCGCCGCCAAATGCCGCTAACCCTCGATGCCACTAGACGCCAGTCGCCCTATGCTCGCCTCGCCCTTTCCTCCCTCGACAGCGTCACCCCTTGCTCGCCTCGCTGTTCAGCCGTCGTCGGACACCGGTCATCCCGCCACTGGATGCCAATTGGCTCACGCTTGCCCAGTTGTCCCCGAAGCCGCCGCCTAGCTGCCTTCGACGCCACTCACCCAATCACCCCCGACGCCCCTCACCAAGCCTCCCCGAAGCCCTAGCTACCCTCGACACCGCTCACCTAGTCACCCCCGACGCCGCTCGCTGAGCGATGGTTCTTTTCTTAGTGGACGAGAAGGGCGTTACCTGCGAAACCGAGGGATCTCGATGTGGAATGTATAGATGCCGGAGCGATGATTCTTTGTTAGCGGGGGCTTTTTTAGGTTGAGTTTGATGTCTGGATATGGTGGGTTGGGGGGGGGGGGGGGCGCGTTTGATGATTGATGAAGAATTATGAGTAACTAATTCGAGGGATGTGCACCTGGTTTAGTCAAGTTGAAGCAGAGGGATGATTATGCTTTCAGAATTGTGCTTGTTTAATTGAGATGTCGTATTTTTATTGTGTTCATCATGTTTGCTTTTGTGGATTTGATGTTGGATACGTAATTTGTTTCTTCAAGTCGAGTTGCTTCATGATCTTAAATGTCGGTTCTGGGTTGAATTAGTTTAGTGATACAAAACGGAGCTGCATTTCTCTTGGCAGTGAAAGGTTTTGATGTGATTGTCGTTGGAATTCACAGGGCCGGTTCATGGTAATAGATTGCCTGCAGCCTCTTATTTGATAATTTCGAGTTTATTGTATTCTTTCGAAGCAAGTGCTGAAAAGGAGGAACCCATAGGTTTTTTCCTTTTTCCCATCTAATTTGTGTCTTGATATATTGTGTAGTTCTTTCTCTGATATTTGGTTCTTGTCATATTATGCAGAGACCGTGAAGGAGTTGTATGACAAAATTCTTGAGTCTGTTAACACGAAAAGAACAATGGCTCCAAACGCATGAACGTGGTCGATGATTGAAAATTGCAAGAACAGAGAGGATATTAAGCTTCTTTTTTGATATTTTGCAGAACCTACGCAGATTTGTCAGTTGACTTCTTGCCCCATTTGAGAAGTGAAGTTTTAATTTTTGAGTAGTTGATAAATTCAACTGTCTTTTCTTTCATCGCAGAGATTGTCAAATCTTCGAATTCATGAGATTTTAACTGCAACCTTTGTCGGGAAGTCACAAAAGCATGTGTGCGTGCAAGGGCTCTTGACTTTGGTGAGCTTTATCTACACGAGTTGTGGGAGCATAATGTCTATGGATTGACCCCTACAATTGACTCTGCAAACCATCTATTGGTAATGACGAATTGTATCTATGTCAAGTGATTCTTTTTTCCATTTGTTTCATTTACACATTTTTTCTGCTAACTTGGGGTATTGCAATGCAGCAATATGCTAGAGAGCACAGAGATGCTGCCCTCATGCAGGAAGTTACGAAGCTTTTGAAGAAGAATAACTTGCCATGGCAACCCAGCACGGCCGACATTGTCTTCAGGTTCACTTCCGCGCTGTTTATCCTGAGAAGGACTTATCATGTAGTAAGCCATTATTGCACTTAACTGTGTGAAATGTACTGCTTGGTTATCAAGCAATTTATCCAATTTATTAGTGTCTTTTATATATGATTTAATCAACTTGTTTTTATATTAATCATTGTCTGCATTGCTACTCTCAATCTAATAGTTTACTCATGTTATTTGATATCCTTCTTTTCATGGAAAATTTTTGCAGCATTTGTAACGATACAGACAATTGGGGTTGCTCATGAAGTATTCGAAGAGATTTGTCAAGGGTGGCGTGAAATTGCATAAAGCTGCATTTGACATCTTCATGAAGTTTGCTGCGAAAGTAGGTGAGAAACACTCACTCTGTCTCCCTTTGCTGCTCTCAAGCCCTTGTCCCTTGGCAATTTTTGTTTTCCATTTCTTCCCATAAGTAGTTTTCTCATCCAGGTCCCGCCACTTACTACAAAAGATGGGATGTGCTTGAATATATTCTTCTTTGGCCATTTTTTCCTTTTTGGAGATTTATGTGATGCTGGACAGGTATGAGATCTTCTATGAAAGGTAATCTAGTATCCTGAAGTTGAGTCTATAACATCATTTTGTTTCAGATTATTGAAGGTATCCTTCTTCATTAAAGTTCAAATTTGAAAAAAAGAAGAAGAAAAAAAAAAAGAACCTATTGGAACTGGAACCGATCCTGGAACCTGTGACAAGGTAGGTTCCAGGTTCCAAAAAATGAGGAACCTGTACCCGATGGTAGGTTCCAAGTTTCAAATGGAACCAAACCGGAATTGGGAACCGCTCACCCTTATATATAGGGACCTTTTTAGTTTTTAACCTGCCAACCATTGTTAGACGGGTATATATATATATGAACACCCGAGCACCAGTAAACTTGAAACTTCCACAAAATGTACGCTGGGATCCTTAAAATTTTCCTTGCAAATTAAATTCTTCTTCTTCTTTTTTTCGAATTGATCTGGAGACGCACAAGGCACGCATGGTCTTTAATCTGTGGCATCCTACAAACAAACCAAATGGATATCCATGTAAAAGTTTCAAAGTTGAAGCCTAAGCCACACCGTCGGCCATAGCCTATTCAATTTCCACTAAATTTGTGTTTGGTACAATGAAAACGGAATGAAATAACTTTCTATTGATTAAGTTTACAGGATAGGTACAATGAAGGTTCTTTTGCTTTGTTATGAGAAATGTATCGTGAAAATAGAATGGGATATTGATTCTAATGAATTTAATACAATATACAAACACACATTATAATTCATTTAGAAAAAAAATTATCTGAAAATCACAGTTAACTCATCAAAATTTGTGATAATAATTAAAAATACCATCAATTATGTCGTTAAAAACCACTATTTTATTATAGAATGATTGTTATTGTCATATTTTTAGATTGATGAACAATAACCATAATTGTAAAACATTTTTAATTGAGGGTTAATACTACAAAAAAAACCCTAAATATACCTATGATAAATTTACCCAAAACTAATTTTTATTATTATTAGAAATCCCAAATTAATACGTATATGTGACAAATGTATTCTAAACTAATTTTTTTACCACTAAAAATCTCAAACTAATACATTTGTGACATATTTACCCTCCATTAATTTTTGTTAAATTGGATTAATTTTATGAAAAACTATAAACTAGTAGAGATGTAACAAACGAAGAATAAAACCTCAAATTGGTACACTTGTCAACTGCCATATCATATGTCATCCAGCTTAGCAATATAATAGTAAAATTTAACGTAAACTAATGGAAGGCAAATTAGTTACAGATATACTAGTTTGAAATTTTTTATGGTGAAAATGTTAGTTTGAAGTAAATTTGTCATATATCAATTTAGGATTTTTCATGATATTAACCCTTAATTATATAATTGGCTTTAGGTATAACTACCATACATTAACCCCTCTCCCTCGCACTCTTTGAAAACACTCCTTTAGTTTATTTTTTGGAAGATAGAGGGAGATTCTTGCTGGAGGATGTGGCCAAATGATAAAATTGGATGGAGGACAACGTCCAAGAGAAGGCAATGACCCACCATGAGCTTACTGCTCTCAGTTAGTGAAGGCGATGACTATCTTCACAATCACGGCATGATGCGTAATGCACTTGGAGTTCATTACAGATGAGCATCAAAATTAATACGTAATTTGTCTTCCTTTTCTATTAATGTTTTAGTGCACGGATATCGTTACGTTTTTCCGCACATTATGATCTCACTAGTAAATGTACATGTAGATGCTGCGGGACAAAAAATAACCAAAAGGACCGAATAGACAAATGACATTTAATGTTTTATTGTAATATTAACTTTCTTTTGGTAATTTTGACAATTTTTTAAATAGTAAGCAGCGTTGCCTAATTATCATTTATTTTTGCTAACAAAATGCGACAATAAAAATGTGATGTCTTGTGAAGTTTTCATCATATAATGATTGATGACTGATTCAAAGATATCAGCACTATAACATTTGATGACAACATCGAAGTGGTGACCTCGTCTTATAAGGTTCACCGATTTAAATATATTCTTAAATCTGATGTCAAGAAAATATTTAAGGATTAATTTGAATGAAATTCAAAGTGGAAAAGGAATTTTAAGCCTTAAAAAAGGGACACCTAAATGGATCGATGAGGAAAAATAAAATAACATCTGATAATAATGTCTAGATATTACCTTTTTATCTAACACAAGAACATGTGACAATTTGATTGTTCTTGAATTTTATTAGAAAAAGGATTGATTGAGGTAAATTTAAGTTAAGCTACTAAATGGACACAAAAATGGATCAAAAAGAAAGAAAGAAAATAAATGAAATAAAATTTTTCTATAAAAATCAATGAGAATTAAAAGTATGCAAAAGATGACAAATACAATAATTTAAGAAAAAGGTAGAGAAATATTGACAAAAAAAAAAAAAAAAAACCAATTTGGTGGGGTGGCGGATTCGATTCCTGGCGCCCCCTTCCGACAGACCGGGTGCTTTTATCACCGTGTCATGCATTAATTGCCTTACAATATGCAACGTCTATCTAGTCCGTTTGTAGAAAAGTGAACATTGTGCAACCAATTGTTTACTGACACGTGGGGAATCAGGGTAGTTGAACTGCATAGGCTTGTGAAATTTTGTAATTAGGAACTTTTTTTTTTTTGACAAAGTAATTAGGAACTTCAACTTTTATGTTTGACGCTCAGCTTTGCGTGGTGAATATGATAAGAAATTATAGTATACTCTACAATCATGATTACGTGATGACTAGGTCAAAAAATAAAATGTAAGAAAGCTTTTTAAATTGTTGGAAAATGATAAGGTACTAGTGACTATCGTCCGTTATTAAATTTTTTTTTTATATATTGAACTATATTAGAACTTCTCACACGCAACAATTTCAAAAGTAACTTAATTATTGATGATTGTTTTGGATGGGTCGGTTGCAAATAAATGTTGTAGCCATCTTATCAAAAGTGCAAGATTTGTCTGATAATAATATTATTTATGTCTTTAACCTTTTTCTTGGACTCGAGACATTCTCACCCATTACATGTGGTAAGAATAAAACAAAGAAAAATAATATACTTGACATCTAAAGCAATGAGAGAGAGAGATTAACCTTTTTCTTGGACTCGAGATATTCTCACCCATTATATGTGATAAGAATAAAACAAACTAAAATAATATACTTGCAACATCTGAAGCAGAGAGAGGGGGGCAAGGGGCAAGAGCCAAATATTATTTTACAAATTTTTTTATTTTGGGTCCCTATACTCTTATTTTTACTTTGTTTTCTAATCAAGCTCTTATACTTTTAATTATCTAATGAGATCTTCTTATCGCAATTTTTTTAATTAAATCCCTTGGACACCAAATGTGGTCAAATCTAGTTGACATGACCATCGAGTGATATGATAGTGAATATGACGTGATTAAAAAATTTCTAATATAGACATTCACACAAGCATCAACAATGGGTAATGAGTCATACTTCAATACTGTCTATATTGGCTATTTTTTTCACAAACGCATCCATGTGTGCATCCATATATTTTTTCACATCATACTTTGGGGTCATTTGATTTTGTGTCGGATAGACTTGATTTGAAAATTTGTGAAACTAGAACTGCTTCATTCGACAAACTAGATGTACACAAATTTGTTTAGAGAAAGCATGGAGTATGTAGACGATAGATAAGATTTTGGTCCACTTTATCTGAGGTTTAGAATTGTTAATGCATTTTATTGCCATTTATTTCTTTTTGAGGTTTTGAAATACACGAATGTTATTTTTTATATTCTAATTACATGTAGATTCAACTTTTAATTCCCTTGATTGGGAGAAAATTATAAACTATACAAGATATGTTAGAAATTACACAAAAAAATCATTAACCATGTGGGTAAATACTATAAAATTATTTAAAATTATATAGTAGGAACAATACGAACAGCTTGACGTTCGTCCAGCTTGATCCACGTAACCAAGACAGTGGACACAACAAAAAAGACAGGTGGCATGTCGTGTCGAGTCCTGTAATATTCATGGTCAACCCTGCTGGCTTGAAGAAGGAATCACTGTGGGAAGTGGCCGAAGGGTCAAAAGCACGTTACTTAGAAAGTACTCTCGCAAGCAATTTCTCCTTTTTGCAGCTTTGGGACACCACTTTGTATGTCTCAATCAAGAGTTTGGGGAATCGTTTAGCAAAGTAAACATCCAAACCATCAGCATCCCATCCGAGGATCACCTGCCAGAATCATCAAAGCAACAACATATATGAGCTTGGTGAATTTCGCTAGGGTTTTTCCGCAGGTTTTAGCGGGGAAGAAGGTCCTTCTTCCCTCAGCTCAGCTCAACAGTTGAAATCGGAGCATTGAATAATGAATGATACATACACTCTCCAAAAATATATGTGACTCTTTTTTTCAATCAAACTTCAGTGTCATAACTTATTTGAATGATGTAATTTCTTGCTTTGATTGCTCGATTGTCACAAAATTTAAAAATGTTCACAACAAGTGACATGCCATGTCAAATTTCTAGCACTTAGATGAATATTATTAAAAAGTTAGTAACTCAACTGATCAAGTGAAATATATGACACTTAAGGAAACATATTTAAAAAAAAAAGATCATGACACTCAAGTATACAATAATTATGGTACTTGTGATATTTTAATCCTTTTCTATATTTCTCTTTTTCTATTCTTTGGCTTGTCTTCTTCTCATCTAATTCTCTCCCCTCAAGAGAGTGTTCTCCACATTAAAAGAAATCGGCACTGCATTATGACATTCGTGGTGTCCTTATCCTTTTCTCTTCTTTTTTTCATTTGCTCATTTTTGTAAAAGATACAAACAATATTTTAAAGGAACTATCTTTCAAATCATTTAATTATCATGAAATAAACAAAATCTTATTAATCCTCATTTCTGTAACAATTTTGAATCATAACAATGGCCTAAAGCAATCGAGTCTCTTCATTTTATCCTAGGTACTTTCTTTGACGGTATCGTTCGTGGTGAAGAAGAGAGGTAAAAATACAATCTCGGGCTTGACATAAAAAAAAGAGCAGATCCCGAATAGTGGCTCTATAGGCTGACAGGTGGCAGTGATGGCAGGCAAATCTCGCTTATCGCGCTAGGTGTCCATATTAGACCGGAGAAAGTAAAGCGATTGTCGGGATAATGGAGTAGCTATACCAGCATTCTACCAGAGTTATGAAAGACTAAATAGCATCAATATCAGCATGTGGTGCGCGATATAATGACACAATATGACATAATAAGTTAATATATCATTTCTCAACAAGTAAAGAATTTCGATATTGAGACACGTTATGTATTAAATGTATATTTATAAATATATATGATAAATTATCATTTATATAATTATTTTAATCAAATTAATTCGATTCAAATTTATAAATAAATAATAAAAAAGATCTTAGAATAAATTTATATTAAAAATATTAATTCACCATTTATTCATATGATTCATTATTTTAATTGATTCTATCCACCTTTATATAGCCTTGTACGCAATAAGTGGGGTTATCTTCTAAGTCACAAACTCCAATTGCCTTTTAGATTCTTAGCTCTGCTGTCACGATCTTTAACAGCATGTTTATCCACAAGCAATTGTAATCTTCTAGCTTTCTCTCGGTTTGACTTTCTTCGGATGTAACTACCTCAGTCTCCCTTTCATAGATAGAATAATTGACTATCCGACGCCAATCTTGCAATGGGCGCTCACTGATTTAACCTCATAACTTAATTTTTGTTGATGAATTAGCCCCAATATTTCTGCTAAACCTTAGATCATTTTTTTGTGTCAACATATTCCCTTGTAAAAAAGAATTAAAAGAATTTTTTTTTTAAATTCTTTGAAATATATAGGAATGTCATGAGTCACCCTTTCACCTAAGAAGTATCGATACTTTTCGAGAGCCTTCATGTCGTATCGGACACTTTGACACTCTCCGATACTCTTTACTTGATGAACATGTGTTGAAAAATTTGACACCTAACCAACTCTCCAGACCACGTAACATGCAAGTTCAGAATTCTAACACATGATTCCAACAAACTAGAACAATTTCAAAAATTTTCAATAAATGGAAGGTTAAAATTTATATATGTAAATAAATAAAAAATAATAAAAACACTTATCAAATCTTTCTGCAATTTAATTCATAGATTATTTATTCGTACAGTCAACTCTTTATTATTTTAGTTAACATTTGTAGTCTATCCCATATTTATCGTTTTCTGTCCGAATCGCCACAAAATATAATTTCCTTTAAAAAACCAAAAATCTAACCTCTGGTTAAAAGTCTTCTATCGACAACCACTTTTGGCGAAACAAGAATAAATGGGGTTTATGATGTTTGTCAGTGCTTGTGGACTATATTTTTAAGGATCGTATGTGCTTACTATGGCTAGAGGAGCAATAGCTAATGTGTAAGACTTACTCTATGGCCCAAAAAAATTTGTAAAAAATTTAACCAGTTCCAACAACAACAGCATAGCTTGAAATAATTCCTTAATCGCCTATCCTTGTGGTCTGGCAGATTTCTAGCCATGACCTCTTTCAGTGTTCCACATTTCAAGTTTGAACTCATACTTAATCTTATAGAACAACTCAGATAGAGCATACCTTCGTAGATGGGTTCGATGCCCTTGAAGGAAGAACGTTCGGTTTTAGCTGGTTTGCTATACTCCACCTGTGACAAAACTTGTGTAAGCATGAATTTAATGCATCAAATAAGATTTCTACCAATGTGTCAAATGTTTATAAAGATAGATGCTTAGATTCAAACAGACTGAACATGAAAAAAGACCAAACAAGTTTTGAGATCTCATTGACATTATTGATCAGACTATGTACTTGGAAGAGTAGCTCGTCAAACAAGTCTAAATTACAAGAGAACAGTTTGGAGAATGGAATACCTTCTATAAGCCACTCCTCCCAATTTATTCACAGCACTTTGGATTTAGAATTAACTTGAACATAACGGAAGCACCACATAAAATTTAAGATACCAGTACAGCGGTCAGCGCTTTCCGCACCTCAACAAGGTCTAAGATGCCACTACACCGTTCAATGTTCAGGATTGAGTACGTAACAACACCTCCAGAAAGCATGATTATACTAACTGGCACAATTAGAACTCTTTGGTTGCGTATCACAAATAATACTTAAAAAAAAAAAAAAAAAAAGCCCTTTTAAAGAAGAAAAAGAAGTGGAGTCCTTACATGTTCCTTCCCATTAAAGAAGTTGAAAGAAATATAAAGTCTTGAAGACTCAAATTTCATTTGACAAAATTATTCCGCATGTGTTAATGGGAGAAAATATCCTGTAAATCGTATTCATCGTGACATGCATTTTTATTTTTTTTAAGCAATTCATTCATGTTTGTAAAAATTCCAGACATGTCCAGTGGGAAAATCAATAGCGTTGGTTACCTCGGATGGGCTGTCCGCCTCAATTAGTGAACTGCTTTGCTCCTCGGAGAGATTCAGGTGTGAATCCACATAATAAAAATCATCAGGAATCATCAGACAGCCCTCAATTTTAATGTCTTTCAGCATCCTCAGGTTTGATAGATCAGGAAGTCTCTCAAGACTTCGACAGTATGAAACATTTAATGATGCTAAAAAGATCAAATTCTCAAGTTCATCCACCTGCTGCAGGTCACAGTGAGATGCTCTGAAAACTCGCAAGGATTTGAACTTCCTAAGGCCTGGAACTTCTGTTACTGCACAGTTGAAAAGCTCGAATTCTGACAGGAGCACCAAATACGAAAGATCTGGCATTGTCTGTGATTTGCAATGGTGAAGTGATAGAGTGAATAAACCTGGAGGAAGCCGTGGTAGCTTTTTTAAGTGAATGCAGCAAAGGGATAGCTTCTTGAGCTTATAAAGGTAATGCAACCCAACAGGTAGTAGTTGGATCTTTAACATGGATAGCTGCAATATCTTCAGCTCTAACAAACTCCCAAGCTGCAAAGTGCATTCTTTCTTCTCAATTTTATCTCCAACTGGTAACACTGGTTCCTGGGATCCTTCACCCAAGAATAACTCCCTCAACTTAACCAGACTACCGATGTCTGGGATCCTGTCCATCAATTTAGAACTAACAGATAGGCTTATTAAACTGGAAGGAAGTTCGGGCACTTCACGGAGCTGGTCACAATGAAGCAAATCAAGTGTTTGGAGATTGGGAAGTCCAGAAATGCTATCTGGTAGACCACAAATCCGAGAGTATCCAAGTTTCAATACCCTTAATGCAGAAAGCATCTTAATTTGTTTAGGAATTTTCCCCTCCAAACTCCGACATCTTGAAGCGTGAAGCTCTTCAAGCCTCTTCAATTTCCATATAGCGGCAGGCAGCTTTCTTACAAAAGTAGAATCAATTTTGAGCACTCTTAAAAGACTTGACTCAATGACCGTATCAGGTAATTCATTAATCCCAGTGCTTGATAGGTCTAGTTCACTCAACGAAGCCAAAGTCCCCATGGACGTTGGCAAGCTAAATATTGACCTACAATTACTTATTGACAAGTATTGCAGCACTCTTAACTCTTCCGATAGGGGAAGTTTAGTTATTTCTGTACCATTCAGTGCGAGGACTTCTAGAGATTCTACATGGCTAATTGATTCGGGCAGCTGGGTCAATGAAAGACAGTTGCAGGCACTGAATCTTTTAAGCTTTTGCAAATCACCGATGGAAGCAGGAATCTCTTGAATGGCAGTTTCATCTATAAGAATATCTTCCAAGGATGTGAGGGAACCCAGATCACGGGGCAACTTTTTGAGTTCAGTGCAAAACCTTAAGTTCAATGAAACCAAGCACCGTAGACTTTTTACCGATGGACCAATTTCATCCAACCGCATGCATCTTTCAAGAATCAATCTCTCTAAACATTTGAAATGAGATAAGTCTGGGGTTTTGATCAAGTGAACACAACCGGTGAGGTTCAAAACTTTCAATTTCTTGGCTTTCTGTCATAAAGTAAAATAAGAAAAGAGTTAACTTTTCAGCAACAATTTGACAAATGAAATTAAAAATAATATACTTCTCTACCTGGATTTGAATCCAGCCGTTCCATTTTCATGGACCATGCTCCAGGAAAGATCTAGAATAACCAACTCCTCCAAATCCAAATTCTTAGCACGAAGATTCCAAGGACAACCTTGCCAGTGGAGCCATCTTAAACTTGACAGACACCCCTTAAAATTTCCAGTGAGGTCCGCCTGATCCAATTGAAGGAATCTTATGCTCGACATCCCCGCAAAATGTGCTGGTCCAAAACTGTGATGTGACTGACTACCAAATTCAAGAAGAACTCCCTTAAGTATTTCCGTTCCCTGCACGTGGAATATAAGATTTGGGTTACCAAGGGATTTCAAACTAAAGAATCATTTTATTTAGGATCAATTCATTTCACAAAAAAAAATGTTTTGAAAAATATTTCTTGAAAATGCTTGCTTTCATCTCTCACAAAAACGGATGAACAATAAATATTTTTATTGTCCATGAAATTATATATATATATAAATTGTTATCAACAATCAAAAAATTTCATTGACTAATTATTTCAAAAAATGTAAATGATCATTTTAGAAAAATATTTTTCAAATTTTTTATTTTTGTGGAACATATACACCATAAGTATTTTTCCTCTATCAAAAGAGGAACATGAGTTGTAAAGCATACCATCGTAAGGTAAAAACAGTGATGAATTCGTGTCTTACTTTTTATTCTCGAGCACATCCAAGGCTCTCTTGTGACTCCACAATCTACTGCACTTTTCAGGTTCAAGATTTTCCGGTAGAGCAATATTCCTACCTAGGTCTCGAACTTCATCGTGCATCCATAGCTTACCATTCTCAATCTTAACAATAGACAAGTCCACGAGCACCTTTAATACCGATCCACTTGCAGAACCACAGTCAGACCACAGGTAGCATGCAACACTTTCATCTTCTCCAATGAAGAAACAAGCAATGTCCAGAAATATCTGTCTTTGCTTCCTAGGTAATGCATCAATGATTACCTTCAATTTCTGTTGAACTCGTGGCCGAGGTTCTTTTTCCAATTTGTTTACTTTTTGCAACTTGTTTAATGTCTGCTCCCACTTGTCCTTGGTTTTAGAACATAGATACGACCCAACAACCTCAATTGTTGAAGGACGCCAATCAATACTTGATACTATTTTTTCGGATAGAGTATGAAAGTCATTTAGAACAAGCCTCTTCTCCCTGAGGACATGGGTGTGGAAAAGTTTAAGGGCATCATCTTTTTGCATGCCCACGACCTCGTGAATTTGGGACCTTTCAAACTCAGCTAAAGCTTGTATTTTTCTGGTGGTAATTATGATCCTGCTTCCAGAGCCCAACCAATTACTATTTACTAGAATTTGCTCAAGTCGAAAGCTTGAGCCAACGTCATCAAGAACAATGAGAAATTTCATGCGGTCGAATTGGTTGAGAAGACCGGTCCTCTCTTCAAAAGAACTAATTTGTCCATATGTTTCACCCAAAAGATCAGAAAACAACTGACCTTGCAAAATTTTTAAACCTTCTTGTCTTTCTTCATATTCTTCATATTCTCTAACGCTTTCCAGAAAGCTCCAGCCATCAAAGAGATGAAACGTTCTTGTGCAGATGAGCTTTGCAATTGTAGTCTTCCCGGTACCCCTTATGCCATGTATTCCTACTACACGAACATCGCTAGATTCCTCATCTAGTAATTCCATAACTCTTTCCACATCACGCTCGATGTCAACGAGGTATCTGTTCAGCGCCCTCAACACATTTGCGACAAGTTCATCGATGAGTGAAGCATCTGTGCCGGAGCTGTATCATGCGTGCACATGGGCACAAGTCACACGCACAAAGATTAATGTAAGTCCATCATTGTCTGAACTCTGAAGCAGTTAGCAAGAAAAAGTCCACGCTTTCATTTAAAAAACTATCATACATCATCAGCTTTAGACAAACAGGCCACGCAATTAGCTGCACGTGTTTTTGCTAAATCAACACAGATCTGAGTGAGCTACAGCAGGTATTGATACACCTAGCAGCATTAGTCTAATTAGATTAACTTAAATTGAAGTAAGCGCTACCTTGGGATTTGGATGCTAGGTTACTCTAAATCGAACTTACTCAATTACACTCACCAATTACTCGTGGCCCCTGAGATGGATCCCAAATGGATGAGAGCCTTCTTCCATCCCTGGAGGGTCTTTGGGTCTTCCTGTCTATGCCTGGCGATAGCCTTTTCGTAATCGGGGATCCTTTTTTTTACGACCGTTGGCGAGACGTTGAAGAAGACCGGCATGATGATCTGGCCCGTCGTCTTGTGGCACTTGTGGCACTCCACGATCTGAGCCAGCTTTGCGTGGCACGACATGCTCGACAGATAGTTCTCTGACAGGATCGGAATGGCGATCTTGCAATGCCTGATCGCTTGGGTAAGCGACGGCCCTTTCTCCTCTCCCACGGCGAGCTCCCCATCATCCCTCAACACGCTGATCTCCGCGTGGAGGAGGCTATGGTGGAGATGATCCACAAAGCCACTGGGAGTATCCCGTCCACTGAAGCTCAAAAACACATCGAAACTCTTTTCTCTTGTTTCGGAGGAACCTTCTCCACAGTTGCGAGAATCCTGGATGTCCATCTTTCAAAAACGAAATCAGTTTTCGTCCCTCTTCCCACTCTATTTCAAAGATCCATCCCCCTGTTTCATACCACGGGAGTAAGCGTACGAGGGCCTTTTTGAGAGGAAGAGGAGAGGCAGGGGCGGCGAGCGGCGAGCGGCGAGGAGAAGGAGGAGAAGGGGGGCTAGGCTAGGGTTTTGAAAAATAAAAAAGATTAAAAAAAGATGAAGAAAAAAATTGAAATAAATGTGGGGAGGGGAATAGCCTGACGTTGGGGAGGAACGGAAAAAATATTAAAATAAATTTGAGGGTGGGGAAGTCTCACGTGGGGGAGGGACGGAAAAAAAATTGAAACAAATTTGCGGTGGGGAAAATAGATGAGGGAAAGCTCGAGGAGACTTATTTTTAATCGAAAAAATGAAAGTACTAAATTTTAAATGACGATAAATTTTGATTATTGTAAAAGATCATGAATTTAATTAAATAAGTTGATTCTAATTTTTTTATTAGTCGTCGGTTTTATTAATAACTTTTGTTAAAGTTAAAAATATATTTTCAAACGTGGATACGTATTAATTATGAATATGTCTTTCGTATTTCCAATTAATTGATTTATTAATATTATTAATATAAATTCATTTTAGACTCTTTTTTAATTAATTTTTATTTAATTAAGTATTTATTAATTTGAATCAAATTAATTAAAAATAAAATATTCATTTAAGCTAATATCATCAAAAAAAATCCCAAATTAGTATTATCCATACCATAATTATTCCGAATTAATTTTTGAATCGCAAAAATAAATGTGACTCGAGTCTATCAATTTGACAGGTTTTTTTGTGGTATTATAAAATTTGGGAGTACATGGATCGTGATAAATTGTAAGAATGTAAAAGTAATTTACCTAGTTATAAGGGGATCTTGATGAGATACCAATTAGATTTGTCATAAAATAAGAAACCTTTCTCAGTTCTTTGCTCGAAGAGGCACGGTGGATCCAATCAGCACTTAGTCACTTTCAAAGGACAAAGGCCTTTTGGAAGGAGAAAACAAAGTCACTCGCCTTACTCAGCCACTTTAGGGTTTCGATATTTTTCCCTAAAACAAAATCAGCAATACAAGAGCAATTACAAACCTTGAATCTGTGAGACTTATATGGGTCTTACGTGCGACAATGACAATCATAAATTCAATAATTATTAATGATAGATCTAACCTAACTTTTCCAATACAAATAAGAATTACCACTAGACTTATGCCTTATTTGATATACTTTTCAGTCATATTAATAAATAAAAACAAACGCATCTCGTTTACATGATTGACTAAAAAACCCGTGCTCAAAAAAGAACATAAAGCATTGCTTATTAATAAATAAAAAATAAGGGTTAATACCTCAAAAAACTCAACTTATACCAACTATGACACAATTTTTTTTTTATTAGTAAAAATCCTAAACTTGCCAATTGTGACAAATATACTCTGAATAGAACTGAAATAGAGAATAATTATGTCACATGTGTATAAATTTGGATTTGTTCATGACACGAAAAAAAGTAAGAGGTATTTGTACCACAGTGGGCAAGTTTATAATTTTTTTTGTAATATGTATTAAAAAACCTTTCGATATTTGTACCACAGTGCGAATAGTATGGGATTTTATTTTGTGATATTTACCCAAAAAATTGAGCATTAGAAGTGGATGTGTCCACTTAAACAACTCAAAATTGTTTTTGATCAATGAAATCTAGTAAATTGTGCCACTTGACTGAGAAGTTAAAGACAGCGGTCAGCGGGCCAAAAAAATCGGAATTCCTTGTCTTTCGCCTCAAAATGTGCATATCCACTCTAGCATTATTAATCCTTGTTAGTTGATATATAGCCTTAACTATGTAATGAAAATCGTGAACCAGGTGTGGGGTAGTGAGAGTATTTTGTGTTATAGATAGAGTGGTTAGGATTTGGTTTTATACACCTGATCCAATGTCTCGTCTAATAAGAGTAAATAAAAGTTCCACGTTAAACGTGCATTTGAACACAGCCAAAAAATAGATGATGAGTACACATACATGTATCTTTACGCTATCGCTATAAATGAGTAAAGAATTCGACATGGGCATGAGGTTTCACGCTCTTGACGTCGTCACTATCGTGTGCTAAATGTCCACCAAATGGTTCATTGACTTGATACTATCCACCTAACTAAAGCGACATATCTTTCTCCATCCTTACTAGAGCGAGACCTCCATTAGAGGATTGCAAATATGGATAGAACCCGTTTGTAAATTTAACTAAGTTGAAATTTTTGCGATGCCAAATTATAATTGGATCCTCTAATTAGGGACTGAGGAAATAAACATAGCCCTTAACTAAATAATTTTTATTTTTTGACCAAAAAAAAAAAGCTAAACAATTTTTGTTCATGTGCATGTTCAAAGTTCAGAGAAAAAGAAGAAGATTTAATTGGATCAATATACTAATTTTCACTAATAAATAAAAAATTCAGAAGAAGCCGTTCAGGTGGAGTCTAAAAGTGATTTTTTTTTCCTACTATGAGGGCCATCTCCATTTAATGTATAAATTGTAAGAGACACCCAACACCATCTTCATGTTCTTTATTTAGACACCCAATCATTCACTCCAACCGGCCTCCTCCTCCACCTACACCACCTCTACCACCACCATCACCACGCACCACGGCCGCCGTCGCCACCATGCAACCCTCTCAACCTGCTCCTCTCAATGAAAAGTACTTGCGAGACAACATCAAGTCGCCAGAATGCGAAGACTTGCTCTCCTCTCTCCCTTCGGAAGGGGACTGTATCCCCTCCTCTCTCCGCTTGTACCAGGGCTTCTGGTTCCCCTCTGGGATCTTGAACAGCGTCGTCTTTTGCCAAAATCACTTCCAATCTCACCTCTCTAACATCCTCCTCATAACCAACCCGAAATGTGGCACGACCTGGCTAAAGGCCATCCTCTTTGCTCTCTTGAACCGTGTCGAGTACTCTAACTCCAACCCACAACAACGCCACCCTCTCCTAACACAAAACCCCCACGACCTCGTGCCCTTCTTGGAGTTCATCTTCTATCTCCAGAATAAAAATCCCGATCTCACTCCTTTTACATCCCTGAGGCTCTTGGCCACCCACTTGCCTTATTCCTCTCTTCCACGGTCGGTGAGGGACTCCAATTGCAAGCTGGTTTACTTATGTAGGAACCCTAAAGATACTTTCATCTCGATGTGGCACCACATCAACAAGTTGAGGCCCAAAGAGAAGGGCCAGCTTCCACTCCCGGAGGGCCTCGACAAGTTCTGCCAAGGCGTGAGCTGGTGTGGGCCTTATTGGGACCATGTGCTGGGTTACCACAAGGTGAGCTCGGAGATGCCTGAGAAGGTGTTGTTCATGAAGTATGAGGAGATGAAAGCGGACCCGAGCGTTCAAGTGAGGAGGTTGGCCGATTTCATGGGGCGTCCATTCAACGAAGAAGAATTGAGAAACGGGACCATGGAGGGAATATTGAGGATGTGTAGCTTTGACAATTTGAGTGCATTGGAGGTGAATAGGAGCGGCAAGTTGCCATCTGGACTGGAGAAGAAGTGGTTCTTCAGGAAAGGCGAGGTTGGAGATTGGGTGAATTACATGAGCGCTGAAATGGGAGAGCGAATTGACAGTGTCATGGAAGAAAAGTTGCATGGTTCTGGTTTGAAGTTTGAGGACATATGACCCACTCGAAGATGTTTGGTTTGATGGTGGAAAAGAAAAATGTGTAAAAAAAGGAAGAAAAAAGAAGCAAAAACGATTCGACTGTCCGCACTTTAGGGGGTCAATGTCTGGTTGGCCAATGCAAGCGTGTTTCTCATGCTATAGGATGGAAGATTTTCAGTGGCATTGTCAGTAGTGGCTTCGTCTCCATAGTGAGATGCTTTAAGGTTGTGATTCTACTCTTCATGTCTTGTGTACTATTGGCGTTTTGCAGAAGTTATTTGGCCAGTAAGTAGCTGGCTAAACAAGAGCTGCCTTGCTGCTCCCTGGGAGCTTGTGGATGTATCTTCTGTTATTCATTTCAATTCCATTTTCTTTTCTCTTGGCTGTGTGAAGATTCGTGGCATACGGTATTAAATACAAAGCAATTATTTGGAAAGAGAGCAAAACGAAAAGAAAATTGTCCAGTCAATATTCACATGAGAACACTCACAAAGAATGTTCACATAAGAGTACCAAACGAGCGGGAGCGGCGAGGGAGGGAGAGGGAGGGAGAGAGAGAGAGAGAGAGAGAGAGATTCTTATGCAAACCGACAAACAGAATATGCGCAACTTTATTAGCTCGGTTTTGCCAGTTATCCTAGGTAGGCAACAATGACCCATTCATAAGAAAATGGGCAAAGACGGCTTACAGCATGCGCACATTTGATAATCTCATATATAAGCTGTCGTGTATATTAGAAATAAATTAATAAGATTGTTGCAGATATTTCTCAGAAATTTATTTATTTTTAGATAGGTGAAGAGAATATTACTTGAAGCGCACCAAGGGAGGGGAATCCCATATGCAAAAAGAGCTCAGTTACTCGACAAACTATGTACAACGTTAAAGCATTTCCATCCGCACGACTTTCCAGGGCACCAGAAGCATAAGATTTTTAACCAACTTTCAATAATTACAAAAAAGGGCGTTTCATCTCCAATGAAAGCTCTCATATTCGGCTCTCGGAAACTTAACTTAAACAGATGACTTCCAACCAACAGAATAATATACAAAACATGCACAACATCTGTCGTTCCATCAATGTTGAACACTGACATAAGTTCTGGTAATAATATAGGTACCTGTGCGGGTAGTCATCCACCACATCACCAGTGAATCCAGCACGCATGGCAGAACTCAGAATCAACTCTATTTTTGGGCTATGCTTTTTGGATAAACTTAAAAAAAACTGCTTGTTTCGCCCCTTGCCAAGCAATTATATGACGAGCCAAAAAACACCCTAAAAACACTCGAGACAAATGTTGATTATTTAGCCAGCCAAATAGGGACTAGAAGTTGTGCAAGATAGAAAAGAAGAAAAGAAGAGTCGGACAATCATCCAGTTATCATCCAATACTAGGGGAGAAGCTTCAATCTTAACCATGGCTCCTGAGAGGATTTATCCGCGTTGCATAACCACTGCATGAAAAACAGATATAGAATCAACAAACTATAGAAAAGAAACCAAAAAAGATTCCAAGTTACCTAGTGTTGAAACTCAGAGAATTTCCAGAGAGTGTAGCAAGATTATGAAATATGAATGATAACATGCAAAATTAATGACAGAAGGCAATAAGAATGTATGGAGACGATACAACAATGGCACAAGGCGTATCACCAGGCTATGGTCCAACGGTCCTTCAAACCCAACTATGCCCAAGTTCTAAACATTTCATGTGCACAATTTACCCCTTGAGTATCCACTTAACAACAAGTCATTCTTACGGATCATTCTTTTGGTGTCTAACTAGCAGATAAAGGGAAAGACAGAGAGTTGAATCTACCAAAGTTGAAGCACAACAGTAGCTACTTTCTGCAGTGAACTTTTCTTATGGATCATTCTTTGATTTGTCTGGCCCAAGCCAAGAGGTCAACCATGCATCCACAGTACTCACTAGTTGGAGCGGTGCCATAACCTCTGCTCACACGTCCGAACAAGCGCTATGCTCCATTGATTAGACACTGCTGATTGCAGGCCATTGGACCTCCAATAAACGTCACAGCATTTAGTTTAGGGCCCCTATTTTCCATCTCGTAGAAAAACTGCAGCCCAGTTTCATTCTCAACATTGACAGCAAACCCCAATATCATCGCTCTCCAAGTTGTCAACATCTTTCAGAGGCATTTGGTCAAACACTTCTTTGTGCGAATCCGACGACACCACATGTGACAGGAAAATAATCAATGCCATTCCTGGCCCAAGTTCGTAAACGATGCCACTCTCATCTATGTACTTATGAACCCATTTTCCTTCTTTAGAGGCTTCCACAATAGCACGGCACAATAGCACGGCGCTAAGTACGCTAGCCTAAAGAGATCCACTTAATTTAACTGCTCGTTCCTAACGTAGCCAGAGATCAAGGCACTGTAGGAAACATCATTTTTCCCTGGCACTGAATCGAACAGCCCCCAAGCTTCCTACATGAGGCCGATGCTACAATACCCAGTGATAAGGCTCGTCCAGCAAACCACGTCCTGCATTGAACTCTGATCAAAAGGGCGGCGAGGAACACTCACAGCCCAATGCTTCCGGCACATGCTTATCAGAGAACCCACCACGTATGCATCACAATCTCGCCCGAACTTCATCGCCCGGCGGCGAAGTTGGCCAAGCAAAGGAAGAGCGAGCGCCATGCCTCGACTAGTGCAGCGGAAGTGCGGGCATATGGCGGGCGTAGATAGAGATAAGCCTCCACACGTTCGAAGTACCCCCAGAAACCCATCATCCCGACTCCCAAGTCGAAGACAATGGTGGTGGGTGAGTGGGAACACGAGAGAAAACGCGCGTCGCGTAGTTCATGTGGCTGCGAACGGGAAGCGAGAGGCCGGAGATGATGGCGTGGGTGGTCGGTCGATAGTTGAGCATCTTCAGAGAAGGTTGAGCGTGTGATATATTTATCACTAATTGGTTGGATAATTTCGTCATTTCACAACGTGTAATAAATAAATAAAATATTTATTCTATATATGTCTTCTTCTTCTTTTTCTTTAATACAGAAATTATATATTATAACCGTCCATTTAACACCCCTATTCTATATTTGTCTTTAAACATTTTGGCTGTGTTCTAAAATAAAATTTTCTTTGGTCATCAAACAAAAGAAATACTAATTTAGATTAAGTCTCATTAAAAGCTATGTTTGACCCATGAATTCTATATGCTCTTTTAAGTTAAATGACTTTCAGAGGGTGATTCTTGCACTTGTGAGCCCTTTTTATAATGATATAAACATGTATTGATCATCGTCAATCCAAGAAAACGGCTGCGCTTTAATAGATTTTACATCTTATACCATGTTGAAACCAACATTTTTCCTTCTCGTTGTTGCTTCTCCAAAACAGCATGTCCCTTTAAAGAGGAAGCAACTAATTGTACTCAACAATTTCTAGATGCATATCTCTAACGGAGAAATTGGTTTACGTCAATAAATCTTTCAAATTCAAATCTCCAGAGAACCATCAAGGAAAAAAAATAAAATCGATCAGGTCTAAATGATTTAGACTGCATCTAGAACCGAACCGATTATCAATGATTCACTATGAATTGGACTAGTGCTCACCCATAGATAGTATGTTTGAATGTAAGGAATTTGTGCAACCAACTAAGATCTTTGGTTTTATGTACCAGTGAAAATGATTTTCCTGAATAAGTCAATTGAAAACTTTAGTTGTGGTTACAGAAATTTCTAGGCAGAGTTTAACTAAACGATGCAAATATTTTTTAACTGAACACTGGTCGCGAAAGTCCATAAGTGTAGAGAGCAAAGCTCAAGCCATATGTGTTCTTGTTTTCTTCAACTAGTTAATTGATAACCTTCTACCATGTCTTTATTCATATAAAGAAAATACTATTAATACCTTTGCTAAGATTTCAAGCAAAGTTTAGAGTTCCGAGGCATTGGAGTGTACTATATCTGTTTTTGTTCAAGAATCTAGCCTTGCGCAAAAATAGAATTCCGCGAATACAACCCTTTCGATGTCTTGCCAAAATAATTCATGCTTAGCACATCAACAAACACAATAAAGTGATCCAAATGCTGCATCTTCTCGATAGTCTCTTTTATGTGCATTCTCGATAGCGTTGACTTATGTGCATTCATCACTACGTGGAAAGAATAAAAGAAACTCTTGAGCTCTAGTCGAGCTCTCGTTTTTACTGGAACCAGTCACATGCCAGTAATAAAAACAAGGCAAATATCAAATTGCAGAGAGGATGAGCAGTTAGTAGTCTCTCTTCCACAATGGTCCAGAGGAACTCTGCTGCTTCTCTGTGCGCCGTATTGCCAGGGTACCCTTGGATCTGTCACCACCTGATCAACAGCTTTCGATGAATTCTCCACGGGTGGCTTAAGAGGCCAAAAATTTCCATTCCTAGGGATTAAAGATGCTGGCAAGTTCTCGTCATGGCGCCATCCCTGACCTCGGTTCTGTGTGCTTGTCTGTCAATCTATGCCTCGACCCACTTGACCTCAACCCCCTCAAGTTTAAAGGAGTCTTACCTGGCAGGGCAGCAAGAGTTAGTCCTTAGGTATCAAGCACTCTCTGGGGACAGAATCCATGTCCACGTAACAATTTTTGACTTTAGCATCAGCACTCCGCGCAGCCCAATCATCAGACTGAATCAAAGGTTAGCGTTTCCCATTACCTAATAAGAGTAAAAGACGCTAAAACAATCACAATCTGTCCTCGTAAGTGACAAATGAACAGGACACGGAGTTGGCCATAAAGACAAAGGTATACAACAGGGCTGATGAAACCATACCTTAGATGCTCCTATATACCGAGTAAACATGGGCTTCGTGTGGTAAGAGACAGAACCACCTCAGTGGGATTCCCGACCATATGTAATATCACAAATTAAGGTCTAAGCAATGGATCTCTGTAACATATTTAATCATGTTACTTGACCAGTCTCACTATCGATTAGGCATTCTTGGTAACAGTAATTGGAAGGGACATCATGGATTTGTTAATGCATCCTATACTGAACAGACAACAACATTGTTGCGCAATCCAGCTTGCTGAAACAGAAACAGAAACATCGAGCAGCACCAAGAGAAACGGAAGGAAGAACTGCCACCCGATTGGCCTGTAATGCCTCATCAATGACTGCCATTTCGAAACCATGAGAAAGGCGAGAGAATAAATTTCTACGACTGCTTGACAGGGTAGTGAAGACAATCTCAGCTTCATATGAGATCCATTTATCAAAGAAGCAGAAACATTTTCTTGAACTAAGTGATGTGATTTGCATATGGATTGATGGATCTAAATTGCCAATCACGCATTGATGCTACACTTAGTATCATATGGGAATAAATTGACTCATCTGAATTCCCATCGTTGAATCATGCTACATTTTCGACATCCTCCAAAGATACCCAGCAGAATTCCACTTTGCTTTACTAAACCTTGTGATAGAAATGCCATGCAACTCATGCATACATATGATTAGCATTACAATAATCAAATTTTGGTTCTTCAAAAACCCCAACTCTCTATATACCATCCCCACCACGACACTCAAGAGGGAATGTGACATCCTGAAATTCGAGCTCTTTATGGGATAAATGAATGTGAATTTTGCCAATGCATTGTTGGTTGATCTCACTCGGAATTGATCACTCCTGAGATACTAACCTCGAGGGGAAAGGCTAATGAGGACAGAACTCGTACGACTAAAGAATTTGACTTGGGAAAACGACTTGACCGTGAGACTTGCATGAGGACGATCATGTAGATAGACAGGCTAATTTCAAGGATGGCTAGAAGTTGATTCGCGGACAAAACATAATGGAATGACGGGTGATTCCGTTTACTGTTATGGAGCTCGTGAACGACCCTATCTCGATCCTCAATAATTGTGTACTTTGAAATAAGAATCTATCATCCGCAATTTCATGTAGTCAATGACGTCCATGTGTCGAGATGTCTTGATTGTGGTTTGGCACGAGTCGGTTACGCGTGAATCCTCAAAGCTGCCCGTCAGTCTGAGTTGTACCCAAAATGGCATTGGACGAAATTGACATGGCATGAGAACTAAAGATTGGACTTCGAATTATCGGGAATGTCTGGGACGGACTTTCGATGATGCGACTTCGATTGTCAGCAATGCCAAGCAAGCCGAGTGAGTGTGGGGAAAATTCTGGCCCCGCTTCACCAGCATCAGACCTGTGTGGCTCCAACTCTGAATCGATGAGGTCTAAGTCCTCTGGATCCGAGTGACGGTAGGATCGAGCCCGAGAGTTCTTTTTGGTGTACAGATTGGGTTAGCTTAGACTAGTCTCTTTTTGGTCTAGCTTAGAGGATGGATCGGCCCCTCTGTTGGGCTTGTAAATTAGAAATGATCCTCCGTAGATTAATCCAATATGAAAATGTAAAAATGTATATATATGAGTAGAGGTTGTGTTTCTGTTGTTCATCTCATTATCCCTATTTGATTGCTTGATTGTCTGTTGATGGGAAAATGGTTCATTTTCCGCTTGCGCATAATGAAATATTAAAAATGAAAGGGGTAGCGATGAGTCCGGGACATCGCTTTCTATCGACCAAGGAAGAGATTGTTGCGTGCGGGGTTCGGGCGTGGCAAGGAAAGCAACTCACGAGTGTTGATTAGCACAAATTGTCATCTTCCCAATTGCGTGTGACACAACTTGCTCCGGCGGAAGAGACCAAAGAGGGATAGATGAGCGTGCGGTCGAGAGGGCGTAAAACCACCACGGGAACGGCGGCGGTGCCCTCGAATTGGCTTCCAAATGTGGCCATCTTCTCTCGTTTTGTTTCCCTTTTTTCTTTTTTCTTTTAATCTTTTTTCACTTGATCAAGAGGGAATTGTTTCCATTGTTGGTTCATTCGATCCTTGGATTTTTTTTTTCCTGTTATGGAGCTTCTTTTTCCGTCTGTTTCTCGATGTACTTCCATAAGATTCCACGAAAGATTTCTTGGGTTTTCGTGCTTGGGTTTCAACGTTACTCGTGAAATCTTGTTCAACCCACTCTTGGTAGCAACAACACGGAGAAGATAGTCTATTGCGGATACGTTTGAGACTAAAGACAAGAAATTCCGATTTTTGGCCCCGACCGCTGTCTTTAATTTCTCGGTCAAGTGGCACCATTTGCTAGTTTTCGTTGATCAAAAACAATTTTGAGCTGTTTAAGTGGACACATCCACTTCTAATGCTCAAATTTTTGGGCAAACATCACAAAAATCTCATACTATTCGCCTTTGTGGCATAATTACCCAAAGCTTTTTTCATGGAAAATTTTTGCAGCATTTGTAACGATACTGAGCCCGATTGGGGTTGCTCACAAAGTATTTAAAGAGATTTGTCAAGGGGTGGCGTGAAATTGCATAAAGCTGCATTTGACATCTTGATGGAGTTTGCTGCAAAAGTAGGTGAGAAACACTCACTCTGTCTCCCTTTCTGCTCTCAAGCCCTTGTCCCTTGGCAATTTTTGTTTTCCATTTCTTCGCATAAGTAGTTTTCTCATCCGGCTCCGCCACTTACTACAAAAGATGGGATGTGCTTGAATATATTCTTCTTTGGCCATTTTTTCCTTTACGGAGATTTATATGATGTTGGATAGGTATGAGATCTTCTATGAAAGGTAATCTAATATCCACGAAGTTGAGTCTATAAGATCCTTTTATTTCAGCTTATTGAAGGTATCCTTCTTCGTTAAAGTTCAAATCTGAAAATGAAAAAAAAAAAGATAAAAGAAAAAAGGAACCTATTGGAATCTGGAATTGATCACGAACCTGTGACGGGGTAGGTTCTCGGTTCTTCGTTCTAACGGGTTGGTTCTAGATTCAAAAAAATGAGGAACCTGTATCTAATGGTTGGTTCTAATTTCCAGACGACACCAAACCGGAACCGGGAACCGCTCACCCCTATGCATAAGGACCTTTTTAGTTTTTAACCCGCCGACCATTGTTAGACGAGTATATATATATATGAACACCCGAACACCTATAAACTTGAAACTTCCGCAAAATGTACACTTTGGATCCTTAAACTTTTCCTTTACCAAATTAGAATTCTTTTTTTCGGAATTGATTTAGAGGAGGCTTCAATGTCACGCCCCGATCCTCGGGCACGCACACATCTTTCTCAATTGGTCGATTTTATGTGCGATATCGGGATTATGTATGACCCTTTCATTTATTAAGCATATGCGAAAGCATTTATAAATCTCCAGACAATAAATCAATGGGATAGAAAAGCAAGACCATATTTTTTTTTTTTTTTTTTTTTGGTGGCAGGGAACAAGACCATATTTTTCATATTGAAATTTATAAGCAAACTTTTATACAAAAAACACAAACCAGAGTATACAACTTTTACTCTAACTCTATTCACATCAAAATAGAGTTCACAAAGAAAGATGGAATCTCGGTCTATCGAGTCGTACTCAAGATCCCTCTCGGTATTATCTTCTTCTTCTAAAAATCCTTCTAAAATCCCTCTCCCTTAGCTCCTCCTTCGAGATCCTGAAATGTTGTCCCACAATCGGGGATATACACTACTCGGTTGCCTAAGTACACCACGAGGTCGGAGGACTTACCTTGGCCTCGGATTCAGCACCGCAATTCAAAAGGTTATATACGACGCTTCATAAATCATAACGAACAATCAATCAAATCACGACAATATGATCAAATCATTTATCAATCGAACTAGTCGATTACATATCAAACGGACCATTCTAGGTCATTAATTCCACACCATATAACCTCCCATCGGGCACTTGGTCCATGAGCCACATCAATACTCTCGGGCAACAAGTTCGCCAGGTAGCGTATCCACTAGACAATTGAGTGCGTTGTTTAGGCATCGTTTTCACCAATGATATCTCAA